>CAJHNH020000800.1:0-80000 GCA_905116865.2 Candidula unifasciata | reverse complement strand
AAAACTATTCGGTATTCGGCCGAATAGTTGCGGTCGGGCCGAATACGAATAGTGGTTACCTCACAACCGTTTCTGGACTGGTGGAGAAAAAACATCAAGACTTCCCACCTTGGTTTATACTGTGAAGCGTTATCTTTGTGCACCACCTACAAGCGTACCAAGTGCCCCTTTATTTCCATCTTGCATTTGTTGCGAGTATAGTGTTTTTAGGGGTGTTGCTGTAGAAACAAAATGCAACACTTAAAAATGTAAGAGGGGCAGAAAAGCAAGTGTTCTAGTGTTGTCGGCTTGATTTCTTTGAGTGGAGTGTCCTCTTTGTTTATTTCTTTGAAGTAACGGGAGTTCGTCATCATTTATGGGTGTCGGATCTGTTCTTTCGTAGTCTCGTGGAAACGGCAGCGGCTGAATGTTTTGATCGACGTTCGGTTTCTTGATTGTCTTTGTTGTTTGATCTTCTGGCCTTGGCCGCCCGGCGTCTGGTTTCGTGAGCTTGCGGTAGGCTGGGCGACTTGTGGGGACGACATTGTTTTCTTCGTCGGCGTTATTTTTGTTTTTGATGTTTCGCCTTGCGGGTTTTCATTTTGACTCTCTGTATTTGTCGTATTTTCCTGTTTAGTACAGCTGGAAATACCTTCAGTGAGACAAAAAGCTGGCCTAATGCTGACAACATGGAACGAAGGTTTTTCATGGAGGTGTGTCAGCACACGAACTAATACGTGCTGCAGGAGATCGCAAATTGTGGCGAGGCATAATCACCCATGCCAGCCGGCAAAGCACATGATGATGATGATTCACTATTCGTATTCGTATTCGGCCGATAGTTGGTCCAGCTATTCGTATTCGGCCGAATAGTGAAAATCACTATTCGGTACAGCCCTAATTAATATATATATATATACACGATTGAGAGAAAGGTCTAAAGTTCACGGACTTGCAGTAGAGGTTATTGATGTTCAATATGGCTGCTGACTGCTGCTAGGCCGAACTCATCCCACATACGAAAAAGCATCGTTTGGGTAACGAGTTCCGGCTTATTTGACATACTCCCGCAGGAAAAAGTATGCGCACTCGAGTGGTTGCTTATGCAACTGCGCTCTAGTGGTTGCTTTGAATACTTTGGACCTTCTCCTCTCTCCTGTGTGTATATTATTCATTTAGTTAGTTAGTCTCTCCTCTTCAGGCTCGGGCATCGCATAGTGAAGAGGTTATAGTCCTCCATATCTGGCAGTTTGTTGCCACCCGTTTTAGGTCTTGACGTTTATTAGGCTTATGGTTGAGCCTTTCCTGATGATGGCTATTCGCAGCGTCTCACTTGGTCTTCCCGTTTTATTTTTCCTTGCGCTGTCCATGTGAGGGCTTGATAGGGAAGTCTGTTCTTATTCATTCTGAGTGCACGACCGATGTAGTTCCAGCGGCGCTTTTCAAAATAAAATTTGATACATTATCTTGCTTGATCTCTTGTCTTATTTGCGAACTGGATCTGAAATCTGTTCAGTGGATTTAGTATTCTTCTAAGACCTTTGTTTAGAGAATTGTCTACCTTTTTAAACATTTTTTTTTTAAAATACTATTCATATTTTAGGAAATAAACATAAATGAAAGTGAATCCATCAGTTTTGAATAACCCTGTATTAGGATCAAAGTCGGTTCAGAAGTAACCTGGCATCCGAACTGGGTAGGGTGCTGTTCAGGTCGAAAACCCGTTTTCTTTCTTAAGGACTGAGAGATAGTCCATGACTCACACATTTATGCTGCTATAAGGATGATGCATTGTAATTTTGATTTCCTTGCTGGTGCTTAACCAGACATTTAATGCTGTTTTATCTTTGCATTGCTATGGCCTTTCTTCTTTTGATTTATTTCAAACAGTTTCCATTGCTATTTATTATAGAGCCTAGATATTCAAACTTTGTGACATTTTTAATTTCTTCATTATTTATTGTTATTTTTTGGCTAACAGCCAGTTTTGTGTGTGGACATTATTTTCGTTGTCTTTAAATTCAAGAATAAGTTTTGATCTTCACCGCCATGTGACAAAACCTGCAATTAAACATGTAGCCATATTTTTGATTCACACTAGTGGATAGTCAGTAACGTAGTAAGTAGTCAGTAACGTAGCAAGTAGTCAGTAACGTAGTAAGTAGTCAGTAACGTGGTAAGTAGTCGGTAACGTAGTAAGTAGTCGGTAACGTAGTAAGTAGTCAGTAACGTAGCAAGTAGTCAGTAACGTAGTAAGTAGTCAGTAACGTAGTAAGTAGTCAGTAACGTAGTAAGTAGTTAGTAACGTAGTAAGTAGTCAGTAACGTAGTAAGTAGTCAGTAACGTAGCAAGTAGTCAGTAACGTAGTAAGTAGTCAGTAACGTAGTAAGTAGTCAGTAACGTAGTAAGTAGTCAGTATGTAGAAAGTAGTCAGTAACGTAGTAAGTAGTCAGTAACGTAGTAAGTAGTCAGTAACGTAGTAAGTAGTCAGTATGTAGTAAGTAGTCACTAACGCAGTAAGTACTACAGCCAGTTTACATACCTGTGCTGATGTGCATTGCGCCGTCGAAATCTGAATAATTGCTGAAAACTGAAAATGAAACAAGAAACATTAGACAATACTTTACCGCAAGTTATTTATTGTCTTCTTATATTATTAACGTACGTCAGTGCAGGGAGGGGGCGGGAGTGGGGGGGGGGGGGTGTTTGGTTAGGGATAGTGTTAAATGAATAGCCTGGGCTTCCAGGTCGACCCAGCCTTGAGTGGGTACCGGGTGCAGTCCCGGGAAAGTAAAGGCGGCCGGCGTGATACTGACCACATCACCCATCTTGTGCCGATTGGTCTACAAAAATATAGGTCTAGCCCTATATGCCCTATACGCATGATGGCGTGGAATGGGTCCTTTACTTACTTTACTTAGTTAAATGAATAGCAACTACTACTAAGCCTAACGTTACCCCCCCCCCCCACCCCCACCTGCATACTATGAGACGTTTTGGGGATTGCCTTACCAAATCTCTCAGCCGACGAGATGTGGTCGTATAAAATGAAAGTACCAGGAACAATCCTGACCTCAATCAAACTGCAAATGTTCCCACGTTCTGGCCACTTCAAGCCGCAGTCAGATCCAGATTTTGGCCAGCTTGTCCAAGTACGTGCACTTGGTGACCAACCAGCGTCTATAAATAAACGCACGTTGCAGGACGGCGACATACGACAATGAATCCTCCTCTTCGTAAAATTTCACGGCGACCGTTCTATTTACAGATATCTCTGGTAATTATTTATAGTCACAAACACACACGAGCGCGAGCACACACATACGCACGCATGCATGCACAGACGCACACACACACACACCATAGGCGTCAGAACCTGGTGCAAAAGGCACATTTAATATTTCGAATATTGTTTTTATTGAACATTCGAATATTGTTTTTATTGCACATTCGAATACATATTATTTCCCAGATTCTCCGCGTGGTACAGTTGCTGCCAGCTTCTGATTGTTCTTCATCTGTCACTCCACAAAGTAAAGACAAAGTATATTGTTGCGCATCCTTTACAGGACGTTGCAGAACCAATCCCAGCAGCCCCTGGCTGTTGTGTGGTTTTTCTAGTCAAATTTACGTCCAGTAGTTTGCCATTGCTTTCTGGGCGGTCGGCTTTCTTGATACCACTGTTGAAACCAACGCAAGGCGCATGGCCCGCAGCTGGGATCGAACCCGTCATCCCGGCATTACGAAGCGTTTGCATCGACTTAGCCACAGAGCCGACAAAGACAAAGTAAAGATCCTTTTTCACGCCCTTAGGGGCATTGTGTATATGGGAAGAGCGCCATATTTTTACAGTCGGCACTAGGTGGGTCATGAATTAATCAAGTAACAGAAAGTATTGTGAACGGCACTCATAGAAAGAAGTAGAAAGATAGAAGAAACACACTAGACAACATGGTACCGAAAGCTATAGTTACCGTGCCGGGAATTCTGTCACCTCCAGACGGCGTCTGCGCCATACCATGAATACAAGTGCACTAAGATACTGGTCAACCTCGGCCACCCCTTAAAAAAGGTCTCATTGGCCATGTCTATCGTAAACAGCTTGAAATAACGACTATGGAATACGGACAGAATTCTTCAACCCATTGAAATCTCCAGCATAGGTTACAGAAATTTATATTAACGAGGCAAATGTCAAATAACAATCACAGCAACAATTTACGTACAGTACACTTATTGCCCTGTTAGAATACACAAACATTTAAGAAAGTATTTGATTGGTAGGTTTCCGGTGTGTATACGTCATTCCTATAAATAAACAGAGAGGGGAACCATTTGAAGCCGTTAAATATTATGAATTAATCAAGTAACAGAAAGTATTTGAACGGCACTCATAGAAAGAAGTAGAAGATAGACCCACACTAGACAACATAAAAATCGAAAGCTATAGTTACCGTGCCGGGAATTGAACCTGTCACCTCCAGACGGCGTCTGCGCCTCGCCATGAATACAAGTGCACTAAGATACATGTCATGTGGTCAGCATTAGGCGGGTCGTCTACTTCCCCAGGACAGCCATACTGGTACCCATTTTAGGCTGGGTCGACCTGCGACGCCCTATACCATGATACAAATTCTGACACTTCACGCTCTAACAAAAGGTTGTCGTCAACTGACACTCCATGCTCTAATGAAAGGTTGTAATGAATCTTCTCTCCTTATTTTCTCCAGCCTGAAGCAACAACAATTTCTCGTGTCTCTGTTCAGCTTTTAGACTCATAGTTTTGTGAAAGTTTAGTGAATTCTAGATTTCAGCTCCACTACAACTACCTCCGATTCTGATGCTGTCATCTTTTTCGTGTCATTTTCTGTTGTTTTGCTGAAATTCGAAGTGCTGTGCTAAAAGGCGCCAATATCACAGCCTAGCTCTAAATCAAAATACAACGAGTCAACTGCTTTTTAAGGAAGAAAAACAACGAAAAAGAAGAAGTAGAAAAAGAATACGAAAGATAAGAAGAAGAAAGAAGAAGAAAAAGAAGAAGAAGAAGAATAAGAAGAAGAAGACGGGAAATTAGGAAAAATAGGAGAAGAAGAAGAAGAAGAAGAAGAAGAAGAAGAAGAAGAAGATGAAGAAGAAGAAGAAGAAGAAGAAGAAGAAGATGAAGAAGAAGAAGAAGACGAGAAATTAGGAAAAAGAGGCGAAGAAGAAGAAGAAGAAGAAGAAGAAGAAGAAGAAGAAGAAGAAGAAGAAGAAGAAGAAGAAGAAGAAGAAGAAAGAAGAAGAAGAAGAAGAAGAAGAATTTATGAAAAGAAAAGAAGAAGAAGAAGAAGAAGAAGAAGAAGAAGAGAAGAAGACGGAAAATGAAGAAAGAAGAAGAAGAAGAAGAAGAAGAAGAAGAAGAAGAAGAAGAAGAAGAAGAAGAAGAAGAAGAAGAAGAAGAAGAAGAAGAAGAAGAAGAAGAAGAAGAAGAAGAAAAAGAAGAAGAAGAAGAAGAAGAAGAAGAAGAAGAAGAAGAAGAAGAAGAAGAAGAAGAAGAAGACGGGAAATTAGGAAAAAGAGGCGAAGAAGAAGAAGAACTTACTGTCGCTGCTGGTTACCGGTAAGCCATTTCTTTGCAACAGGGAGATGAACACATCGATTGATGTGAAGTTCTGCAGCCTAGTCATTACAGAATTATCCTCCCCTCCTTGGGACTGCTGGTTTACGACAGGCGACTCCTGCGCCATGTCTTCGCTTATCCTCTGAACTTCAACAATTTGATGTTGTCCTTCAACCTGTCGGATACAGAACACATATTCTTCATACAGGCCCATAAAGAAAACAAAAGGTCACCAGAAGGGAATGAACAAGAACATTTCACTGAACTCCTTTTCGCCGACGATCAATGCCTATACCACATCAGCTAAACTTGAACGCATACAGAATTCAGCAACGCGGATAGAATGTATGCGATAAATGCTTGCACTGCCTACTATTGCTGATAGGCTCAAAGTTCTGCAAGCAAAGCCATATCTCAGAGTAACTGCAGACGAAGCACCTCCTGCATGAAGCCCTGGGTAGAGCTAAGGATCACAGGCTAAAAAGATGAAAGTCTTGGATAGTGCAAGCTGAAGAGCTAAGGATCACAGTCTTAAAAAAATGAAGGTCTTGGATAGTGCAAGCTGAAGACACGATTGGACATGTGTGCAGGCTCGATAATTTTGAGCGAGGAGAAGAGTGGGTCAAAGAGTCCGAGCAAGTTTCAGACTTGTGTAGGGTTCCAATCACTTTGGGTCGTGAGTGCAGCGAATGGCCCGCTGGTGCTGCAGATTCAGAAGATCAACAACTGACTGATGACAATTCTCACCCATGGGATGTAATCTTGGTAATCTTAGTTTCAGCTTCATAGCAAACGGGTCACCCCATGGTTGCTCTGCTCCTGTGCCAACATAAAATACACAGAATTTTCGTCGCAGTTCCTTGTGGAAAGATTGACAGACTGCTGTCTCAGGATATACACACCCATTAAAAGCATACGGTAGCCATTGGAAGTGCTAACACAAACAGTCCGACATTAGAAATGCACTTCATCATCGACGGTAGCAGAAGTTACCAACAGATCAGCAGTTGCGCACGCGATCATGATGTGATGTTATTATTTATACAGATGGTTCTTTGTTTTAAGGGGCAGACGAAGTGCATGGGTGTTCAAAGGAAAAATGAATGGACGTCGCTTGGTGCAGCAAACATTGGCATATGATATCACAACGTCTAGTTTGAGAATGGAGGTGGAGACAGTCACTGCTGCCTTCCACTGCTTTGAGAATCAGCCGTACACACATGCCGTGATTGTTACTGACTCGCAGAGCATGTTGATAAAGGTGGAGACAGGCATGCTTCGTGCAGAGTTTCAAGCATCGCTTTGGAGGTTCTGGGTAGTTAGCATCCTTTGGATATTTTTTACAGGTTATGCCGGTGTGTTGGGAAATGAGGCAGGCAGATAGACTGGCCGGTTCTGCACCGCTTGGTAGTGAACTGATGTATGCCAAGCTGGATGTTGTGAGGGCTCTTTGGGAGCGACCGAACAGAGCGGAAGCACATATAGATTCTTACGGTCTGCGGAGAATGGTGCTGCGAGGAGTTACAAGGGGATCTGGCCGGCGCTCAACACTCAGGGGAAAGACGAGACGGATATACAGTCAGACGATTACTGGTGCCATCGGAATTGGAACTCTATGCTTGCTGCTGAAGATAGGGACTGAGCGCTTATGGGAATGTCCCGAGTGCTGTGTCGATTCTAAATTCAACATTCAAGTTAATCAGCTACAGGACCACGTAAACCAACAACACTACAGCTGCTTTAAACATAAAATGAAAATCAAGATTAAAAATACATAAGTCATATGTACAGCCAGAAAACATCAAACAATCGACATAAAGATAAAAGATCAAAGTTTAACGTACGACATGAAAGTAGAAACATCAAGAGGCAGGGGACGGCCAAGAAGAATATGAATTGAAGGAGTCACTGATATCTTGAGACTGTGCAACATCATAGCATATCGAGCAAAGAGAGTGCCCTAGCTCGGAAACAGATAACCTTGTCGACCTGTGACGCCTAGCGGCATAAAGCACAAAGTGGACACAAAGAAAAAAGAAAGTGTAAATTCTCAAGCCTTTTTACTCCCGGGGATCTGATTAGTCAGTCCGTTCTATCACATATCACTGGTTCATTATTACATGCTATCACATATCACTGGTTCATTATTACATGCTATCACATATCACTGGTTCATTATTACATGCTATCACATATCACTGGTTCATTATTACATGCTATCACATATCACTGGTTCATTATTACATGCTATCACATATAATTACATGCTATCACATATCACTGTTCATTAATACATGCTATCACATATCACTGGTTCATGCTATACATGCTATCACATATCACTGGTTCATTAATACATGCTATCACATATCACTTGTTCATTAATACATGCTATCACATATCACTGGTTCATTAATACATGCTATCACATATCACTTGTTCATTAATACATGCTATCACATATCACTTGTTCATTAATACATGCTATCACATATCACTGGTTCATTAATACATGCTATCACATATCACTGGTTTCATTAATACATGCTATCACATATCACTGGTTCATTAATACATGCTATCACATATCACTGGTTCACATGCTATATCATGCTATCACTATTGGTTCATTAATACATGCTATCACATATCACTTGTTCATTAATACATGCTATCACATATCACTTGTTCATTAATACATGCTATCACATATGACTGGTTCAATAATACATGCTATCACATATCACTTGTTCATTAATACATGCAGTCACATACCTCTGATTCGTTATTCAGTTCAGCCACATAGAGCTGATTTATTAATCAGTTCTATCCCATACCTTATATTTATTAACCCGTAAATCCCCTATATCTGATTTAATAATCCATTGTACCTTTTACCTCTGAACCATTAATATCTTATATATTATACTGTTGATTCAGTAATCTGTTCTGATACCTCTGATTCAATAATTAGTACTACCCTATGCCTCAAATTCATTATTATATTCTACCTCATACGTATAATTGGTTAATATTTCCGAAACCACCAGATTCATTAATCCGTTATATCCCTTACCTGTAATTCACTAATCTGTTCTATATCAATCATTTCGTTCATTATTATATCCCATAGCTCTAACTGATAAATAATATTTCATGCCTCTAATATAATAATCCGTTATATCCCCTACTTTTGATTTATTAAAGTGTTATCTTTTTCTATAATTCAGTAATCTGTTCTGTCCCCTATTTCTGATTCATTAATCGGTTCTATCCCATAGCACTGACTCATTTATCAGTTCTATCCCATATCTCTGATTCATTAATCGATTCTATCCCATATGATTCATTAATCTCTTTTATCCTATTTCGCTCACTAATTAACTGGTTTTATTCCATACCACTGACTCATTCATCAGTTCTATCCCATATCTCTGATTCATTAATCGGCTTTATCCCATATCTCTGATTCATTAATCTGTTTTATCCAATTTCTCTAAATAATTAATTGGTTCTATCCCATACCACTGATTCATTAATCTGTTCACATACCATTTATTAAATAATTTGTTCTATCTGATACCACTAATTGATCGATCTGTTCTACTACAAATCTCTATTCCATAATCTGCTCTCTCGAACCCTTGATTCAGTAATCTAATCTATTCTAAGCATCTTAATTAACATGTTCAATCCCATACCCCTGATTCATTCATCTGTTTCATCCCATATATATGATTCCTTATGTATGCTACACATCTGATTCATTCATAATTCTATCTCATATCTCTAATGTGTTAATGTGTACTGTCACCCTTGCGAATCGATGTAACACCTGCTCTGTCAAAAAACAAACACACCACGTTCTAGTGTAGCTTAAAGCGTACACCGTATTTTGCTTGGCTACGAAGAAATTCTTTAGCGACAACAACAACGTTTACTGGCGACATTAATAACAACAATAATAAATATCCATGTTTTCTGTGTTGGCACCCTTCCATCTTTCTAGGCGATAGTGTTATGTTGTGCGAGAGGAGGTATCGGAATTACAGCCCATAGCACAAAGGCCGGGTAGTTTTGTAACGACCATGTGTTGCCCATGCATCGTGATCACTAACTCGGTCTGCAATGTTTACTCCAAAGAAAAGGTAACACCAATACGTTTTTGAAAAAGCCCACTGCAGTAGCTGCCTGACCAAAAGAACAGTGCTGTGTCTGTTCGCATGTCGAAGTTTCCCTCATTAATCAGCTACCAGCCAAGGTAGGTGTCCTCAAGCCATAACATTGAACAAATACGAATCCATGTTAACAGCAGAAAAAAAGTTAATTTGAATTAGGTGGGCATGTAAACAGATATGCCGACCTTTTGATAACCATACCATAAGCCTCAGGTTGGTAGTCACGGCTGCGTAGTGGTTAGATGCTCACCTGCTATCTCACAGGTCCAGAGTTCAAATCAGGCAGAATATTTTTTTCCCCCTTAGAATTTGATCTTGGCTCCCTGGTCGACCCAGCCTAAAATATGTAATTAGGGATTGTCCTAGGAAGTAAAAGTGGTAGATGTGATAATGACAACATCCCCTTTTGACTACCAACTGGTGCGTAAAAATATTTGAGCTAGCAGGAACCAGAAAAAGATAAAACAAGGAGGGAGACGAGAAAATAAATGTGATTAAGACAATAATTACCTCCTCGTTGGACTGCGAAGACAGGGCAAGTAATGACAAGATTAGGATGCTTCTGGTGCAGCAGCCAAGAAATATTCCTCATGGTTCAAGCCATGAATATGTGAATAGCACATTCTTCTTCTGCCTTTCTATCCCCCGAATAGCACATTACACAGCAACAACTGCAACATATAATTAGGCAGCGTCTAGCCTGACAGCATGCACGAACTATAAGTCCTATTCTGAATCAAACAAATGGAATAAAATAAACACATTCAATTTCTGTTTGTTTTCCTGAACACAAAACTAGAGTACTTTGCAGATAACAATACATCAACAATCAACAACGTGTTCGAACAGACCATGTGCTGATCACTTAGCTAAAAAAGATGAGAACTCGCCGCCAGCGTATTTACTATCAGAATCTACAGCGAGGATGCACACGGAAATCTAGATCGAACACAGTCTATCTACTGAACGTACCGCCACAACACGAAACCAGTGAGCCAGTCCAACTTACGACACAGACCCCCCTCCTCCCCCCACCACCCACCCCCAAAAAATTACGTTGCACTAAGAACTCTGGTTGATCCCGCAACACAAAGTCAAGCCTACATGTGTCTCGTCTCACCGTAGCCGACTAAAAACCAAGAAGAGTCTTTTCTCAAGTCCTAAGTCTTGTATAGCCTTCACGAACAATGGGATCTCGCCGGGCACTTCTGGCGAGTTCCGATCTGCAAACGTGTCAGTTTCAGTTCGCAAGTGTAGCCAAACCAAAATTATTCTAAAAGCTAACCACTTACTTCTGCCAGCCTATTATGTATGGGTGTAGCATTATATTCCTGATGCCTTACTGGCGGAAAATGGGTCTTTTACTTGACTACTTGCTTCGATACGTCAGAAGAGGCAGGTCAAGAAAGTCGCTGATCCAAAATCGAGCTGACTGGAAATGCCTCACATACGATAACGTCAAACAACCAAGCGCATCAGGTCGGCGGATGTGGAAAGATGTGATCCTTGTGTGGATTCCACGGTCTCATTTGGGGCAAAAAGTGAAGACCCGCTGTTCCTCCAAGAGCATGTCGTAATGGGAAACTAATTGGGGTTTTTCCTTTTATGTCGGAGTGCGGAGTTATGTCTGCCTGACAGGCAAGAAACCAGCAGTCTGCATACATGTAAACTAGAATCTGTAAAAAAAAGATTGTGCAAGCAACACTCCAAATCCGGAATAAACCTATTGTCCTAAAGTGGACGAACAAGCAGAAATTGATGCCAATATTTACAGTCAGTGAAGGCTAAGATGGAGAAGAGAATAAATCTGTGATGAAACGGTCACCAGTAACTAGTTGACTCAGCGACACAGACGATATGCGACTACAGCCAACAGGGGAGGACCAGGGGTGTTTGTACTTGGGTCGCGTTACCATGGCCGCCAACAGAGGAGAACCAGGGGTGTTTGTACTTGGGTCGTGTTACCATGACAGTCAACAGAGGAGAACCACGGGTGTTTGTACTTGGGTTGTGTTACCATGACAGTCAACAGAGGATAACCACGGGTGTTTGTACTTGGGTCGTGTTACCATGGCTGCCCATGACTGGAACTAAAGCTTGATCTCAGATTGTGCATTTTCCCCCCTGTGGGTTCCAGGACCCCATTGTGTGGGTGGAGTTGGGGGAATGGGAAGACTCAATGCCACCTTGCAAGCATGTCGTAAACGCCGACTAATTAGTGGCGTTTCCTTCAAAGTCGGAACGCGTCTGTCTACAAGGAACCAGGCGCCTACATACAAATAACTCAAGGCGAAACTCCAGTTCTGGAACAAGACGGAAGCCCAGAACTGAAGGAACAACCAAAACATCCCACCGGATTGTACAGCCGGTGAAAGTAGGTTAAGAAAAAAGGAAAGTACACTTATCCACGCCTTTAGGCGTATAGTACATTTAGAGCTAGATCTATATTTTTATAGACCAATCGGAACAAGATGGCTGATGTGGTCAGCATCACGCCTGCCGCCTCTACTTCCCAGGACTGCGGCCGGTACCAACTCAAGACTAGGTTTACCTGGGAGCCTAGGTCAATTTATTTAAAGTCTGGCTCTGCCAGGAAGCGAACCCACTACCTTTCGATCCGCGGCGAGCCTCTAGCCACTCCGCAGTGAACGTAAAGGGGAAAAAAAACTTATCTATGTGTTAGAATACTCTTATTCGCACAAGACTATAGGCTGTACCAAACTGGTGGAGATGTTACGGGTGCGCTTTTAATAAATCCATTGGGGGTCGAACGGGGTATCTGGAACTTACCCTGCTGGCTTGCCATCCAGGTTGAGGTTTTATATTATCGGGGTTGTTGAACCTCCTTTCCAGAAATGAGAGCTGGGGGGGGGGGGGGGGGGGATAAAGGGAATGAAGTGTTAGAATCCGTACTAGTTTCCCATGCATATGTGAGTCACTCAATCGAACGTCAATTAATCAGGGTCGGATTTATACTTGATAAAGCCGTAAGATATATTAGGCCCTGAGGGCCCAGCCGTTTTAAATCCGACAAGCTAATCGCAAAAAAAAAAACACATATCACGAACTTCATCGTATTTCGCGGGGTGCGAGATTTCGTGTCGGCAGCCATTCACACCGTGGCGGTTTCCACAGGCTGTTCTCTATTCTAGGGGTGCCATATTGTGCTGTTTTCAACGCTATAAGCATTCTGTATTCCACGTGCGGCCAGCACGCTCTATTTTCCCTGTTGTGAGCGACTGCCACTGTATGTGTGTGTTACTTGTGTTGTGCTTTCGCTCTTCATCGCTATCACTGCGGCCTTACTTGGTGACGTCCCCCAGGGCCTGACGCAAAAATGTCAGCAGTGCTCAAGCGAGACCTAACTAGTTAAATACTCGCTCGCGAAAACACTCAAAAAATAAAAAGTTGCTCAATGTCGCCTGCCACAAAAAACAGCTGCGCACTTTCGTGTCGGCACTGGAACGAACGGGAGCCGTATACACGAACGCCCCTGGATCATAGAATAGCTCGTGGGAAGGGCCACGGCAAAAGTAGGAGCCGATACCAAATCTCGCTCCCCGCCAGATGCGGTGAAGCTCGTAATGTGTACACAGAAAACTTTAAAATATATACGCTTTTAAATATATGAATAGTTGAAATATCGTGTTAGCGAAAACAAAATTATAATAAAGAATATGTTTGCCGAATCACAGAAAATTATATTACACAATAGTCTTAAATGTTCTACTAAAAGAAAATTGCATTTCTGAGTTGAGTCAGCCAAGAATTGACATCACAGCACTCGGGGCATTCCCATGCGTGCTCCGTCCTCATTTTTAGCAGCCAGCACAGTTCCAATACTGATAGTAACCGTCCCAATCTGGTTATATGTCCGTCTTGCCTTTCCTCTGAGTGTAGTGAGCCGGCCAGACCCTCTGGTTACACCCAGGTGCCTTATTCTCTCCAGGCTATAAAAATCTTGTTTCTCTTCTGATTCCGCTGCTTGTTCCCAAAGGTCCTATTATATATTTTATTATATATAAAGGCCTCATATTGTTTCTGAATAATCTGCATATTGTTAGGCCCTAACTTGTTGCGAAACTGGCTTGTATCTAAACCCAGGACTGCAGTCAATGCATGTCGACCTTATGACCTTTGACTAGCCTTGTCTTCTGTTGTATTTTTAACTGCATTTATTATATCAGAGGACAGTTTCACAGCAGGCGACAGGCGAGAGCGAGTGAGCAAGAGAGAGAGAGAGAGAAAGAGGGGGGGGGGGGGGGGGGGTTACTATATCGCAGGAAGAAAAAGAGAAGAGAGAGAGAGAGAGAGAGAGTTATGGCGTGTATTTTCTATCTTTGCCGTCATCATCATCACCTAAAATATTGTAAAAAGGTTAACGTATTTTCCCACGTGCCACAAACAAAGGCAACAAAACGTTAAAAAAAATACAGAAATAGGAGAGATATAATGCACACTGTTTTAGCTGAAATACAAATTACCAATTATTTTTTTTAAAGGCCGTCGCCGGGTAAAAAAAAAAAAGACAAATTTTCGTAACATACTAAACTAGTATCTCCATGGCAAAGGAGTATTGTGCATCGGAAAGATACAAATTTCATGATACACAGAAAACGAAAATCTTGTCAACATACTATGTTAGAAACGTCAACAATAAAAGTCACCGACCATCTCTACTTCCCCCAAAATTACCCATGACTCCACCCAAATGTAGAAACCCACCTCTCACCAACGAGCCAGGGTTGTCATGCAACTGTGCTAGCTGGTGTGCAAACGGGGATAGTAGAATGGTTGCAATGTTTGATGTCGGATCAATCACAGACGTTGCGAACATGCTTCGTAAGTCTAAAATGCCGCGTTCAATCCCAGTTGCGGGCGATTTGGCAGCAGATCGCATTGTGTTGGTTTTGACAGTAGTGTGGACAGCCGACCGGTCAGTGAGCAACAGAACATCCTACACGTAAAACTGTCCAGTGAAATCAACAAACAGTCCAAATATTATGGAATGTGTTATGTGTCATTGACTTTACTATTTAGCATGCAAGCTGGCAACGCTATTGAAAATAATGACAGGGATTTGCTCACAATACTTAGGCCACTCTAAGTTTGTGAAACATTTTTCTAAATTCACAGGTGAACTGCGCCACCACGAGATAGATCTGTGCGGTGCCGACCAGCAGTTGGTAAACCCTGTGGCAATTTGATTCAGTTGCTCATGGTCAATGGTATACGATGGACGTGTGTGGTCGTCGGTGGACATTGTTCTGGTTAGTTTGACGTTAAAAGGTAAAGGTACAGTAAAGTCGGGAGATGTGAACCAGCGTCATTTGCACACGGTTATAAACTATAAGTGCTCTGCCACCAGAACGGACAGCTGATTAGAAACTGTCCGCCTGTGTCGCCGTCCGCACATACCTCTGTAGCTACAGCGACGTTCCTCCATTTACCCCAGAGTATCACCCAGGTACCCATTTCATAGAGGCTGGGTGAACCCTGGGAACTGCTCGGTTTTGAACACCGACCGTGGGCTGCAGCGAGCTGGATTTGAAAGCGAGCCTCCTATCGACTTTGCTAACGCGGCTCACGTTAGTCTCCCCAAATATAGTAAGTCACTTTTTATTCAAAAGTTTGTTGGGCTGGTCGACTTTCCTGAAGGTTACGGGTGTGTCTCGCTTTGTTGTTTGGTTTCTGCGATATCTTGCATTTACGTTTTTATTCCGGGAAAGAAAAAGCCTGTGACATAGGTTGCAGCACTCTTTAAGAGGGCGTTGTGATTTTAGATTTTTAAAGCCCTGTTGCATTGGATATCTGAGGATAATTTTTATATCACTGTGACCGTTGTTCCGTCGGGCTTACTGTGAAATAGTTTTTGTGTGACTTTGTAGATCAATATTCGTTAAAAATGGAATATAGTGTATTATAAATAGGTTTTCAGCAACGGAAGCCTCTGTTGCCAACGGGGGCACAAACAGGCCCGATTGTGTTTCACCTGGCCCCATGGATTTATGGCATTTTAGACAGTAATTGTCCTGTGGGCGTACACACGGTGGCATACAACCGGACTGGTGAAGCGCTGCCACGCCAACACAGGATGCCGTTAAAAATTTAATTAGGTATTTTTCCCCGGGTAGGTGGGACTCGATAGCTGGGGACAGCGGCCCACCTATGAGAAGGATACTCTGAAACTAAACTACCACTGCCCGGTGGTCAGGCCTTGGTTGGTTACGGGCTAAGGAAGCACATCCTAAAGAAAAGCACGTTGAAGACGGAGACGCCAGGTCGAAAGGCACAGATAGTGTGGGAGAATATTTTCCCACAAACATGACGTCACGCATACCTTCTTGAATGTCAGAAAACCCTAGCAGGAATGAAGACTGTGGTGTTTAATCTTTAACACTTCAGTGAAACATATCACGGTGAGCCCTACCTTAAAAGTGGCAACTGTACATCGTCACCACTCGCAAAGCTAGAAAAACAGCCTAGATTATAAATCTATCAGAGGGACAAGATGGACGAAGAAGACGTGTGCGCTCTGAGGATTCTACAATGGAATGCAGAGGGAGTCCGCAACAAAAAAGCTGCACTCACAAAACAACTTACGGAAGGAAATATTGATATTGCCTGTATACAGGAGACACACCTGTCAGAAAAGCACAGATTCTGTATTAGAAGCTTCCAGTGCTTCAGACAGGACAGAGAAAATGGTCCCAAGGGAGGAGTCCTCATCCTTGTAAAAAACAGCATCCCAGCAGCTAGTCTTACAGTGGACACAAAAACAGGAGTCTGAGATCATGGGTGTCAGGCTTAACATTGCAGGCAAGGAAATTGTGTTATACAATTGTTACTGCCCGCCAAGCAAAGAACTCTCATTATACAACATGAGAATCCCAGATGACAACTGTATCGTTCTAGGAGATTTTAACAGCTGCTCTCCAAGCTGGGGATATTCACAGCTCAACGAGAGAGGAGAAGAAGTGGAGGACTGGCAGACATATGCCAGACTCCAGCTAATCAACAAACCAGATGACTCCCCATCTTTTTTCTCCAGGAGATGGCTTTCAACCAGCCGCCCAGACTTAACATTTGCCACGTTAGACTTAGCAAGCAACATACATAAAATGGTGCTCAGCCAACTAGCAGGTAGTGACCACCGACCGATCCTGATTTCTGTTCTAAATATGAGAGGCCTTCATTCGATGCCGCCCCCTCGTTGGAATTACAAGAAAGCTGACTGGAACAGTTTTGCTAACCTTGCTGATGTATACTCGATAAATGTAAACGGCAAATCAAGTCAGGTTGCTAAATCAGTAAAAGAGTTTACAGAAGCTATATTAAAAGCAGCCAAAGAAACCATACCTCGGGGTTCAAGGAAAGATTACATCCCATTTTGGTCCCAACAAATTCAAGACCTCCACCAAACTCTCTCAGAAGCAAGAGATAGAGTAGAAAGCAACCCAACGGTAGAAAACAACATTGCTTACAAAGCAGCAGAAGCTAAGCTAAAAAAGAAACACTTCAAGCAACTAGGAAGAGCTGGCAAGACAAAACCAAGAGCCTAAGTTTTGAAAAAGATGGGTCCAAACTCTGGAAACTAGTCAAGTGTCTAAATGGAGAAGCCCAACAAGCCAATCCAATAGTAATAAATGAGGGCAATGAGATCAGATCTGGAAACGATGCTGCAAATATCCTTTTAAATCAGTTTAAATCTGTTAGTGATATTAATATAGAAAAGTCCAGAGAAGATGAGGTAGTACAAAGAATAAAAGAACTCGAGGAGGCCAGCAAGAGTAAACCAGCAGAGAGCATCATGACAGATAAATTCTCAATGAGTGAACTTAACACAGGACTTAACCAGCTGAAATCCAACCAAGCCCCTGGCCCCGATAAAATCACGAATGATATGTTACTACACATGGGTCTAAGTGCCAAAAAGAAATTATTAAACATCTTTAATGCCAGCTGGATTTTTAGTATAGTTCCTCCAGCCTGGAGGAAGTCTGAAATCTTCGTAATCCTGAAACAAGGAAAGCCGAAGAACAACGCAGACAGCTACAGACCCATCAGCCTCACTAGCTGTCTGTGCAAACTATTTGAAAGATTATTGAACAACCGACTGACCTGGTTCCTAGAGAAAAACGTCAAACTAATGGAGGGAACAGGCAGGTTTTCGACGTTGTAGATCAACAGAAGACCAAATTACATTTATTGCTCAACACATTGAAGATGCATTTCAGGAAAAAAAGCACACTATTGCAGTTTGGGTGGATATGGAAAAGGCCTTCGACAAAGTGTGGAAAAATGGGCTGAAACAAAAGCTACTTGAAAGTGGAATATCCCATCACATGCTTGGGTGGATCGTAAAATATCTTGAAAATCGATCTGCAAGAGTCAAGATACAGGGTTCAAGGAGCAGATCAGTCTCAATGACACATGGAGTTCCACAAGGCGGAGTTCTGTCCCCAATTCTTTTCCTAGTTTACATTAACGACATAAAATCAACCCTCTGTAATGGAGTTCAAGCCGTTATGTATGCCGATGATCTGGCGCTACTGAGTTCAGAGGAGGACACTGAAAAAGCACAGACAAGGCTTCAAGAATCCCTCGGAACTCTAGAGAGGTGGTCCAATAGCTGGTACATGCCTGTAAATGGGGCCAAAACCACACACACCATTTTCAGTCTCTCTACCAAACCCCAGAAAGTTTCACTTAGATATGGCAGCCAGGCACTGATACATGATGACTCACCGTCATATTTAGGAGTAACCTTTGACTCAAGACTCACATGGAGAAAACAGATAGAAAAGACACAGAGCAAGGGACTCAAGAGAACACAACTGATGAGGAAGTTAGCTGGAACAGACTGGGGGGCAAACCTCAATGTCCTTAAGAGGACCTATACAGGCTATGTGAGGCCAACACTAGAATATGGAATAGCTGCTTGGGGCACAGCAGCTAAATCAAATTTTCAGAAAGTCTCAAAGATCCAAAACCATGCTCTCCGTATTATGACAGGGGCAATGCGCTCCACGCCCATATCAGATATGGAAACAATTACTGGTCTCCATAATCTGGAAGATAGGAGAGACACAAAGATCCTCACCCAGCTCTCCAAATACCACCACTTTCAAGAACAACCCATGTACAGCCGACTACAGAAACCCCAGAAGGCTAGACTAAAGAGAACTTGCTTTATTAAGAACGCAAATGCCAAGCTCGCTGTCCTTAAACTCCCTCCCATAATACCAAACGTTCCACTTAAACCTTACAACGACTGCCCCGCTTGGCTTAGGGATAGCCTACCAACAGTCAGAACCACTGTAACAGGGGTCTCCTCCAAATCATCAATGAGCAGCACTGATATGAAATCAACTACAGAAGGAGAGATCAATAGACTTTACCCACACCAGAGTTGGATTCGAGTGTATACAGATGGTTCAGCCAAGAGAGCAGTAAGAGACGGAGGAGGAGGAATATACATAGAATGCCCAAATGGTTTAAAAATCAACCAGGCTGTACCAACAGGTTCATATTCCTCCAATTACAGAGCAGAGGCAGAAGCACTTCTAGCAGCATGTTCTTTCCTGAATGGACAACAGCACAGCAAATATAGCAGAGTGGTCTTTCTGACTGATGCTATGTCAGTTCTACAAGCAATTGTTAACCCAAAAGACACTCAGTTTGTAGACTTGACGCAACAGCTGATTTACTTAGGCTCTTCAGTAGAACAATCTGTACTGCAGTGGATTCCAGGTCACTGTGGCTTGGAAGGCAATGAAATAGCGGACAGATTGGCCAGAAGCGGCAGTGACATGGTACAACCAAATAGCGACTTAACCCACCAAGAGATGAAAACACTAATACAATCTAGTATCCAAGAAAGGTGGCTGGATACCCACACCAGATTTTCTCCCCAAGACTCACTTCATCGCCTCTCTAGAGAGGGACAGTCTATTATATTCAGACTAAGGACAGGGCACAACAGATTTCGTCAACATATGTTCAAATTTTTCGGTGTAGGAAATACGGAGACGTGTCCCTGCAGCGTGGCACCCGAAAATGCTGAGCATGTGCTCCAACACTGTCAACTGTATGCTGACAACAGAGACGCAATCTGGCCTGTTCCAACCACACTGAAGACAAAACTGTATGGTACACAAGAGGATATGGATTGCACGATAGCTTTCATAAAGGCTACCGGCCTCCTGATATAAGTTTTCTGACAGAAGGATCGAAGAAGAAGAAGAAGAAGAAGACCAGTGTTGCCACTTTGGATATTTTACATTCAGAATTAGATGTTTTCCCTTGAATTTAGATAGAGTTTTAGATGGTAGATGTTGTTCTAGACGTTTGTCATTCGGTATGAATTTATCAAATCTAACCTGAGAGATAGGATGAAATTTGACCTCTTAAATACTTTCTTGACAATAAAATTTTGCCTGATAAGAGTAGGAAAAGGTTGTTCCACTTATCAGCTCCCTGATTGGGTATTAAAAGAAACTGGAACAGCTAAAGCATACCAATCATTTTGGATCTGAAACTTTAACTTCATCATCCAAGCTAAGTTTATCCTGTGGATCTTGTAAGGCAGACTTCAATGAAGACGAGGACATGATTCTATATCGGCTAAGTCATATCAATTGCTATGTAATCTGTGACTCTTTCAATTTGGATGTTTTTTTCTAGATGTTTTCCACGCAAATTTAAATATTTTTAGATATTTTTTGACTCTGTTTTGGATGTTTTTGTCAGAGAAAAATGGCAACACTGATCACGACTAACATTTGTTTGCAGGCGCTTAGCGAGAACCATGCGGGCTCCGGAGTGCTGAGCTAAGGGTTGGTCGTGGGTTTTAATTTCAGTGCCTCTCAACCAGTCTGATCGTGCGGAAGCTTTTTCAGTTGTCTGTGAATTTTTAGCAGTCATTATATGTATCCTGTTAGTTTGGTGAAAGTTTATCTTGTGCATTAGGATCTGGTGTTTGCGTCGAAATGCTCCCGTTGTGCGGATTTTGTGGAGACAAGGTGTGGAGGGCCTAACATGTTGTTTGCCACAGAAGTTGAGCGATGAATTGTGGTGCAATTGTGGGGACGGCAATTGTGTAGTGCCTCGTGATGACTCTCATGCGATTGTGTGTCAAGAGACTTGTTGCCTGGGGCCGAGTCTCTGATCAGTTATCATGTATCGGTTATGGTGACCCGAAGTGAGGGCACGTAACCGAGGAGGAGAATCTGTCTTTGGTGACGACACGAGGAGGGGTAGGATCACCAGGGAAACAGTACAGTAGTTTATGAGAAGGCTATAGGTGACCCCAGGAACGGGGCTGTAGGCCGAAGGAGTATGTTGTGGACTCACGTCGAGTCTAGGCTATGTGTTCCCTTTCACGTGACACCGCCTTGGTTGCCTATTATAGTGTATATGTAGAGCTTTAGATGGACAGTCGTCCTATATTCACCAGTTCATGCACATCGTCATGTTGTGTTGTGTCCAAGTAAACAGGCTGAAGCACGAGTTAAGAAATGACTCTCCCCGTTTTGTTGATATGGTTGGCTGCGGAATGTTCTCAGTGTTAGTGGTATGATGCGACTATGAGAACTGTGTTAACCTAGTACTGCTAGGTAGGGAACGCCATTAGTCGACAGGAGGTTGGCTCGGGGGGTACCTTCATATATGAGTGAGGCTTAATCAATCACCTTTTAGATGCTTAGTCAGTGAGCGATGCCTCTGAACAATGTTACAAGTGGGTGAAAGATTGACATCGATATATCACTTCCCAACAATAACCTATTATTCATCTCAAAGTGTTATTTTAATCCGTTGGAGCGCGTATTATTCTGAATGCTAGCAATGATGGTAGTTATGAGGAAAGAGATGGCAAGATCCAAATACTTTTTTGACCACTGTGTATTTTGGTTGCTTATATTTCACAGTGTTTGTTAGTTAGTTAGTTAGTTAGTTAGTTAGTTAGTTAGTTAGTTAGTTAGTTAGTTAGTTAGTTAGTTAGTTAGTTAGTTAGTTAGTTAGTTCAGTTCAGTTCAGTTAGTTAGTTAGTTAGTTAGTTAGTTAGTTAGTTAGCTAGTTATTTAGTTAGTTAGTTAGTTAGTTAGCTAGTTATTTAGTTAGTTAGTTAGTTAGTTAGTTAGTTAGTTAGTTTAGTTAGTTAGTTAGTTAGTTAGTTAGTTAGTTAGTTAGTTAGTTAGTTAGTTAGTTAGTTAGTTAGTTAGTTAGTAGTTAGTTAGTTAGTTAGTTAGTTAGTTAGTTAGTTAGTTATTTAGTTAGTTAGTTAGTTAGTTAGTTAGTTAGTTAGTTAGCTAGTTATTTAGTTAGTTAGCTAGTTATTTAGTTAGTTAGTTAGTTAGTTAGTTAGTTAGTTAGTTAGTTAGTTAGTTAGCTAGTTATTTAGTTAGTTAGTTAGTGAGTTAGCTAGTTAGTTAGTTAGCTAGTTAGTTAGTTAGTTAGTTAGCTAGTTATTTAGTTAGTTAGTTAGTTAGTTAGTTAGTTAGTTAGTTAGTTAGTTAGTTAGTTAGTTAGTTAGTTAGTTAGTTAGTTAGTTAGTTAGTTAGTTAGTGAGTTAGTTAGTTAGTTAGTTAGTTAGTGAGTTAGTGAGTTATTTAGTTAGTTAGTTAGTGAGTTAGTGAGTTAGTTAGTTAGTTAGTTAGTTAGTTAGTTAGTTAGTTAGTTAGTTAGTTAGTTAGTTAGTTAGTTAGTAGTTAGTTAGTTAGTTAGTTAGTTAGTATTTAGTTAGTTAGTTAGTAGTTAGTTAGTTAGTTAGTTAGTTAGTTAGTAGTTTTATTTAGTTAGTAGTTAGTTAGTTAGTTAGCTAGTTATTTAGTTAGTTAGTTAGTTAGTTAGTTAGTGAGTTAGTGAGTTAGCTAGTTAGTTAGTTAGTGAGTTAGTGAGTGAGTGAATGAGTTAGTTAGTTAGTTAGTTAGCTAGTTATTTAGTTAGTAGTTAGTTAGTTAGTTAGTTAGTTAGTTTAGTTATTTAGTTAGTTAGTTAGTTCAGTTCAGTTTAGTTAGTTAGTTAGTTAGTTAGTTAGTTAGTTAGTTAGCTAGTTATTTAGTTAGTTAGTTAGTTAGGAGTTAGTGAGTGAGTGAGTTAGTGAGTTAGTTAGTTGTTAGTTAGTTAGTTAGATAGTTAGTTAGTTAGTTAGTTAGCTAGTTAGTTAGTTTAGTTGTTAGTTAGTTACCAGTTAGTTTAGTTGTTAGTTAGTTAGTTAGTTAGTTAGTTAGGTTAGTTAGTTAGTTTTTTTAGTTAGTTAGTTAGTTAGTTAGTTAAGTAATCGAAAGATTATCCTCACTGCACATCAAACAAGTCAATAAGCTCTCGAATCACATCTTCAGTATACCCCTCAGCGTGTGGTAACTGATAGCACCAGTTCTGTGTTGCTTTACTATTCTTTTTTGACTACATGTAAATTGTTTATGTTTAGCAACACCTGTTTTGACCTGAAGTTCTTGTAGTCTTTTTACCCATTTAACGTCGTATCTTGAATCATTTTCTCGTCCTGCCTCCTTGAGAATGTCGGCCCGGTCCATTGCTTTTTACCAACCATGGCTCTGCCAGCAAGCCAATCTGCTTGTTCATTCCCTCTTACCTCAGAGTTTCCTGACACAAAAAGGAAACTAATTCCTTTCAGACGAGATTTCCTCAGCGACTCTAACAATTTTCTTCAAATCCATCCTGTTTATATCTTTTTGAGCATGCTCATGAATCACTGAGAAAGCACGCGGGAAACATGCTGTATCTCTAGCCACATCATTGCTTTTGTTACCGCCATCACCTCCATGGTCAGACAACAGTGTGTAGGTCAATGCCAGTGGCTATTTATGTAACATAGTGGGTTTTTGCTGTCGCAGCACTCTTTGTCTGTTTCTCTGCAGGTTAACTCGCTTTATACAGCTTATACAGCGATATTTGCTGTTTAGGCTATATTTGACCCCGCGGTTGACACATAGCCTATTGTGTCTGTTATAGATGTCATCAGGAGTGGGCCCATACGGCGAATGCGTCTTGTATTACGGACTAATGTCAAAGCTAGGTGCCGCCTTTTAGGACGGTACCGCCCTTGAAGTCTGCCAGTACGTTTACTTGGCAGAATTTCATAGACATAATTCAGTCATTTGCCAGCAATTCATCGTCCTAATCTGTTCGTCCATAAACTAAACGTGACCGACTGCACTATCAGATCAACTTGAAGTGATATGTTATAGTGCTCGTATGCAGCGTTCATGGTTACGTTACAAACTGTGACTTGTACCTGGCTTGCTGTGGTGTTCCTGTGGTCGCTGTACTCTTTGCTCTCCTGTAGGAACCCAACAGTCGTTTTCGTCTAAGAGATCTCTTGTGCGTGTTGTTGGCACCTTTCCTTCTTTCCAGACGATAGTTTTATATTGATAGTTAATGAGTTCATAAGTTTGATGAGGGCAGTAGACTGCTAGAATGCTTGAACTGGCTAAGCTCAACTTGCAGAAGATATACCATGATAATAAATACTAATAAAACTGAAGTAATGCACGTTAGTACAATTGCTAGCCCTCTTCATATCGGGCTGAATGGTACTTGTTTGAAGCCAGTTAACGGTTTAAATATCTTTTATGTATATTTATAGGAGGACCGGAGAATTGATCGGGAAACAGAAACAAGATGCCAACAAGCCAGTGCACTTATAGACCAACTGACACAGTTATTAATTCTAGTATGAGCGCCAAGAAACAGATTATAAACATATGTATACAAAACACTGAGCTACTAGTGCCAGCCTTGGACATGATCAAAGGCTACCGACGTAAAATTAACACATGTGAAATGAGTTGCCTGAGAAAAGCCGCCAACTTAACCATCCGAGACAAAGTTAGAAATGATGTTATCAGACAGACTGTAGCAGCAGGCATCAAATTCTAGAGAACCAGAAGACACATTGATTTGGTCATCTAGTAAGAATACAACCAGAACAACTACCAGCGCAGGCGCCACAAATGAAAAGATCTGAATTGAAATCAAGAGGTCGCTCTTGGAGAAGATGATGATATCACAGAGCTTCTACGTCGACACGCAATGGCAATAACCATTGCTGCTCATCAAGCAGTGGATCGAAAATTGTTTCTCCCTAAGGCGCTTAACAGCAGAAGTGCAAATTGACGGTGTTGTGAGTTGTATCGCATAATACGGGTTAATACGCCCTGTAAAGAATACGCAACTAACTCCATGAACTGGATTTTATGGTTACAAGCCTAAGGCCTTTCCAGACATACAAGTTCTGTATCCCGGTTTTTCTTGGTCTGCCGCTTCTCTACATTTCCTCTACTGAGCCATGTAGTTTTGAGATCTGATGACATGTCCGTTCAATTGCATTTCCCATCTTTTCACTGAAGTTAAAAGAGGTTCATAGTTGCCAGTGTGCTGGGTAATTTTACAGTGAACCTCGTCATTTTGATGTGGTCTCTGCATGTTGAGCCCCTAATTTTTCTGAAAGATCTCCTTTCCAGTGCTTGTATCTTCTTTACGAGTTTAGCTTTTAAGGTCCACGTTTCACAGCAATTAAATGTTACAACTGAAAACAAAATGTTACCCTTCTGATTTTAAGTGCTCGCCTGGTCAAAGATCTTGACCCACTTTGGGTCGACCTTTCTTTCTAAACAATGACCTTAGCTTCTGGGTCAACCCAGCCTAAAATGGGTACCAGGTAAAGTATTGCGAAGCAAAGGTGACCGGCGTGTTGTCGACCACCTCACCCATCGAGTGACGGTTGGTGTATACAAGAGTGAGAACCATTTTAAACCCGAAGCGCCACTGACGAGGGGTATTTTACTTTACTAACATGTTTGCCTTTGCTTAGATGTTGCGAAAGCGATTCGTAATGCCGGGGTGCCAGGTTCGAATCCTGCTGCGGAGGATCTGTCTTGTGTTGGTTTTAACAGTGGTACCGAGAGCTGACCGTTTATAGACAGTGGCAAACTACTTAACGTAAAATTTGCGTAGGAAAACCACAACAGTCAACAACAACAAAAAAAAATGCTCTGCCACCAGTACGGACAGCTGATAAGAAACTGTCCGCTAGTGTCGCCGTCCGCATGCAACTCCCCAGCTACAGCAACGTTCCTCTATTTCCTCAGAGTGTTCACTCTAGTACCCATTACCTAGAGGCTGAGCGAACCCCGGGAAGCGCCCGGTTTCGAACACCGGCTTTGGGCTGCAGCGAGTCGCAGCTAGATTTGAAAGCGAGTCTCCTATCTACGCCGCTAACGCGGCCCCCATGTCATGTTGTATGAAGGCTATGACATATGACGTAGTGCTAAAAGCTCTGGGGCAAGTGGCCAGCCACCTGTTTCAAGTCTCTCTTCCTTGAACTAATTACCAGACAGGGCAATAAGAGCGAATCACTTCCCGTGGGTTGAAGCGCCAGTCCAAATATGCGTACATTTGTGTTGGTACTTAAGCGTGCTTGAGAATGTGTGAATATAAGGTGTGCTTGGCTGTATGTGTGAGAGAGTTAACGCTCAATGTGACGATACAGACTGCAAAATGTATTTGTGAATACAGCATGAAGATACAAGATAGAGAACACTGTGAATGCATTACATTTAAGATTTGACCCCTGACATGGCCTGCTATGATGGGATGAAGCAACACTTTATGTATGAGGCCGACATCACACACACACACACATTGCACGGCTCTTTTATTTCATTTCACCCTATCTCGGAGACTCCGAGATTTCGTGTGGGAGTTTCCGGGAAAGTCGATTAGTCTAGGGGTGTAAAGGTGTGAAATAACACTTACTAACAGTAACCCCCTCCTATAATATTGGACTTTTCCGGGAACTCCCCAAGAAGTCTCGGAGTCCCCGAGATGCGGCGAAATAAAAGAAAAAGAACACACTGGACTGCAGATTACATAATAGGGTTTCTGGGATTACCTTATCTTTGATTCACATCCTTAATATGTTAATAATGCACCCTGGAGTGAGGCGATGACAACCAGCACCGTGGGAACTGATTATAATGGCTTTTTGTTGTTTTTTTTAAGAAAAGAGACGGATTTAAATTTTTCAAAACCGTGTTTCCGCTCAATAACTGCAGGCTGACAAATCGACACCCAACGATTTAAGGAACCATTTTTCTGATGCGTATCCATACCGAGCATATCCTAAAAACCCCGTTAAATCGTAAAGGATCGTTTTCCACGACTTCAGGCGTTCTGAGGCATAAAGGGCTAGACCACGACCAGCTCTAGCTGACGAGCCGTGCTGCTGACGTCACCGGGTCGGGCTAATAATGCGTTAACGCAGTAGTTCTCAAACTGGAGGCCGAGGCACCCTGGGGTGCAGTGAGCGTATGAGTGGGGTGCCGCGGCAATAATCAAGAAAAGTCGGCTAAATATTGTGAAATTATTAAAGAAGGCCTGTAGATACTTAAAAGTTAAAATTTAAGTTGTCTTGCCCCTCCACTGTCGAGAAAAGTTTATTTCTTGTTTTAGAACCGCTGCGTTAATGCGTTGTTAGCCCGACCCGATGACGTCAGCAGCACGGCCCGTCAGCTGGAGCCGGTCGTGGCTAGACCTTAATTTTATAGACCAGTGCGCTAACCATGTCATGTTGAATGAAGGCTCTGACAGGGTTTGGCCAACTAGCGCTTCAACCCGCGGAAAGTGGTGGGTGGTGTGTTTAACATCATGTTGGCTAACGTTACTTCACAGGATAGGAACCATTTATGGTTGGGTTATTTCTGAAAAATAGTCAGGCTTCTATGTGATTTGAACCCACGATCTTCAGATCTGCAGACGTGTCTATCCGATCAGCCACCGTGGTTGCCCCGTTCAGTCGTACAATATATACTAGAGTTCCATCATTACTATCATGTGCCTGAGTTCTATCATTACTCAGTTTCTACCGCGCCAATATCATTCAGAAAAATTTTTTTAAGCCAAAGGAGGCGCCGTGGTGTAGCGGCTAGACGCTCCACTGTGGATCTGAAAGTCGTATGTTCTGGTTCTTACCTTGGCTGTCTGGTCGACCCAGCCTTGAGTGGGTACCAGGTGCAGTCCTAGGAAGTAAAGGCACCCAAGTGGCGATTGGTCCATAAAAAATAAGTCTAACACTATGTACCCGAAGGCGGGGAAAAGGACATTGTCAGAAAGAGCTATAGAAGTAAAGACTGATTTGTACTTATGCTTCATAGACTATACAAAAGCATTTGACTGTGTGAAGCATGAAGAAGTAATCAAACTGTTAGAAAAATTAAACATTAATGGAAAGGATCTACGAATAATAAAGAATATGTATTGGCAGCAAACAGCAGCTATAAGAATAAACAACTGTTTAGGTACATTTCAAAGCATAAAGGGCGTACGACAAGGATGTGTACTGTCACCTGATTTGTTTTCACTATACAGTGAATATATAATGAGATCTTTAATTGATATGCCCGGAATTGTGGTTGGTAGGCACAATATAAACAATTTACGTTATGCTGATGACACAGTCTTGATAGCAACAAGTCAGAAAGAACTACAGGAAATAGCAGACATTGTGGTGTTAGAAAGTGAAAGAATGGACCTCAGTTTGAATTTTGAGAAGACCGAAATAATGTTGGTATCAAAGAAACGAATTATTCCTAAATGTGTAATAAAAGTCGATGGTGTTATTTGGGGACAAGTACGGAAATAAAAGTATCTAGGCACATGGATAACATCAGATGGAAGATGCATAACTGAGATAAGAAACAGAATAGGACAGGCAAAAACTGCGTTTTATAAAATGAAGAATATCTTGTGCAATAATATATCTTTGTCGTTGAGAGTTAGAAAAAGAATTCTTGCTTTCTACATACATTCATTTTAACATATGGCTGTGAATATTGGACAATCGGTAGGCAGGCCAAACAATTTCTTGAGGCCTCGGAGATGTGGTTTTACAGAAGAATGCATAGGATTCCTTGGACAGCCAAAAAGAGAATCCAAGAGGTTTTGAAAGAGGCGGGAGCCCGAAGACAACTTATCACAGACATCAAAAGGAGACAGTCATCATTTTTCGGCCATGTTATGAGAAGAGGGAAAATAGAACATGTTGTGACCACTGGAAAGATCTGAGGAAGGAGGGATAGAGGAAGACAACGAGAGAAGATTCTTGACAGTCTTATTGCATGGCATGGAGGTGTGTCTGCACACGAACTGATACATGCTGCAGGAGATCGCAGATTGTGGAGAGGCATGATTACCCACGCAATGCGGCAAGGCACCTGATGATGATGATGCAGTTAACTACAACAATAAAATCACGTGACGCTCGCATGCAACGACTTGTCAAAGTGAATTATCACTTATTTCATTGTCGATTTTTTTTAATGGACCGGATAATACAGAGTCAGGAGAATAACGCGCCAATAATCGACGTTTTACTGTAGTTATACCCACCGCGCCCTGGTGTGTAGCTGTCCGGCCGTGCCTGGTCTGTTACTTCAACAATGTTTTAAGTCCCACCTCGATCAGACACACCTGCTGCGCCCTGGTGGGCAGGTGTCCGGCAGTGCCTGGTCTGTTATTTCAACAATGTTTTATGCCATCACCTCGATCTCGCACACCTACCGCGCCCTGGTGTGCAGCTATCCGTCTGTGTTTGATCTGTTACTTCAACAATGTTTTATGCCATCACCTCGATCTGGCACACCTACCGCGCCCTGGTGTGCAGCTGTCCGACAGTGCCTGATATGTTACTTCAACAATGTCTGTCGTACACTATTGAACAAGTACCCTACCCTATCCGGACTTCAGGTTACTTCATAACCGCCAGGGGTCGCATTATAATCTCTCTGTTCAACGGGATGCTGGGATTTTTACCTGGAAGATCTCATCCGAATTCTTCTCTTTCTGCCTTTCGACCCCCCCCCCCCCACCCCGATAGACCCTGGCTCTAAACCAGCTCCCGCCCAGCCGTTCTATCCTTCGCTATCGCATGCAGCTCTTCCCATGTCCACCCCATCTTTTTAACTTCGCTGTCTAGCTCCCCCTCATCCGAATAGTGACACTTTAAGTCCCCCGGTGTAATCAATCAGTCGCGGTCCTAGTGGGCTTCAACTTCACTCAAGAACTGGACTCACCGTGGAAAGGAAAGGAGGATTCAGGGTTTAGAATGTAAAGACTAAAGACGAATTTTGCGAATTCCTTATTAAGAACCAATAACTAACAAATACATGAGAGACAGAATAAACAAATTTGTAGGACATCAGAAGCCTTTTTTGGCAGTCGTTAAACGTCGCGAGCTAGCTTGGTTTGGGCACGTGGTGAGTCATGGTTCGATTGCCGCGAAGACTGTACTTCAAGGAACATTGGAAGAAGATGAGGGCAAATAAGATCTGGAATGACAACATTAGAAAATGGACAGGACTAAGTTATCATACATTTGTGCAACAAGCAGAAGACAGAGACAAATTGCGAGTTTTGTGTGTTAGTGCTTCCATCGATACACCCCCACGACCCTAACGGGGACACCCCCACGACCCTAACGGGCACACCTCCACGACCCTAACGGGGACACCCCACGACCCTAACGTGGCAAGGGTTGTGTTATACATCCTAATAGCTAAGATTAATTCCTAAAGCACCTGTATTTAGCAGTGATATTCTAAACTAAAGGTTGTATGGCGCCTGAAACATGACGTAATACACAAATATAATTACGGCACGCAAATAATTGATTTCACAAAGTCTACAGTCATTAAACATTTACCAAAATGTTATACATATTTTATCAGTTTATGTATATTGCTACATTTATTTGCCCTTCAGCACTTTCTTATTATAGTTAGTAATAATAGCAGTAGTTGTGGTGGTGGTGGTAAAAAAGTAAAGGACCGTTTTCCACGCCTTCAGGCGTATCGGGCATATAGGGTTAGACCTATATTTCATAGACCAGTGGGCACTTGATGGTTAATGTAGCCAGCAGCATTCCAGCCATCTATACTTCCTGAGACTTTACCTGGCACTCACTCAAGGCTTGGTCTACCTGGGAGCCAAGATCATTAATGAAAAAAAAATCCGTTTCCATCAGGACCCGAACCAACGACCTTCCGATCCGCAGGCGAGCGTCTACCTGCTACACCACGGTGGCTCTCGGTGTTGAAGGTAGTAGTAGTGGCGGTGTTGGTGTTGGTGGTGGTTCTGGTGGTGGCAGTAGTTGTAGTAGGAATCACTTAAACGAGACTTAGATTCCTTGATGTCCTTCCCTTCCAAGAACAAATCTAAGAGGGTTCCTCTGTGACGACACGCTCTTGGTTTTAGAACAAGTCTTTCCTCAACCTAATTAATTTTGTTCTATTTATTTTAAGTTCTAGAGGAAAATGTCGGCTCTGTGGCTAAGTCGATGCGAACGCTTCGTAATGCCGGGATCGATCCCAGCTGCGGGCCATGCGCCTTGCGTTGGTTTCGATAGTGGTATCAAGAAATCCGACCGTCCAGTATTTACTGGACGTAAATTTGTCTAGAAAAACCACACAACAGTCAGGGGCTGTTGGGGTTGGTTCTGCAACGTCCTGTAAAAGGATATGCAACTAACCTATAGAGGAAAATATGCTCCTGGGCTGTAACCTAAATCTAGGTCGACCAGAACAAACCTATATTGCTCTGGACTGCAGCTGATTTCAAACAGACTCTTGCCCAGAGGTAAGGTGTCAAGCATACAGACAACGCTGACCAGGTAGACTTAGTGGCACCAGTTCAATCCAGGACTATCTCCGAGATCAACACAGTTCAAATATTAAACAAAATTCTCACGTGGGAATGCAGTGTCAGGATGACAACCCACATACTCACTAAATAAGTGGATATTCTTACGCGGGTTGGCGACAATTGAGGCGCTCGCCAGGATAAAAATCCGACATCGTCTCAGTGTTTTCTCTGTGTCAGCACACATTGTTGAAATGTTGGTATTATTCCGTCTTTACAGGCGAAAGTGTTATATTGTGCAACTGAAAAGAGTTGTTGAGGAAGAAAAAAGGGTCGTTTAATTTGACATTCTCTAGAAAGATTCTCATGATACAATGGGGCAAGAAGAAAAGAAATGCCTACGTCTTGAAAGATCTGAACATCAAGAAAAATGGTCTAGTCAACAGTATAATGTCTTGGAAACTAAAATATTCTGGCCATATTAAACACCATGGTGGACTATAAAGAATTGTAGCAGCAAGCATAGTACTGGGAAAAAGGGTCAGAGGCCGACCAGCACCTAAGACGGGCCCATGATATAAGTGACAACTTGGGTAGAGAAGTACACGAGGCGGGAGGGCTGTTTAGAGATCGAGTTTTCAGGCAGGCTGTGATCAGAGCGACGTTCTGCAAAGGACGTGCTACATGGTGATGAGCAAGGACTCGGAATCTCAACAATGGCGATGGCGAGTGCGACTAGCAAGACCCGCTGGTATAAATGGGGAAGTCTTGCGATATTTGTGCATGAGATTTGAGGACTATTGTCACTGTTTTTAACGGGCTTCTTCGCAGACGTCCAAATCTTAACCCGTCTGCAATCATTTTGTCATGTATGCATACACACTTTCTGATTGTCCTCCTCCACGCAATCTGGCCCATGGCATCCATTCCTCACAAATCCAGTTCAAAGCGACAAATGAACACACGAAAAAAAAAGGGGGGGGGGGGGGGGGAACTTCCTAGTACCACAAGAGTTACAAGACTTGAACATTATAAGCACGTCTCTTTAATATTTTATATATTTCGCCCTCCTTTAACTTGGCTCCACAGGTCGACACAGACTTAAACTGGAGCCAGATGGAGCCCAGGGAAGTAAACGTGGCCCGTCTTGATGCTGCTACCTGCTGAAGGTTGGAAAGGAGCGCAACGTCCTGAGTGCTATGATGTCATTTCTTAGCTCAGTTCAACTCAAGTGGTTCAACTCAACAACGGTAATTTCAACGTCTCTGAAGCCTCAAGTCATCGGCAACCGGGTCGCCCATTGGCTCGCCGGTAGACTATTTCTTCGCCGGTCGGCAGAGTATGTGGGTCTGCCTCCTTTGGTGGCATCAACACTGCGGGAATCTTTTCAGGGCTATTGGTGGCGTGCAGTGCCAAGCCAATTTATATGTTGCACATAACCTAGTCACAATTATAACCTAAAGTTTACTTTTTTCCAGCAAATCACCTACCTACCTCAAGGAATTTTGTTAGCATGTTAATCTATTGCACTGCTTCACAGCTACGTGGTAGTGTCAGTTCTATTGCTTTGATTTGCCTTAACTCCTATCAAACATTTTTAGTACTTATGGGGGGTGGGGGGGGGGGGTTGCTATGTGAGGTAACAACAGTGTACTTTATAAATAAATAACACGTAGTTATCATCTTTGGAAAATATCGCCTACTGAATGAGCGACAGAAAACGAAGTCAGAAGAAGACTAAAAAGAAACAAGCTGATAGACCTCGACGCAGCAAGTGGCCAGATAAGATCAAGCGATGGAAGCCAACGCAAGGCGCTATGAGTACAGCACGGAGGTCGCACATAAGACTTAACAGATCCTTCACTGCTGACCGTCGGTAAGGAGGTCAACGGTCTGTGATTGAACGATAACACCAATGAGTACTTCTGTTTGCTTTCAGTAAAGTCGTTGTAATAATCAGAAGCCTACTTCTGAGAGGCGGGACGCTGTAGGGCAGTGGCTTGATTCTTGACTGCCGCTCCAGATATCTTGGGATCGAATCCACATCCAGGTGAGATTGTTTCTTTTTCTTCTTCTTTTGTCGTATCACTATTACCAGAAAGTAGCCCAGTGTCCTGGTTTTTCGTGTTTGTCGTGCACGTTTCGGGTGGTTTGGCTGTTGGATTTATTCATGAATTGACATGTTTCAGCTACATTGCAAATTATGTGCCTGTTAGCCTTTTATGTTTATGGAAGTTGTCTCGAGGCTTGGCACCAGCCTCGAGTGCTGAAGGTCCCGGGTTCAAACCCCTGTGAAGGATACGATTTTTTTTTCTCGTGGACTTCTAGGAATTACCCCTCTTTTCTGGGCAGTAAGACCGGACGCCCGTGTGAATTATTGCGCTTGTAATAAATCTCTAAGCAGTTGGAGATCTAAAAAAAAAGTAGCACAGCGGCGCTGCCCGGGAAAAATTTTGAGTTAAAATTCTACCCAAAGTATTTCAGAATCCTCGTAACGGAGTTCGTGCACTGCGCTATGGTACTTTAGACTCAGGCTTGAGTTAGAAGTAGAATCGAGCACTTTAGGGTTACACCCGTGTGCCATGATGTTGATCAATTGAATAAACGTATTGGCCTTTAAAGATAGTCGCGTAGCTGGATGCTTCCCAAGTGTCAGTGAGGTTTGAAAAAAGGGGGAAAAGAGGAGGGGGGGGGGATTGGGGCTGGGGAGGGGTCCTATAAATATATTTAAACTGTCTTAACTGCTTACGGATACTGGATCCTTACCCGCACAGGACTACAGGTCAGAGTAAAAAGTTAGGCCACAGCTGCCTGGTGAAGCCCTTGCACGTGCTGTAATTATTACTCCTTCTTCTTCTTTGTCTTCTTCTTCTTCTTCTTCTTCTTCTTCTTCTTCTTCTTCTTCTTCTTCTTCTTCTTCTTCTTCTTCTTCTTCTTCTTCTTCTTCTTCTTCTTCTTCTTCTTCGCATTCCCCAGCTGTAAACTCCGACGGAAAGTTATGATTTTATCGTCCATTTCTGGACTCTAGTCTTGTTGCAGAACATGAGTGCTGCGTGCACATCCGCTTTACGGATCTGATGTATTTATATGCAGACTGTTGGTAAATTTTCTCTCAGGTAAAGCCATTCCGACTTCGCAGGAAGCCTTCAATTAGTCGACTCATTGAGTCCATACTTGCTTCCCCCACAAGGAGGTCCCGGAACCCGTAAAGCGATCTTTGGAGACTGAAAATGAGTATCAAACGTGTCACAATTAGAAACCCGGAGGATACAAACCGATCGATCTATAAACCTTTAGTATCACTTTTTAGGTCAATGTACAACAGGGAGGTATTGAACCTGAATATTTAGGACTAGTTTCAGAGTTTGTACATTCATTGTCCTGCTGGGCTATTATAGATCAAAAATGGCTTGCAGTCTATTCTCCCAGCCTGCTCTATCCCGTGCAGTCAGTTCGATATCATAGATGGAATCCAGCTCCGCAGCTTTGGTCTCTCTCATCAACGTTCCTTTTAGGGTTTCTTTTGGGCCTCCTCGTCTCCCTAATCCCTTTATTTGCCATTTCAATGCATGTTTGTTGATTCTCTGCTTGCGTCTTTTTAGGATGTGTCCAATATAGCGCCATCTTCTCTGTTTTATAACTGTTGACACAGTTTATACTTACTATGTTCAAACTGTGTTTGTGCTTAAACATATGTTTACAATTTCACGAAGACAGACAAGTGTCTGTCTATAATGCAAAGAAGTAAGAAATTACACGACATAGTCAGATTTCGAAGCTGTTTCGATACCAAAAATATGTCCTGGGTCAGATGAAAGAAAGATCCGGTAACAACAACAACAACAAATTGATAAAATACAGTGCATTAAAATTAAGCGCTGTGTTTATTGCTTGTGGAGTCACATATTTTGAATTAGAATGACAGACGTGTTTTCATGCATGTGCATGTTTGTATATCTCCGATAGCACTCTTGTGTCCTGAGCGAGTGAGAGAAGGGGAGAGGGAGAGGAGAGAGAGAGAGAGATAAACAATCGTAAACAATCGTGTAACTTACCCAACAAGAATATCCAAGTAGTAACAGGTGCACTACTACAACCGTATACCCCATTGTTGATAACCGACGCTAATAGACAATCACAGATTTGTAAACACAGCTGAATGTGTGAAGAGAGCTCGGTGAAATCACATCAGCTGTTTGTGTTTTCTTTTAGTATCTTTATGCGCTACTATTTCCTATGTTTTTATGATTGCCGAATAAGTTAAAATGGCTATAAAAGTTTCACAACCAATTTCTCTGTTGATATTAAAACTTTTAGAGACTGCGAGGTGTGTTTTCGCCGAGTTGTCCTAATGCGGCGTTAATTCCAGTACCAGTGAGTACTTCAGACTTCTCGAGTGGAGCACTCGCAAATTGCCGTTTTTATGTACTGCAAGGCTCTTGAGTTTACTGACATGCGCAGAGGGCTACCTACGTTGTGTTTTATCTTTTCTAACATTCTGCGTCAATCTGTACTCATTAAATCTTATCGTTAAAGCCTCGCCAAGCACAGACGCCGCAACCTGGGGATAAAGGTCCCGTGAAGCCCCCCCCCCCCCCAAACTTCTTTAGTAGGCTAACACCCCCCCCCCCCCTTTCCCAAACCCACAATTTTAAAAAAAGGGGAAGATGATAGTTGCCTCCTTAAATCATGTATAAATATCATGTATAAATATAAATTATCTTTGAAAGTATTTTTTTTTTTTTCCATTTTATATTACATATATTTGAAGAACACTGTAATATTTGTTTGTTTCTCAACACAGTACGCTGACTGCGGATCAGAAGGGCGTGTGTTCAAGGTAGGACTTATTATTATTAATTTTTTTTTTACAGGCGGGGAAAGGGGAAAGGCTGGAGATGGAAGTTGGGGAGGGAAGCAGAGCTCAATAACCCAATGTTTTATTGCTGTCGACGCTGCTGCCGCCAAGAATACATTAAAATCATCGCCCCATGGTTTGTATCTGCACCAGCGATAAGGAAAACATGATTTTACACACTTATGCATCCAGTTTTCAATTTATCTTCGAAGCTAACCAAAAAAAAAAAAAAAAAAGGATAAGGTGGTGGCTAGAATTAAAACATTTTGAGCCGTTTCATAGAAAGAAATAGACACCGCATCTTGTGCAGTTTGTTATTTCATTATCTTGGTCTGTATAAAAGTGGCAACAGGTGTAACTTTGATAACTGTGGTGAAGTTTACGTTTCATCAGAAAGGGGGGGGGGGGGAGGGGGGAGGAGAGGGAAGACAAATACAGTGCTGCAGTTTTAGCCAATAAAATTACCTTCATGGCACATTAAGAATTCGAAAATGCACCACATTAAAAATAAAATATTTGCATGAACGATATATACCATCTGAAGTTTACCACCACAAACTAACTTGCATGCTATTCAGGAATATGAAGATAGTTGGCAAAGAACGGATGAAAGCAAAGGCCTTTTACTTTTCGACCGATTTTTGCAGCAAACAAATCAGACGGATACCGAAAGTCGAACAATTATCAAGGAATCATCGAAAGATCTTTGTAAAACAGTTACTCCTGATGAAGAACTCTATACCACTGTAGACGAAATAATAGACATCTTTTAATAACAAAAAATTAAAATTAAAAAACACACACAGTACCGGCTACAGAAAGAGTGCGATATGAAAACTGTTCTAAACAGACGAGGAACTATCAGAGCTGTGCAATGAATGTGTCAATAGCATAAAGATAGGTACAGGAAATGTAACATGGCTTCATAGTTACTTATTACCTCTGCCCAAACCTGGCAAATTACCATCTTCTATAAGCAGCTACTGAATTATCAGTGTGCAAAATAGCACTGGAAAACTGCTAGAAAAAAAAATAGTAGCAAGAAAAATACCTCATAAATTAGATCAAACAGGTCAACTACCATCAACACTGGGAAGATTTAGACAACATAGGGATATATGGAGTAATGCTACCGTTTTTGCTTACGATGTCTATAAGTGTTTTCTTGCAGGAGTAGAAATATTTGCTGTGATACTAGACTTTTAAGATGCATACAACAAGATGCCCTGAAAAACTCATACACCAGCTCCTAAATATCAAATCCCCCCCCCCCCTCTCTCTCTCTCTCGTTAAATGGATAGCAGCAACATATTTCAAAGCCTGCAATGGTCGTATTTTTAAAAGGCGATATTTTAGGAAGTGTTTTGCGATATGTTTTAATGGTAGCCAGGCTGCAATATTTGGGTTGTCGTTGTGCCTCCGTGAATGAGAGCCTCATGTGACGTGAGTGCATGTTATCATCGTGTGACTGTATGTTATCCTCATATGCCATGGGTGCGCCTCTTCGTGTCATGACCTTCTCCACAACCTGAGCTTCCCTGTTATCATATTTGCTAGTCCTAAAGGTTGTTTTCTAATGTGGCAGATGGATCTCTGAGCTGAAAACCATACACCCAGGATTGCCCCAGGGATCGCCTTTATTCCCTGGTCTCTTCAATATTTTCACTATTGAGATGACAAAATATCAAATCACAGGTGAGGGAAGGACACATTCATACGCTGATGATATACTAATGTACCGTCAAGAAGGAACTGAAACGCATAGCTAATTTGTGTAAAACCTCCGGAGCAGATTAACCCTGCAAAAGTGACTGCAACTTGGTTCACTTTAAACAACCATATCATCATCATGTAGCAGGTCCTTTGCAGAACGTCGCTCTCATCATAGTCCGCCTGAAAGAAACTCGGTCTCTCGCCAGTTCTCCTGCCTCATATACTTTCATACTCAAGGAGTCACTGATATCCTGTGCCCATCTTCGTGTCGGTCGGCCCCTGCCCCTCCTTCCTGGTACCATGCCTTCTGCTATAGTTTTTTTCAAATCCGTTGTGGCGCTTGATATGACCAAAATATTTCAGCTTCCGAGAAAGGATGCTGTTTATTAGCAAATCTTCCTTGATGTTCAGATCTTTTAAGATGTCAATATTTCTCCTCTTCTTTGTCTAAGATATTCTGAGAATCTTTCTATAGCATTTCAGCTCAAAAGCCCCTATTCTCTTTCTTAAGGACTGAGAGATAGTCCATGACTCACATTCGTATGTAGCCACAGGGAAGATGCATGCTCTTAAATTCTAATTTTTATCTCCTTGCTAGTGCTTAACCATAGACTTTTAAGGCTGTTTAACCTTTGCATAGCCAAGGCTATCCTCCTTTTAATTTCTGTTGAACAGTCTCCATTGTTGTTTATTATAAAGCCTAGATATTCAAAGTTTGTGACATTTTCAATTTCTTCATTATTTATTGTTATTTTTGGGTGACGGCCAGTTTTATCTGTGGACATTATTTTCGTTTTCTTTAAATTCAAGAACAGATTTTGATCTTCACTGTGCTTTTGGACGGACAATATAAAATTTTCGATTCCCTTTACACTGTTCGAAAGGAGGACTGTGTCATCTGCGTAGCGGAGTTCCGGAATAGGGTTGCCACCAATTTTGAGCGGATCATAACTGTCAAAAGTCTGGTCATTTTTTACATTTCTCAGTATATTTTCTGAGTATATATTGAATAGGTATGGTGAGAGAATGCACCCCTGCCTCACCCCCTGTTGCACCTCGAACCAATCAGATGTTTCACCAGCTGCTCTGATGGCTGCTTGTTGTTCATGATAAAGATTTTCAATTAAATGCACTAAATGCGCTGGAAACCCCATATTTTTCATAATAGTCCACAGTTGGTGGTGCTGGACACAATCAAATGCCTTGCTATAATCAATAAAACAAGCATGAAGATCTTTGTTGTATTCTCTGCATATAGTACATATAGTACACACAATAACGCCCACTGGACATATGCATGGTCAAGAGATAGCAAGGTCTGAATTTTTTAAATACCTGGAATTTGGTTTTGATCGGAGCCTTAGCTGTAGATTCCAAGTTGATACTATGATCAACAAGATTAGAAAGGGTTCGGCTGTAATGAGAGTTATGACTGCCATGTGTGGTCAACAAAGGCTGCTAGTCATCCTTTATCAGGGTTTAATTCTCTCAGTCATAGAATATGCACTGACAATCCTCACCCTCAAAAGACACAAATCGACAGACTGACAAAGGTACAAAATGAAGCAATATGCATCATACTTGGCTGCACCAAAGACACGTCATGTAGAGCTATGAGATACCTACTAGATCCTTCGAATATAAACAGCAGGCTTGAAATGCACCAAGCGTGTGCCGACCTCAAAATCACTGAGGTCTTTATTCGCCCACTGTAGGATGAGCTGAATACACGTAAATCAACATATGAGGCAAGTTTTGGTTGGACCAGAGACAGTACTTCAACAGAAGATTTCCCTTCAAGAAAAACCGTGCATAGGAATGAATACCCATACCATGAATACAACCTTGACAAGACAGTGCCCTGATTTGGCGCCACAAGAAGTTGATGAAGAAATGTGAGCATTGATGGAAGAACACACATCACCGGAAGATGCCGTTATATATACAGATGGCTCTGTGACTCGTCGGAAGCGAAGTGCATGGGCTTCCACGGCAAGAACCAAATGGAAAGTCATCAAAAAAGACATCGAAGCCTTTGCTTCTACCATCATTGGCATGCCAATGGAAGTCATGGCTGTTACAAAGGCCCTAGAATGCATGAACACTCAGGAATTCACCAGTACATGTTTGCTCGTCGACTCAGTGAGCATATTACAAAAGATCAAGGCTGGGTATATGCGGAAACAGTGGTTCCATCTGATACAGCATGCAGCGTTTCACAACAATTTTTTGTCGCATAGAATACTGGTATGAAAGGCAATGAGCGAGCAGACGGTCTGGCTGGCGATGCAACTTTAAGAGAGACTGAGCGCTTTGGGGCTTTCAGTTTCAAGAAAAAAGATTTTTCACTAAATAGACCAGTTACTGCGAGACAGGTAAACCTATCGGAAGCTAAACGTCGTTACATCAGCCAGAAAAGAATGGGAGTTGTTGGCCTAAAAACACTTGGAGACATACTCAGAAGCAGACCAGAGTAGTTATGTGCGGTAATTGAGCGCGCATTTGGGAAATTGATCCCTCTTTATCCTTAGTAAAAGATGGTGGCCATAAGTGATTGGTTCTTTCGTGTGGCTGTTCTTTATCCTTAGTAAATATCGATCAGGCAGCCACCCTCTTTATCCTTAGTAAATATCGATCGGGTGGCTGATATCAGCACAAGTGATTGGTTTTCCCGGGCAGGGAAAGACATATGGTGCATAAATCGATATGTTGTCTCCATAGCAACGGGTGACACATTGTTGGTATGTGTGTATTTTTAGGCGGAGCGATTTAAGGATATTTCTTTAGTGTATTGTTGCTCGGGTCGGAAAAGCGATACTTTGCAGGCGCATTATTATCTTCATAACTGCAGGTGACAGGTGGCGTTATATAAAGCGCGACGTCAGGACCAATATTCAGGTAAGCAGCGGGGCAGGTGGGGTAGGGGCGACAGGGTGACACATAGAGTCGGTGCGGGCTTATAAGTTTTGTATTAGACAAAATTAGGAGTTGTTTGTTAGCGGGGGATATATATATGTTACAACAATTTAGGGGATATGAAAATAGACATAGGAAGCAGTGACTGCCGGCAGAGGGAAGCCGTTTTAGGGTTAAGGTAAAGAAACCTAGGAAGGCGGCGTGATGACCGGGGGTATATTAGAAAGGGCGGCTCGAGAGCCATCATCATCATCTGTGTCATGGGAGCGAAGGTCGATCGCTCAGGGATGGTTTGAACTGTAGTAAAAACGAGGACATACGACAGAAGGGTGGGTGTCTGGTAATACTGTTGAGGGCCGAAGAGAAGGGGCATAATTAACAGACTATCTGACTTTATAAATAAGTAGGCGAAGGTTCTGATTGGTCAGTAGGATTCAGTGGTCATACTGCTGGAGCAGTCGGTTTAGGAAAACTCGTCAGTTGGTGTCGCTCAACGGGGTACGCCCGCCCGCCCGCCCGTACGCACGCACACACGCACGCTCGCACGCCCGCGGGGTCGTTTTAGGGGATAGATAAAGAAACCTAGGAAGGTGGTTTGATGGTAGGGAGAAAGTGGGGATTGGGCGCCATCGTCATCAGCGTCGCCGTAAACTGTCCTTTTCTTAGTAACGTTAAGCAGTTTTAGAATAGTTTTCAAATCGATAAAAGTAGCTGTTTGGAAACAGACAATATCATTATAAGTTATGGACCCGCGGTGGAGGCATCCGTTTCCTCTCTGATAGCCGGACCTACCGGTAGCGGTAAAACTGTTTTTGTGCAGAAGTTTTTAAAACATCTGAACGCTATTGTCGACCCGGTGTTGGAGGAGATTATTTGGTGCTACGGGGAATGGCAACCTCTGTACGACAACATGGAGGGCGTCATCTTTAATGAAGGTCTTCCGGATATGGAACAATGGCAGGGAGATAGGCGACGTCTAGTGGTCATAGACGATTTGATGTCTGAGACGGACGACAGAATCACTAACTGTTTACTAAAGGCAGTCATCATCGCAACATCAACGTGATTTATATTGTACAAAATCTTTTTGAAAAAAATAAAGAACAAAGAACCATCAGTTTAAACGCGCATAACCTGATAGTTTTCAAAAACCCTCGTGACGGTTCACAGATCAGCAACTTGGCCAAACAGATGTATCCCAGTTTTCAAAAACCTCGTGACGGTTCACAGATCGCCAACTTGGCCAAGCAGATGTATCCCGGCCGCGTTTCCTACGTCCAAGAAAGCTTTAGAGACGCGATGGCTAACCCCAACGGTTATTTGCTATTCGACCTCCGACAAGACACCCCAGACCAGCTCAGTCTACGCAGCGAAATATTCCCCGACGAGAAACGAGTAGTGTACGTACCTTAATAATGTCTGACAAGCTAAAGCGACACAGCAAGATGCTGCATTTTTTTTTGTGCCGGGTGAAAGCCCACACAGCCAAAGACATCATAAAAACCGCCTCGTACAGACACTTTGAAAGCGTTTTTCGGCACTATGTTGGCTATGGGCCTGGTGGGTAAAGATGCCGGTAACGATATCGAATACAGATATTATAACAACGGGTACGCTCTCTACGCCTTTGACCTTTCACATAGTCTGTTGGATAGGGACCAGTTTGAGATGCCTCGCTCTGGGGCGTTGTCTTTAGAATTTAAGTTCGCCACCTTCACATCCGAACCAATACAAGTTATAGTCTACGCTGAACAAAACTCTGTACTCGAAATTTCCAAGACACGGCAAGTACTTTTGGACTACGCCTAAGATCATGAACACGCAACAGATAGGCCAGATACTCTTCACTGACCACACTGTCCGCCGAACACATCAAGTAGACGTATTGGCCCGTGATCTATACATTTCAACCGTCACAAGACAGTGGCGTTTGTCATCAATAAGAATGTTAGCGACCAGTCGGGTTCGCACTGGCTTGGTCTGTACTACGATGGCGTCGGGCGTTTTACCTATTTTGACTCTCTCGGGCTCCCGCCCTTCCACGCCGATATTATGATTCATCAAGCGCCACTCGACCAGACCCTTCAGTTACAACCCTTGTACCTTACAAGACTTACAGAGCAGTACTTGTGGACTATACGTTATTTATTTTATTCTGATTAAATGCCGCGGTGGTCGGATGCGCCGAGTTTTACAGCCGTTTTCGTCTTCGTATAGACAATACGTCAACGACCGAATCATTTGGTGTCTCGTTTTGCCCTTAATCATCAAAACAAGTCCGGACATGTCGAGTTTAAACCGGTTCTACAAGCTCACTGTGGGAATATAAACAGCCTGAGCAGCAACCATCTTCTTATTGCCGCCGTTATCCGCTAACCGAAGATGTCTACAGTCCCGATCCGTTGGGTGTACATGACTAGAAACAACGAGGTGGTGAAACCTTTGGGCGCTGGCTTTAACGCTGTTTCAGTCTTGCTATATACAGGGACACCCGCAATCCAGTTGAGACGTTTCTTTGGCAAGGCAGATCTCAAATTTCCCACCAAAACGGGACTGACACTAAGTCGCCTAGAAGTTGAGCAACTATTTGACCTAAAGTCGGAGATCCCGACAGAGTTTGCTCGGCTGGAGCTGCTAACCGTTCCTTGTTATCCGCCTACAACCAGGATTACAGAACCCTACGCTGACGAGAACAGCCCCATCTACAGCACGGACGAATATACACCGGATCCTGTCATCCGACACATTGAGACTGTCGAGAACAACCGACTTGCTGCCTCTATAGATGATGACTCGGTACCTTGGCCCCTTGCAAAGAGAAGCTGTCTACGCCAACTTTGCTTTTATGAATAACAGAAATATAAAACGCAGAATATTGTTGTGTTGCTATTTTTTGTTTAAGTTATAAATATTGTATAGTTGTTATGTATATATCCACCTTATACACGTCCAGCCATCTATCCACAGCTATCGATTAGTCTCTAATTTATGAAATAGAAAGTAACCAAGGACACTAACTGTTTAATGTTACTCAGACAACGACAGTTTATGACGACGTGGATGATGATGATGATGGCGCCCAAGCCCCACTTTCTCCCTGCCATCAAACCACCTTCCTAGGTTTCTTTATCTATCCCCTAAAATGGCCCAGCCGGCGTGCGTGAGTGCATGCGTGCGTACGGGCGGGCGGGCGTACCTAGTTGAGCTACACCGCCTGGCGAGTTTTCCTAAACCGACTGCTCCAACCACTGAATCCTACTGACCAATCAGAACCTTCGCATATTTATTTATAAAGTCAGATAGTCTGCCAATTATGCCGCTTATCTTCGGTCCTTAACAGTATTACCAGACACCCATCATTCTGTCGTACATTCTCCTTTTTACTACAGCTCAAACCATCCCTGAGTGGTCGACCTTCGCTTCCATGGCACAGATGATGATGCCGGCGCCCAAGCTGCCCTTTCTCATATAACCCCGGTCATCACGCCGCCTTCCTAGGTTACTTTATCTAAACCCTAAAACGGATCCCCTCTGCCATCTGTTACTGCTGTCTATAAGTCTATTTTCATATCCCCTAACTTGTTGTAACATATATATCCCCCGCTAACCAACCACTCCTAATTTTGTCTATTACAGAACCCATAAGCCTGCGCCGACTCTATTAGTCGCCCTGTCGTCCCGGGTCCCCTGCCCCGCCCGCCCTGCTGCTTGCCCAACTATTGTTCCTTTATATAACCACATCGACAGACGTGTCAAATACCATCTGTCGTCCACGGCTTTGAAGACAATAATTCGCCTGCAAAGTATCGATTTTCCGACCCTAGCAACAATACACTAAAAAAATATCAATTTGCCTTCCTTAAATCACTCCGCCCAAAAATACCCACATATCGACAATGCGCTATCCGCTGCTATGGAGACAACATATCGATTTATGCACCATATGTTTTTCCCCGCCCGAGATAACCAGTCACGCGTGCCGTCATCAGCCACCCGATCGATATTTACTAAAGATAAAGAGGGTGGCTGCTCGATCGATATTTACTAAGGATAAAGAGGGTGGCTGCCCGATCGATATTTACTAAGGATAAAGAGGGTGGCTGCCCGATCGATATTTACTAAGGATAAAGAACAGCTACAAGAACAGACCAAGCACATTTGGCCGCCATCTTTTACTAAGGATAAAGAAGGTGGCTTAGGCCAAATGCGCGCTCAATTACCGCACATAACTACTGACCAGAGCACATACGATCATGTTCGATGTTCGATGAAGATGCTCTTTAAAATGAGCAATGAACAATGAACAATGAACCATCTGAGAATACGAAACAAATACAGGATGTCCTAAACATTGAACTCACTCTTTATTGACTCCTCACTCACATATTTTTTTCATTACAGATCATTACAGATTACACTTCTTCTTCTTCTTCTTTTGTCGTCTAACTGATACCAGGTTGTAACCCAGTGTTTGTCTTGCGCTTCTCGGGTGGCTTGAGTGATGGATTTGTTCATCTTTTTTCAGGTTTTATCTACACCATTTATCCATATCTTTCTTGGTCTTCCTCTTGCTTTCCTTCCATATGTTCTCCTGTAAAAAGTCTCATATGCAGTCAGGTCTGGCTGCATTCAGATGTTCTACTTTAAAGTCTCATATGCAGTCAGGTCTGGCTGCATTCAGATGTTCTACTGTATTGTCTCATATGCAGTCTGGTCTGGCTGCATTCAGATGTTCTACTGTATTGTCTCATATACAGTCAGGTCTGGCTGCATTCAGATGTTCTACTGTATTGTCTCATATGCAGTCTGGTCTGGCTGCATTCAGATGTTCTACTGTATTGTCTCATATACAGTCTGGTCTGGCTGCATTTAGATTTTCTACTGTATTGTCTCATATACAGTCTGGTCTGGCTGCATTCAGATGTTCTACTCTAAAGTCTCATATACAGTCTGGTCTGGCTGCATTTAGATTTTCTACTGTATTGTCTCATATACAGTCTGGTCTGGCTGCATTCAGATGTTCTACTCTAAAGTCTCATATACAGTCTGGTCTGGCTGCATTTAGATTTTCTACTGTATTGTCTCATATACAGTCTGGTCTGGCTGCATTTAGATTTTCTACTGTATTGTCTCATATGCAGTCAGGTCTGGCTGCATTTAGATTTTCTACTGTATTGTCTCATATACAGTCTGGTCTGGCTGCATTTAGATTTTCTACTGTATTGTCTCATATACAGTCTGGTCTGGCTGCATTTAGATTTTCTACTGTATTGTCTCATATGCAGTCAGGTCTGGCTGCATTCAGATGTTCTACTTTAAAGTCTCATATACAGTCAGGTCTGGCTGCATTCAGGTGTTCTACTGTATTGTCTCATATTCAGTCAGGTCTGGCTGCATTCAGATTTTCTACTGTATTGTCTCATATTCAGTCAGGTCTGGCTGCATTCAGATTTTCTACTGTATTGTCTCATATTCAGTCTGGTCTGGCTGCATTCAGGTGTTCTACTGTAAAGCGAAAATACATAAATATAACCCTCTTCATTACGACACCAATAATAAACTGACACTTTCTCGCATCATCCAATAACAAATTATATCATTACTTCTTGCTTTTTTGCTTTTTTTCCGAGCTCATTCTTAACTAAAGCACAATTTTCACGTGTTCTGCGTTTCAGGTATACAGTGTCAGACATTTATTTTTATCTACCTGGGCTATTCAGCTAAGTTCACTCAGCGGCAACAGTTTTGAAAATGGGCATCATTGACCAGAATGCCGAGCCAAGGCATAAAAAGATCATAAATACAATATAAATGGTAATGTTCCACGAGCCACAGCATGCCTCTGTGGACGAGATTTGGCTTGCGGGCCGCCATTTGTATAGCCCTATTATAGATTACCTAATACTCGATATAACATGTAGTCAATATCACACCTACCACCGTTACTTTCCCAGGACATTACAATTACAGAAAATACATTTTAGGCTGGGTCGACCTGGGAGCCAAGGTCAAGTTTGAAAGCAATCCGCTTCAATGCGGATTTGAGCTCTTGACCTGCGTCTAGTCTCTTGGCTATGTAGACTTCTCATCGTTAAGTGCATCTATTTATACCAGGTAGCCACCCACTATGGACACCCACAGACACAACCCTAACCTATCTGGAACTCAAGTTACGTTGTAACCGTCGAGAGTCTCAGTATAACCTTACGGTTGGATGGGGTTTTCTTGGATTTGTAAACTGGTGGATTCTGATACGAGTAATGACGTACTACACTTTGTTTCACAATGTGTTTATCGCTGTGTGCGGTCCTAGTAGGATTCAATTTCACTCACTCACTCACTCACTCACTCACTCACTCACTCACTCACTCACTCACTCACTCACTCACTCACTCACTCACTCACTCACTCACTCACTCACTCACTCCCTCCCTCCCTCCCTCACTCACTCACTCACTCACTCCCTCACTCACTCACTCACTCACTCACTCACTCACTCACTCACTCACTCACTCACTCACTCACTCACTCACTCACTCACTCACTCGCTCACTCGCTCACTCTCCCTCACTCACTCCCTCCCTCACTCACTCCCTCAATCACTCACTCACTCACTCACTCACTCAATCACTCACTCACTCACTCACTCACTCACTCACTCACTCTCTCACTCACTCACTCACTCACTCACTCACTCACTCACTCACTCACTCACTCACTCACTCACTCACTCACTCACTCACTCACTCACTTACTCACTCACTCACTCACTCACTCACTCACTCACTCACTCACTCACTCCCTCCCTCACTCACTCCCTCCCTCCCTCACTCCCTCCTTCACTCCCTCCCTCACTAACTCCCTCACTCACTCCCTCACTCACTCACTCACTCACTCACTCACTCACTCACTCACTCACTCACTCACTCACTCACTCACTCACTCACTCACTCACTCACTCACTCACTCACTCACTCACTCACTCACTCACTCACTCACTCACTCACTCACTCACTCACTCACTCACTCACTCACTCACTCACTCCCTCACTCACTCACTCACTATGGACAGCAGACTACGTCATAACTGTCAGGTGCCATGATATTAGAGTGTTTTACTGTTGAATAGGATTTCTGGGGTTTGCTCTTGGTTGATTCTGATCCGTTTAGGGGCTCAATGTGTAGAATCATCATAACACACTCACACTGGGCTACATCTGACTTCTTCACCGTTTGTTGGTGCCCCAGTATCAATGTAAGTAAAGGACCCTTTTTCACGCCTTTGGCCGTATAGGGCATATAGGGCTAGACTTATTTTTTTTATAGACCAATCGGTACAAGATGAGTGATGTGGTCAGCATCACGCCAGCCACGTTTACTTCCCATGACTGCTCCTGGTACCTACTCAAGGCTGGATCTAACTGGGAGCCAATGTCATTTATGAAAAAAATTCCGGCTTCACCAGGGAGCGAACGCGCGACCTTTCGATCGGCAGCTGAGTGTCTAGCCACTACGCTAGGGCGACTCCCCTGTGTTACTATGGTATGTGATTGAATGGATGAATTTGGTTTCTGTGATTTGATTCTTATCCTTAAGATCCTAATTCCACAGAGTGCAAATCTGGATGAGGAAAACATCAGGCAGGAGGTAATATCAAAATAAATAAAACAAAAAGTATTTATTAAAAGTGCTTCTTTATAAATTAGTTTATGTTAAATTGTCCATCTTTGCCTGTCTCACATGCTAATCTACGAGTTGTTGATGTGCCTAGGGTCGCGAGAGCCTAGGCATCCTGGTACCTTGAGGGCACCTATCCCTAGCCCCTAGTGTGGTTTCTATAGTCTGTCTGATAATATCCTTTCTAACTTTGTCTCGGATGGTTAGGTTGGCAGCTTTTCTCATGCATCTCATTTCGCAGGTAATTTTAAGTTGGTTAGCCTTTTATAACGTCCAAGTCTGGCACTGCTAGCACAGTGTTGGTATAAATATGCTGTTTATTTACTATTTCTTGGCGCTCATACTTATGTTTGGATGTCCTAATAACAGTATCAGTTAATGTATAACTGCACTGGTTCGTTTGCATCTTGTTTCTATTTCCCGAGCTATTCTCCCCTCCTCTGAGAATATCCTTCCTATATATTTAAATTCTTTAAATTGCTTCAGACAAGTACCATTCAACCCGATATTTAGCCAACTCGGAATTCTGCCGACATGCATTCATTCAGTTTTAGTAGTATTTATTTTCATGTTTTATCTTCTGCATGTTGAACTTAGCTTGTTCAAATGTTCTTGCAGTCTACTCCCCTCATTGTAGAACAGGCACTAATCGTCTACAAATAGTAGCTCGTTTATTGTGTGTGGGTCTAATTCTTCCACCGGAAGTTGTGGATTTTCTGGGTCGACTGCAGGCTAGCTAGCTCTTTTGATATTCTTCTATGTATATAGTAAATAAGACAGGAGAGCGCGCACATCCCTACATAACCTCTGTATTGACTGTAAACATATCAGATGTGCCTGCTTATGTTCTCACTACGCTTTAGGAAGTGTGGCATATGGCCGTCATGTTTTTTAGTAATTGTTCTTGTATCATAATCATCAATGGACACATAGCTACCATAATTCGATCTAAACATGGAGGAATATGTCACGTAATGATGACGTTTGACAAGTAGCCTCTTCGACGGCTTGTAAGTGTGTGCTCAGGCGATTGACACTGCAGCCAGATGTTTTGAGGTTGGCTATTTTTTTCTTAGGAGAGGTGAAAAGTGAAACTTAAGTAGCCTGCCAATGGCCCGTAAAGCACCTAGGTCAACCTCACTTCCTCGTGGTGCAGGCCAACGGGGTAATGGCTCGCCTGGAAGGAGACTGGCACCAACCAGTTCAGATTTTTCCCCTGCACCGCCACGCGACTGGCCTAGCAAGACAGCATGGTGTATATTACTGCTACTACTCAAGAAATATTAAACGATAATAGGACAAACTCTTGTGGACATCGGACCAGCAACGGTAAAGTACAACGAGATAGAACAACGTTTAGAATGGATATTTTGGAACATCAGCGGAATGGGAGACAAAGAGAATGAACTGGTAGAATTGATGAATAAAAATAAAAGAGTACAGAAAGCAAATGCTGTCACCTACCAATTAGCCCCACTGCTTAGACACCAAAATTTCTCCCCTCCAGAAAAACAGTAAATGATTAATAGCATCTTTATCCCTACTTGATGTTATCAGTGCCAAACATGGACAATGAATAGGGCACTAGAACAGAAAATAACCACATGTGAACTGAGCTGTCTGCGCAAGGTCACTAACAACACTGTACGAGACAGTGTTACAAATACCAGCATTAGAGAGAAAGTTGGAATAAGACCATGTCTGGATTATATAGACAGATAACGAATGAAATGGTTCTGCCATCTAGTGAGAATGCAGGCGGACCCAATTGCATATGAGACTTTTTACAGTTGAACATCTGGGAGGAATGCGAGAGGAAGACCACGAAAGAGATGGATAAATGGTGTAGATGAAGCCTGCATAAAGTTGAACAAATCCATCACTCGAGACACACCAGAAGCGTAAGAGAAATACAGAAAACCACGACACTGAGTTACAACCTGGTATCAGTGAATCTACCAAAATAAAGAAGAAAGCCTCTATGAAAGTGTTTACACATTTTACTGTTGGACGATTACCAGCTATAAATTGATCGGCTACCTCTGCCATTAGGCATAAAAATAATAATTACTATTGTGCACTCAAATAAAGCTCACTTCCATTGAACCGCCGCTCCTGTATAATATATAAGGACTCTCAGCCAAGGTTCCGTAACAAACAAAAAAACAGTGGTTGCAAACATAATCTTTCTCTGCTCCCTAACGTGGCTCACATGTCATTGAGGTGACAAAGTTCAGATAGCTGACCAGTGAGTGAATTAGTCAACGTGGCGATGCTTTAGGCTGCCCATACTTTAACACAATGCTGTAGTCTGCCCATACTTTAACTCAATGCTGTAGTCTCCCCATACTTTAACTCAATGCTGTAGTCTCCCCATACTTTAACTCAATGCTGTAGTCTCCCCATACTTTAACTCAATGCTGTAGTCTCCCCATACTTTAACTCAATGCTGTAGTCTCCCCATACTTTAACTCAATGCTGTAGTCTGCCCATACTTTAACTCAATGCTGTAGTCTCCCCATACTTTAACTCAATGCTGTAGTCTGCCCATACTTTAACTCAATGCTGTAGTCTCCCCATACTTTAACTCAATGCTGTAGTCTCCCCATACTTTAACTCAACTTTAACTCAATGCTGTAGTCTCCCCATATACTTTAACTTTTAACTCAATGCTGTAGTCTCCCCATACTTTAACTCAATGCTGTAGTCTGCCCATACTTTAACTCAATGCTGTAGTCTGCCCATACTTTAACTCAATGCTGTAGTCTCCCCATACTTTAACTCAATGCTGTAGTCTGCCCATACTTTAACTCAATGCTGTAGTCTGCCCATACTTTAACTCAATGCTGTAGTCTGCCCATACTTTAACTCAATGCTGTAGTCTGCCCATACTTTAACTCAATGCTGTAGTCTGCCAATACTTTAACTCAATGCTGTAGTCTGCCCATACTTTAACACAATGCTGTAGTCTGCCAATACTTTAAACTCAATGCTGTAGTCTAACTCCCATACTTTAACTCAATGCTGTAGTCTGCCCATACTTTAACTCAATGTGCCAATACTTTAACTCAATTGTAACTTTAACTCAATGCTGTAGTCTGCCCATACTTTAACTCAATGCTGTAGTCTGCCCATACTTTAACTCAATGCTGTAGTCTGCCCATACTTTAACTCAATGCTGTAGTCTGCCCATACTTTAACTCAATGCTGTAGTCTGCCCATACTTTAACTCAATGCTGTAGTCTGATAATACTTTAACTCAATGCTGTAGTCTGCCAATACTTTAACTCAATGCTGTAGTCTGCCCATACTTTAACTCAATGCTGTAGTCTGCCCATACTTTAACTCAATGCTGTAGTCTGCCCATACTTTAACTCAATGCTGTAGTCTGCCAATACTTTAACTCAATGCTGTAGTCTGATAATACTTTAACTAATGCTGTAGTCTGCCCATAATGCTGTAGTCTGCCCATACTTTAACTCAATGCTGTAGTCTGCCCATACTTTAACTCAATATTGTAGTCTGCCCATACTTTAACTCAATGCTGTAGTCTGCCCATACTTTAACATAATAACTTGCTGTAGTCTGCCCATACTTTAACATAATGCTGTAGTCTGCCCATACTTTAACTCAATGTTGTAGTCTGCCCATACTTTAAACTCAATGCTGTAGTCTGCCCATACTTTAACATAATGTTGTAGTCTGCCCATACTTTAATCAATGCTGTAGTCTTTATACATAATGTTGTAGTCTGCCCATACTTTTAACTAATGTTGTAGTCTGCCCATACTTTAACATCATGCTGTAGTCTGCCCATACTTTAACATAATGTTGTAGTCTGCCCATACTTTAACATAATGCCCATACTTTTGTAGTCTGCCCATACTTTAACTCAATGCTGTAGTCTGCCCATACTTTAACTCACTGCTGTAGTCTGCCCATACTTTAACTCAATGCTGTAGTCTGCCCATACTTTAACTCAATGCTGTAGTCTGCCCATACTTTAACTCACTGCTGTAGTCTGCCCATACTTTAACTCAATGCTGTAGTCTGCCCATACTTTACTGCTGTAGTCTGCCCATACTTTAAACTCACTGCTGTAGTCTGCCCATACTTTAACTCAATGCTGTAGTCTGCCCATACTTTAACTCACTGCTGTAGTCTGCCCATACTTCAACTCAATGCTGTAGTCTGCCCATACTTTAACTCACTGCTGTAGTCTGCCCATACTTTAACTCAACATTGTAGTCTGCCCATACTTTAACTCAACATTGTAGTCTGCCCATACTTTAACTCAATGCTGTAGTCTGCCCATACTTTAACTCAATGCTGTAGTCTGCCCATACTTTAACTCAATGCTGTAGTCTGCCCATACTTTAACCCAATGCTGTAGTCTGCCCATACTTTAACCCAATGCTGTAGTCTGCCCATACTTTAACCCAATGCTGTAGTCTCCCCATACTTTAACACAATGCTGTAGTCTCCCCATACTTTAACTCACTGCTGTAGTCTGCCCATACTTTAACTTAATGTTGTAGTCTGCCCATACTTTAACCCAATGCTGTAGTCTCCCCATACTTTCTCACTGCTGTAGTCTGCCCATACTTTAATATAATGTTGTAGTCTGCCCATACTTTAACATAATGTTGTAGTCTGCCCATACTTTAACATAATGTTGTAGTCTGCCCATACTTTAACATAATGTTGTAGTCTGCCCATACTTTAACATAATGTTGTAGTCTGCCCATACTTTAACATAATGTTGTAGTCTGCCCATACTTTAACTCACTGCTGTAGTCTGCCCATACTTTAACATAATGTTGTAGTCTGCCCATACTTTAACTCACTGCTGTAGTCTGCCCATACTTTAACATAATGTTGTAGTCTGCCCATACTTTAACATAATGTTGTAGTCTGCCCATACTTTAACTCACTGCTGTAGTCTGCCCATACTTTAACATAATGTTGTAGTCTGCCCATACTTTAACATAATGTTGTAGTCTGCCCATACTTTAACATAATGCTGTAGTCTCCCCATACTTTAACTCACTGCTGTAGTCTGCCCATACTTTAACTCAATGCTGTAGTCTGCCCATACTTTAACATAATGCTGTAGTCTGCCAATACTTTAACTCACTGCTGTAGTCTGCCCATACTTTAACTTACTGCTGTAGTCTGCCCATACTTTAACTCACTGCTGTAGTCTGCCCATACTTTAACATAATGTTGTAGTCTGCCCATACTTTAACACAATGCTGTAGTCTGCCCATACTTTAACACAATGCTGTAGTCTCCCCATACTTTAACTCACTGCTGTAGTCTGCCCATACTTTAACTCAACATTGTAGTCTGCCCATACTTTAACTCACTGCTGTAGTCTCCCCATACTTTAACTCACTGCTGTAGTCTGCCCATACTTTAACTCAACATTGTAGTCTGCCCATACTTTAACCCAATGCTGTAGTCTGCCCATACTTTAACCCAATGCTGTAGTCTGCCCATACTTTAACCCAATGCTGTAGTCTGCCCATACTTTAACCCAATGCTGTAGTCTGCCCATACTTTAACACAATGCTGTAGTCTGCCCATACTTTAACACAATGCTGTAGTCTGCCCATTGGGTATTGAATACATAGGACAAGATCCATATATTATAGACCAAACGGCACTTTGTGGGTGAGAGGGTCAGTATCACACCAGTCGCCTTTACTCTAAAGGACAGTACTTGGTACCCACTCAAGGTTGGGTAGACCTGGGATCCAAGGTCATTTTGAAAAAAGTCCTGACACTGTCAGGATCCGAACCCACGACCTTCCGAGCCTCTATCCGCTAGACCACGGAGGCTCTCTTTTACTGATGAGTGCTAATAAAAAAGAAGAAACAAAAGTAGTTAGAGAAAAAAGAATAAGATAATGATGATGACGATAATGATGATGACGATAATGATGATCAAGACTACCTAAAATACTTTTGGTTGTTATTTTGTGTTAATGATGTTGTTGTTCATTTTAAAATTGTGTCACTAACCGCTGGGTGCACCTTTATTTATTTATTTTTTTCTTTTACCGTCTCTTTCCTGTGTTTTGTTTTTTAACACTCGCCAGTGTCCCTCGATGCACGTTGATTGGAACATGGCATTACGTCAGCAAGTCGTCCTATTCTTTGTCATCGTGTGCAGCTAAACAACGTCTTCTAGTGTACATTACTGCAGATATCACCCACCTCCACTCATCTCTCTGGTTGGCCTTCTCTTTCCAGTTGGTGACACCAAGTGTTTGCATGTCTCTCTGGACATTATCTCTCCATCGTCTTGTTGGTCTGCCTTGTGGTCTACGACAGTTCAGCTCTCTCGTATATACAGTTTTTAACTTTCTGTCATCTGACATTCTTTCAATATACCCCAGTCATTTCAGTCTATTAGATCTCATGATGCCAGTGATCAGTGGTGATTTAAACAGATTATGAATTTCGTTGTTGCTTTTCATTCTGCATTCCCCGCTGTTTGCATCTTTTTGTTTGCAAATTCGTCGTAAGATTCTGTTTTCGAAAATTTGTAATAAGGTTTTATCTCTTCTAATTGTGCTCCAAGTTTCAGAGCCAAATAAAATGACTGGTCTTATCAACGTTTGATATATTCTGATCTTGGTGTTGCCAGGCGGAGGACGTTAAATAACAAATGTTGAAGGACATAGTATAATTTATTTCCAGATTCTATTCTAGATTGTATTTCTTCTCTTCTAATCGTGTTGGTATTTTTATTATATACTCGTGTTAATTCTTGTAAAATAGTATTTGAATATCCTTTTCGACAGAATCCAAGTTTGAGTACATGTCTTGCACATCACGAAAATTAACACTCACACTATCAGAAACGTTCAAAATCGAACAAAGCCTTCACTATCGTCTCTATTGAAAACAGCACCAAATGTTTTGTCAGATGCGAAGTTCTTTAACATTTTATGAGATGCAGTAAAGTCTTTGCAACATCATATGTTAGATAAGAACAGTTCCGTTCTTATTCTCACTATTTACTCGAGAAGTTCTATCACACTAAAAACATTACTAACTGGAGTTATCTAACCAGTCAGAGCAAAGCTGGCAAGTTCTTTAGATGACTCATGTTGCAAAACATCACTAAAACCAACTTTTCACTGTCTGTCGGAAATCCATCTTTCTTAAATGGCGTTTATTCTTCCGATCAAAACAGATTATTGTTGAGTATGTTTTCTCCCACAGAGTGCACAAGTGGTAGCCCTGTGAGTAAAGATCTTGTTGATGTTTGGTTTAGAATTATTGACAACCAGCCAACCTCATCTTTAAAAATCTTGCTATAAAGTCAACCTGTGCTGTACTTTTTTTTCACCCTGTCCACTAACAGTTTAGAGACTGTTCTAAAGACTTGCGTAAGAACAATTTCTGGTACAACTGATAAGGAAAGTTTTAGTTTGTTGAAAAAAATACAATTTAAAATTCTTGTTCACATTCTTGCACAACAGGAGTTGCAAAACTCAAAGAACAGATAATTCTTATAGTCTGACATTTCCTTTAACAAAAGCGTTTTATATTTAATGTCTGTATTTTCTTGACATCACTCTACAGAAGTAAAAGCGTTTTATATTTAATGTCTGTATTTTCTTGACATCACTCTACAGAGGTAAAAGCGTTTTATATTTAATGTCTGTATTTTCTTGACATCACTCTACAGAAGTAAAAGCGTTTTATATTTAATGTCTGTATTTTCTTGACATCACTCTACAGAAGTAAAAGCGTTTTATATTTAATGTCTGTATTTTCTTGACATCACTCTACAGAAGTAAAAGCGTTTTATATTTAATGTCTGTATTTTCTTGACATCACTCTACAGAAGTAGAAGCGTTTTATATTTAATGTCTGTATTTTCTTGACATCACTCTACAGAAGTAAAAGCGTTTTATATTTAATGTCTGTATTTTCTTGACATCACTCTACAGAAGTAAAAGCGTTTTATATTTAATGTCTGTATTTTCTTGACATCACTCTACAGAAGTAAAAGCGTTTTATATTTAATGTCTGTATTTTCTTGACATCACTCTACAGAAGTAAAAGCGTTTTATATTTAATGTCTGTATTTTCTTGACATCACTCTACAGAAGTAAAAGCGTTTTATATTTAATGTCTGTATTTTCTTGACATCACTCTACAGAAGTAAAAGCGTTTTATATTTAATGTCTGTATTTTCTTGACATCACTCTACAGAAGTAAAAGCGTTTTATATTTAATGTCTGTATTTTCTTGACATCACTCTACAGAAGTAAAAGCGTTTTATATTTAATGTCTGTATTTTCTTGACATCACTCTACAGAAGTAAAGACAGCCTTCGGATCTTTCCAATTCATCAAAATTTTAAACATGACATTCCTCGAAACAGTCACTGTGTAGACGAAAGCTTTTCAAATAGAAGAGAAACAGTTTGAGCAACATCAAATTCTGCAGATGTGTTTATAACACTCAACAACTCTTTGAAAGCTTCTATTCCCAACTCATTGTGACGGAACCAGTGTTGTATTTCTACCAGTAAAAACCTAATATTTAATGTTAGTTTATATCATCATCATCATCATCAGGTGCCTTGCCGACTGGCGTGGGCGATCATGCCTCTCCATAATCCGCGATCTCCTGCAGCATGTATCAGTTCGTGTGCCGACACACCTCCATGCCATGCAACAAGACTGTCAAGCATCTTCTCTCGTTGTCTTCCTCTATCCCTCCTTCCACAGATCTTTCCAGTGGACACAACATGTTCTATTTTCCCTCTTCTCATAACATGGCCGAAAAATGATGACTGTTTCCTTCTGATGTCAGTGATAAGTTGTCTTCGGTCTCCCGCCTCTTTTAAAACCTCTTGGTTGCTCTTTTTGGCTGTCCAAGGTAATCTAAGCATTCTTCTGTAAAACCACATCTCTGAGGCCTCCAAAAATTGTTTGGCCTGCCTACCGATTGTCCAGGATTCACATCCATATGTTAAAACTGGATGTATGTAGCAAGCAAGAATTCTTTTTCTAACTCTCAATGACAAGGATATATTGCACAAGATGTTTTTCATTTTATAAAATGCAGTTTTTGCCTGTCCAATTCTGTTTCTTATTTCAGTTATGCATCTTCCATCTGATGTTATCCATGTGCCCAGATACTTAAATTTCTGTACTTGTCTTAAAAAAAACACCATTGACTTTTATTACACATTTAGGAATAATTTGTTTCTTTGATACCACCATTACTTCTGTCTTCCCATTATTCAAACTGAGGCCCATTCTTCCACTTTCTAACACCACAATGTCTATCATTTCCTGTAATTCTTTCTGACTTGTTGCTATCAAGACTGTGTCATCAGCATAACGTAAATTGTTTATATTGTGCCCACCAACCACGATTCCGGGCATATCAATTAAAGATCTCATAATATATTCACTGTATATTGAAAACAAATCAGGTGAAAGTACACATCCTTGTCGTACGCCCCTCTTTATGCTTTGAAATGTACCTAAACAGTTGTTAATTCTTATAACTGCTGTTTGCTGCCAATACATATTCTTTATTATTCTTAGATCTTTCCCATCAATGTTTAATTTTTCTAACAGTTTGATTACTTCTTCATGCTTCACACAGTCAAATGCTTTTGTATAGTCTATGAAGCATAAGTACAAATCAGTCTTTACTTCTATAGCTCTTTCTGACAATGTCCTTAGGATGTATATGGCATTGTTTGTACCTTTTCCTTCTACAAATCCACATTGTTCATCGCTGATTTCTGGTTTAATTTTGTTTCTTATTCTTCTCATAATTATTCTCAGTAAAATCTTAGTTATGTGACTCATAAGACTTATTGTGCGATGGTCTTCACATTTTAAAGTGCCTGGTTTCTTCGGCAGAGCTATAAATATGGATTTTAAAAGGTCATTTGGAATATACCCACTGTTATAAATATCATTTAAAAGTTTAGTTACTATTTCAATTCCAAAATTTCCCAGTGCTTCGATTTCTTCCAGTGAGATGTTGTCTGGCCCGGGTGCTTTTCCTTTCTTCATATGATGTATTGCATCCTCAACTTCTGCAGTCATTATTGGTGGACCATCATTGTTGTTCTGCAGTTCTACGTCTGGTCTATTATCATCATACAATTCCCCTATATACTCTGTCCATCTGTTAATTATATTACTATGTCCCATTAATAAGTCACCATCCTTTGATATCAAACATCCAGTGCTGTTACGTGTCATCTTTCCTGTTAACATATTTATCTGTTGGTACATGGAATGTGAGTCTTTCCCGTGATTTTCCCCAATCTCTGTACACATTTGATTCAGCCAGGCTTCTTTAGCCACTTTGCATTTGTTCACTATTTCTTTTTGTATTCTAGAGTATTCTTCTTTATCATTCTTTTTCTTCCTTCTTTCATCCATCACTGCAGAATTTCGGTTGACATCCATTTATTTTTTGCAACTGTATGGGTTGGTGGGATTGTCTCTTTTGACGTCTGCTGAATTGACTCACGCAACATATCCCACTGTTCATCAATTGTTTGTATAATTTCCATTGCATTATACCGGTTTTGTACAGTGACGTTGTACTGTTCCTTAATTTCTTTATCCGTTCTAAGAATTCCTAAATTTAACTTGATGTTCTGTGGTGTTTTTCTAATGTTCTTTAGTTTTATTCTAATTTTTCCTACAACTGGAACATGGTCACTAAAGTAGTCTGCCCCTGGTCTAGTTTTAGCTCCAACTAAGCTGCTCTGAAATCTTCTTGAAATCAAAATATAATCAATCTGATTGCGGACATTATCACCAGGACTTTTCCAAGTCCACAATCTTCGAGGATGGTGTTTAAACCAGGTGTTACCTATTATCATGCTGCGCGACTCAGCCCATGCTATTAATCTGTCACCTCTCACATTCTTTTCTCCTAGTCCATATCCACCCGTTATTCCGTACACTTTTTCACTTCCTACTTTTGCGTTGAAATCTCCAAGTACCATTGTTACTTCACAATTTTTGCATTGATCAACAGCCATGTCTAACCCATCATAAAATGCGTCAATGCCTTCCTCTGAACTATCTGCTGTTGGGGCATAAATCTGTACTAAGTTGATGTCAAACGGTCTGCCGCGAAGTTTTACTAATAGTACTCTATCTGATATTGTCCAAAATCCTTTAACAGTTTTTGAGTTCTTTGGATCCAAAATAATACCAACTCCCTTGCTATATTCTTTCCCTCCCGAGTAGATAATTCTGTGCTGATCTGAATACTTTTCCCCTGCTCCTGGCCATCGCATTTCACTAATTCCTAGTATGTTGATGTTCATTCTCTTCATTTCCATCTTGATGTTATCCAGTTTCCGTTTTGCACGAGTGTTCTGACATTCCATGTACCAATGTTCATGATGTTTCTACCATTTACTTTTTCTACAGTAGCTGGATGACGGTCGGGTATCACCCGTAGAACATGATGCTCCCTACCGGACGAGGTGATTCCACCGGAATCCCCATTCACGTCGTTATCTGAATACGTATTATTTTGAGGCATGATTTTCTTGGGATGGTACAGCGGTGGTTTCCCCTTGCCTTCCGTCGGTTTGTATATGGTTTGACTCCAATAGCCTTTGTCTAAAAAGACTTACCCTGCAAGGCAGCAGGGGGGAGAGGTTATGGCGCCTCTTACCCGCCGATGGCCATGTCGTAGAGTTTTGAGGTCTTTTATAGAGTTAGCTGTTAGTTTATATACTGCATGTTAAATGTACGATTCGCGCGAATGGCAGATAAACGAGCTGCGCACAGTGAGGAGACGTCTCCTTCAACCTAGACCACATAAGAGTTGTTAACAACCAATCATGCTAGAGGGACTATCCAATACAAAATCAATGCAATACCTTAGACTCTGACCACACCTTGCCTTTTTATCTGATATTAAATTATGTATATTTTCTTCTGTGGCCTCTTTCACCTGAACTAAAGCCAGAAATCCAGTTAAACTGCATTTCCCCTGTAACTCAATAGTCGAACTAAAATATGAAGTCACTTTTATTTTGAAATTGTAGTGGATTTGTTTATAATTATATCGTATTTCTTGTCTTTCAAAGATGGAGAGATTACGTGGTTTTTTTTTTTTTTTTTGGGAGGTTTTGTTATTGTTTTTTTGTTGTTGTTGTTGTTGTTGTTGTTGTTGTTGTTGTTGTTATATTATACAGGAACCTTTTGATCTGTGTAATTTTGTGGGCTCTAAAGTGTTCCATTGTCCATGATATGTCATTATTTTTTCCCTAAGGTGGTCTACAGAACCGATGGCACACTGACAAGTCACAAAAACAGCCATTCTAAGTTCTGCTGCTTAACCTTATAATTTTGTCTGACAGTCTCATCATCCTTTGTGTGCCGGTAGACGTTTCATAGAGCTCGCATTCAATTCCTCCACTTAGCTCTGTTTCATGAAACTTTCTCCATTTCTGGCATCGAATTCAGCCCAGCATATTTTTCCTCTCGTAATAATATTCTTCTTTATGTTTTCCTTGGACGTCCTCTTTTTCTCAGGCCGGTTTTCTTTTTTCCCATTTCAGTGTCTGTTTGTAATTCTTTGCTCATTTTGTCTCAGAGTGTGCCCAATGCTTAGCCCTTTTTTGTCTTGTTGCAGTCGATGCACGTGTTTGTCCACATATTTCCCTTATCGCCTCACTCTTTTTAAATTCAACACATTTTAAGTTCATGATTTTTCTCAGATTTTTACTTCCAAATGCATTTAACTGCCTTTTCATATCTTTGGCGGTTCTCCAACTGGTTGGCTTATGTTAAAACTGAAATAACGTTACAATTGAAGATTCGTTTGATCTTAAAGCTGTACAACTTGGAGCTCTATACTGTGTTTAGGTTGCATCGCTCTAGCTCAAGTGGCAACAAGATTGGGCGTGTTATCTTAGCCAACATACGCTGCCAAATGTACAGCCATATAATGTTTCTTGTGCGTCAGTTTGTTACGAATGGAAATAACACTTGTTATTTTGTTACATTGTGCACAAACACATACCCAAGGCAAGGTTGCTTCGTAATTTCTTTATTTCTTTGATATCTTGGTGCAACTTTTCTTTCTGGAATTATATCACATCAATTTTTAAGCTTGTTTTTTTCGTTCCTAGTTCCCATTTTGTGTGTGTTCGCGCTCCGCCTGTCAATGGCCTTGATTTGAAGCTTCGGTTTTTTGCAGTCTATCCCAGCTCTGACGCAATGAGGCAGCCAGTCACTAAAGCATGATCTGTCTTCTAACTGGCAGCCCGCGGGCCATATGCGAGCCTCGGAGGCCAAGCATGTGGCATACGGATCATGACTAGTTGAATTATGTTTATAGTCTTTCTGTATTGTGGCGTCGACCTCTGGCTCATGACGATCCACATTTTCAACATTTTGGTATTTAGCTGAGTACTCTGTGAATCTTTTTTTTTTTTTTTTAATCAGTACAAGTGAGCTTATCCATAAACAACACATCGAGTTACCTACATGTTATGTCCCTTGACACCCCGAAACGGTTAAAGAGGAAATATATTTTGTGCATACTTAAAACATCTGTGTTTGTAAAAAAAAAAGGGGGGGGGGGGAATGACCCTTTTCCACACTTTCAGACGTGTAGGGCATCTAGGGCTAGACCTATATTTGTATAGACCAATCGGCACAAGATGGGTGATGTGGTCAGCATCACGCCGGCCGCCTTTACTTTCCGGGACTGCACCCGGTACCCACTCAAGGATGGGTCGACATGGGAGTCGAGGTCATTTTTGAAAAAAATCCGGCTCCGCAAGGAAGCGAAACCCATGATCCGCAGGTGAGCGTCTAGTCGCTACGCCACGGCGACTCCCATCCGTGTAAGTAGCGATTGTTTATACTGGCCTATTTACTAACCAACTGGCGCATATACACAGAGTCACACACGCGCACACCAGTAATATTTAGCTGCTCTCTTGTTTTATTTGTTGATCCTCTTCCCTCTTTTCTTTCGTTTTCTCCTTATCATTCTGACATAGGTTTGTAATTTATAGTTTCTTTAACTGACATTTGAAACTGAGAAATGATGCGAAATATGTCATATAAATAAAGCTTTTTGATATCCATTTTTTTTAAATGAAGTTCTGCATCTAATATTTGTGTTAAATGTACACGTTTTTATTTTTTCTTTACTTTTCATAAACATTTGACTTACGATAAAAACAACCTGAAAAAAATGTTCATCTCCGAGACTGTTAAAAAAAGAAATCTTGATGTATATTTTTATATTTTGCCAAGTTGCCTCTGGCAACTGTATTTTTTTTTTCTTGGCTATTTCAGAGCGGCATAGATTGCCTCCATCTGCATCCTCATGTTTGAAGTTCTAGATAATGATTTTTTTTTTTAAAAAGCTAGTTTGTTTTGAGACGATGTTTCCCTTCATGCTAGCAAAAAATCTCCAACCATATCTGTTCATCACCCCGTAATACTATGTGTCGTTGGGTCACCAGTTTCTGTTGACTGTCTGATCAGCTCTCTCCACCTTTGGTGTTCAGTTACATAGACTTCATGTTTGCATGCTTTGTTAGCAGCATGGTGCGTCTCGGGCAGTATTTAAACCCTGGTGGTGCCCACTCCTCTCCAGGTGGCCATTTCCACGTTAGCCTGTATCCTCGCGGATACAGTTTCCATTCTGCACCACAGGGAGGTGGGGTTGGCTTGTGCCTTCAGGGGACAGCAGCAGGCTACTAATTTTTCCCTGTTCACCCTCCTAGAAGTTAGCTGCTCTCAGCAATGCTGGCTGCAGTGCCAGGCGTGACCACATCTTGCATATCTTTTACCCAGCTGAAAAGAGCCATCAGTGTACAGTGTACACTAATGCATCCTCTAGTCCAGCACAAACCCCAGTGCTATACCCCAGTTTAGGCCGGGAATAACCCTTAGAGCCAGCTTTACTCGTCTACCAGACCGACCTCTCCTTACAGTTAGCTAGAGCATGACTATCCTTCTCCCACGATTCGAATCGATAAAAGAATGAACTGCGACTGATAGTCGATTGGTTTGTCCTCTCTGGGCTGCTGTCTAAAGGTTTACCATACTATCCCGAGATTCAAAATAAAAAGTCTCAGTCTGTACGGCAGATGGAGAAGGCAGATCACAGATTCGTCGCCACACCTCTAAAAACGTTATAATTAGGGTACTAGTAATGGCTACACCAGCCAGGTGTGATCTGCAGTCCTGTGCAGGTAGGTGAAATGTGCAGCTGGGTGAAATGTGCAGGTGGGTGAAATGTGCAGGTAGGTGAAATGTGCAGGTGGGTAAAATGTGCAGGTAGGTGAAATGCGCAGGTGGGTAAAATGTGCAGGCATGTGAAATGGGCAGGTGGGTTAAATGTGCAGGTATGTGAAATGTGCAGGTGCGTGAAATGTGCAGGTAGGTGAAATGGGCAGGTGTGTTAAATGTGCAAGTGGGTGAAATGTGCAGGTAGGTGAAATGGGCAGGTTGGTGAAATGTGCAGGTGTGTTAAATGTGCAGGTAGGTGAAATGTGCAGGTGTACACTGGAATACAGAGAGGATCAGAGAGGTCCAGGGCTGTAGATTTCCGATCTTGAGCGCAATGGAGCGCACCAGCTGTTCTTCATTGAGAACCTGGTGTGGCCCTGCGAGTACTTTCGCCTATGGGATGTAGGCACACTTGGGTCGTATGTTCCTTGTTCAGGAAAGCCCTTCTACAATCAAGACCGTTGTGCGTGACCGAAGAGGCACAAAAACCACAAGGGATCCAGGGGAGACAACCTCGATTAAAAAAAACCAAGCCTAAAGTGGATCTATGTGCTTAGAGGTTGAACAGCTGCGGAATAGGCAGTCGTGAACGTGGACGACTGGTCATCAGGAGGGGCGTCGCCAGGCAGTGGACTCCGTAAGGACATCCATTGCCTCTTCTCTAGCAGGCAGGCTCTACTAGAGTGACCGGTTACTTCCTGCTCAAAAAAAACTTTAGCAAATGGATTTTTCATTTAATAAGAATTGTCGCCGGAGCTACGGGGCACGTGCTCTGCGCTTGACGTCATCTTCAGCAAGCCGCGAAGAAAGAGCTAAGAGGAGAAAACGAGGAAAGGGTGAGAGAAGAAAGCAGAGAAACAGAAGGGCAGGAGCCATGAGATGTAGGCGAAAATCAGAACGGCTAGGGTTCAATCATGTAAGAGTGTGCTTCTGGAATTGTCGGAGTGCCATACAGAGAGGGCTCATATTAGAGAGGTTAATTTATGATTTTGATGTAATCATATTTCATTAGCTGAATGCAGATAAATATCATTGCCCTGGATATGTCAGCTACGTAAACCCTGCTGGACATGGGAGACATGGGCATTGTCTGCTGGTGAAGGAGGGATTGAAACAGGTGGGGCTTGACCTGAGTCTTTGGAACAAAGATGCTAGAGAGGTGCAGGGAATACAGATGGAGATTGGCTGCCTAAGTTGCAACATAATAAATGTATATGCTGTCGTGGGCTCATTAGTTACAAAGCAACAGTGGAACTGGTTGAAAGACCTGGAGGGGATCCCTGGCAACAGGTTCCTCATCTATAGGGATTTCAACGCACGAAACAATGAAAGGGACAGTACTGGTGAAAACAGACAAGGGGTTGCCCTTGCTGACGCCTTGGTCGATTCAGACTGTCTGTTTAAATGATGGGAGGCCAAATAGAATGGCAATGAGGCCCGGAATGCAGACACGGCTATTGGCCCGGCTTTGGTTACACAGTCAGCGGTACTGGGCACCAAATGGACTGTCCTGGGCGATCATGGAAGTGACCATCTGCCATGTTAAGTATTGATCTCCAAATCCAGTAAAGTCAAAGTTTCAAGAGCTCGTAGGCCTTTTAAGTATAAGCGGACAAATACCCTTCTAGGACGTCTCCGACAGAGGGCATGTAAGAGAACCGGCAGATCTACGTTTGTGCAGCCTCCATGGTGAACATCAGAGGTTGAACAGGCATGGAAGTTGAAGAGAGCTGCAGTTAAGCGTTTAAAGAAAGTGCGACAGACAGCCCTATGCTCTCAGAAAGAAATGGAGTGCGCAGAAAGGGATAAGAAAAATAGGATTTCGTTTTTCGAGCACTGTGCGGCAGAGGCCAAATAAAAGCAAAATGGGAGCATTTCATTGCTGAGATAGGGGGTGACAAGACACTAGGAAAGTTCTGGAGGTTGCATAGGCAAATGCTCAAGAAAGATTGGCCTAAGGTAGTAGGCACAATTCATAGAGATGACGGTATGCTCTTACCCACAGTCAAAGAGAAGTGGAGGTTTTCCTGAAGAGGTTTATTTCACAGACAGACCACAATTATGGAGATAACAGAGATAAGGTTAGAGTAGATCTGGCAGCCATCTTAAACAACAAACATTATGAAGACATCATACAGGTGCAAGATGTGAAACATGTTTTGAAAAAGGCGAAAGACACTGCACCCGGACCTGACCAGGTTAAATATACTCACATGAAAGATATGAGCGATGCAGACCTGGTGGAGATGACTGCTTGTTTTAATCAGATCATTAGGACAGCTTCAGAGTGGATGCACAGCTACCTGATTCCACTTCCTAAGCCTGGCAATGATCATTCAACACTCAGTGGCTTAAGGATCGTAACCCTACAAAACCTTTGGTGAAGTGTGGGAGAAGATAGTGGCGGGTAAGCTACAAGAATTTTTGTTTTGGAAAAGAAAAAATCTCCATCCACGAGGTTTAGGAAGTAACCGGCCAGGGAAGGACACATTGCCAAATGCAGCCACTTTTGCCTTAGACGCCTTCGAAGGTTTCAGGAACAGGCAGGAAACATTTGGGCCGGCATTTGATTTGAAAGATGCTTATAACAGAGTTAGATACAGTATCTTGATAAAGGCGCTTATGGAGAAGGAAGTCTGTCCTTGGTTGGTGAACTGGATAGCAGCTGTTTTGTATTCTCGTCGGGTAGCTCTCCGCCTGGGTTCATGGACATCTGAACCATGTATTATAGCTCCAGGACTACCACATGGATCTGCAATTTCAACTGTTCTTTTAAACGTTTTTATGAGCAAGATTGCTGACCTGGAAACACCCGGAGTCGGCAGAATATTTGCAGATGATATTCTCGTATATAGGAAGGGAAGTGGTCGTAATCAGTTAGCTCAATAGTTATAGGCGGCATTTGATAAGGTGGCCGACTGGTGTACAGAGATGAGTGCTGCAATCAACACAGAAAAGGCAACCGTCATGTGGTGTTCTTTGGACAACAGGATTGTTAGAGCTGATGTTCCAAGCCTCAAAATAAATGACAGGGACATTAAAAGAGACAGCAGACTGCGATACATGGGAATCACCTTTGACAGAAGTTTGTCTTTCAAGGATCACATAGAGGAGGTAGTGACAAGGGCTCAAAAAGGTCTTAATGCACTAAAGATTATGACAGCGATGGACATGGAGCAGAGAACGATCTTCAGCACTTAATCATCTCAGTAATCAATTACGGGTTGTGGTTACTCACTGTCTCGAAGAATCAGCTAGAGAAACTGGAGCGCACACAAAATGAAGCTAGGCAGGTGATCCTGGGATGTACAAGAGACACCCCGATTGTGTGCGTGCGATAGATCCTTGCATTACCGACTATTGTAGATAGACTAAAGGTGCCGCAGGCTAAGTCAGACCTCAGAGTAGCTGCAGACAAAGAACACCCTCTTTTTGAAGCTTTGGCTGCAGGTAAAGGTCAGAGGCAGAAAAGGGGAAAATCAAGGATGGCTCAAGCAGAAGACACAATAAGACAAGAGTGCATGCTGGAGAACATCGCGCGAGGAGAAGAGTGGGTCAGAGTCTGACCTGTGTAGGGTTATGATCACATTGGGTCGGGAGTGCAGAGAGTGGCCAGCGGGTGCTATGGAGGATGAAGTCCAACAGTTGATTCACGACAATTCAAGACCAGGTGATCTATTTATCTATACAGATGGTTCGGTGGTGAAAGGAAAGAGAAGTGCCTGGGGGTTCGTAGGGAAAGCCAGTGGAAAATCTTTAATGCAAGACAGCCTAGCAAACGAGACCACAACGTCTAGCATGAGAATGAAGGTGGAGGCGGTAACTGCAGCTTTCCGGTGGCTAGAGAACAAAATGCATACACATTTCGTAACTGTAACAGACTCTGAAAGCATGCTGAGAAAAGTGAAGACAGGGATGCTTCGAGCAGAGTGGCAAGCTTCACTGGAAAGATCACGGGTAGTGAGCATACTTTGTATCTTTTCTCCTGGTCATGCCGGCATGATGGGTAATGAACAGGCAGACAGATTGGCTGGATCTGCACCACTGGGTGGTGAACTGATGCATGACAGGGCAGATGTTGTCAAGGCCCTTTGGGAACAAGTAGCGGAATCAGTAGAGAAACAAGATTATTATGGTCTGGGGAGAATGAGGCACCTGAGTGTAACCAGAGGGTTTGGCCGACTCGCTACACTCAGAGGAAAGGCGAGTAGGACCTAAAACCAAATTGTGACCGGTACCATCAGTACTGGAACTCTGCGCTGGTTGCTGAAGATGAGGACGGAGCACGCATGCTGTGATGTCAGTCTACCCACCGCCACAACAGAAAACTTATTTAACTGAAAACCTGCCACTTTTGTTCTTGTGCGCACGTAATATGGGCAAACATTGTTCCGTAAATTCACCACAGCACAACACTAAATTTGAAACACCAAGGCGCCAAAAGTTATCGATTAATAAAATGTTTCAGCTAGCATTTGTGTTGACATTTTTTCTCAGTTACCAGAATTGCAGTTTTTAGGATCAACATCTCTGGATGATACTCAAAGAGGTATAAATTCCAGAAAACCCCTTTAACCGTAAGACGGTTATAAACTACTAACATGTAGTCAAAAGTAGGCTGGCCTCTAATAGTTCAGTTAAAATAGTTCAATTTAAAATAGCGGTAATTACTTTTTAATTAGTACTGTACTGTACTCTCTAACAGTACTAATAGTAGTACTAGTACACATTGTGAAACATTTAAAACACTTGTATTAACTGTAGCATGCAATTATCCCAACAAAAAATATGTTTCATCATTGTATTTTTAGCGTGGTGAATCATCATAAAAGGTAAATTCCCGGGTATTGATCGGCACTCATAAATAGCGTCAATTGATCGCAATAGGGGAGACAATAGAATAGATAATACATACATTCCACAAGAGATGAGATCGCAGCTTTATTACTTGTGTCATGGCTAATCAGGTAGACGGTTGTTGCCTTGAGCAAGGCTGTACAAATGGTTTCATAGTTTTATTGTAGATTTCTTATGTGACTGTGTTACTGAAAATGTTTTCATGATGTGTAATCATTTGCATTTCACAGTGAGAGAAATATTCAAACAATAACGCATCCTCTAAAACTTTTTATGAAATATGAGTATTACATCGCCAGCGCCCTCAGCCTGCCCACATTTGACTGCAGGTCATTTGCTTATTAAAATGTGCTTCAATTTACTGTTATAAGGCTGAATGTGGCTTCTGGAATTTGTGCCTGCTGGTTTCTCGCTTAATAGTGGCTTTTTGAGTCACTTGTAAATTTTTCCGGCTGCAATTCTGGAGAGGAAAAATATTATCAATTAGTATTTGCAGTAGTAGTATATATTATCGTACATAAGACGCAGATTTTCGGTATTTTTTTAAGCCCCACCCTGGCTTTTGCAGGTGGCCCTAATATAACCTAATGGTTGAACAGGGTTTCTGGGACCTCTCCACCGGTGGTCCTCATCCGCATGGTGGCACTTTGTGTCACCTGATGTTTATCGCTCTGTGTGATGTCCTTACTTCATCATCATCATTATGTGCCCTGCCAACTGGCTTGGCGCTCATGCATCTCCACAGATCACGATCCCTGGTTGCCTGGAACAGCTCTCTTGATGATATCCCTCCATGCTATCGTTTCAGCTCTTCCAGCATCATCTCTCTTGGTCTACCTCTACCCCTTTTCCCACTGATTTATCCAGTTGTGACGATGTTCTCCAATGTCTCTCTTCTCATTATGTGGCCAAAGAACAATGTTTATCTCTTTCTTTTTGTTGTATATTGAGATCTACTTTCATTAGCTTATTTCAAGCAGTCGTTAGTTACTCTGGCTGTCCAAGGTATTCGTAACATTCGTCTCCAAAACCACATCTCTGTTGCTTCCAAATTCTTCCTAATTTGTTCACTGACATTCCAAGATTCGCTGCTATATAGGTTCTCTGTAACATTTTACTTACTTACTTAGTAGTATAAACGTTTATTACAAGACCATATTTAGACTTAATGAGAGGCTAAGATATCTATAGCTCTAAGGCCCCTGGAGCTTTAAATTACTTCAGCTAATCTCAGAAAACTGCCTACATCTGCAGTCTGATGTTTAAATTACTTTCTTTAAATTACTTTCTTCTGTGCTATATAAGTTGTCCCCATGTGGGATGCAATGTTTTTGTTTTTTGAAGCCCCACCCTGGCTTCTGCTGGGAGCCCTGAATAGAGCCAGGGCATCGAGTTGGCCTAACAGCTGAAAGGGGTTTCTTGGACCTCTCCACGGGTGATTCTCATCCCCATAGTGGCACTTTGTATCACCGTGTGTTTATCGCTTGTGTGATGTCCTGGTGGGCTAGAACTTCCCTACTTTCTTCTTATTGTTAGCGTTTGCCGACTGTAAACTCCAGCAGAAAGTTCTGGTTATTCATCCAATTCTGAATTTTGGTGTTGTTCTAGAACTTGAGTTGTGCATGCACAAGCATTTTACAGATCTGGCTTATTTGCATGCAGACTATTGGTTTCTCACCTCTTAGGCCTGTGTGCTCTCACTTCAAAAGAAACACCCATAATTAGTCACCTCTTGCTTAGGTGGCAGTGTGTCTTTCCTCCTCCCTCTCCCCCTCACACACACACACACAATGAGCCTCAGATCATAAAAGGAGTTGAAAATGATTTGATTATATACCACATTTATATATATTTGTATTATGCAGCTTATTTAATAGATATGCAAGTACTGTAGATTAAATCCAAAAACCCACTCAAGGTTAGGTCGACCTGGGAGCCAAGGTCATTTATTAAAAAAAGTCTGGCTCTGCCAGGGAGCCACAGCCTTCCGATCAATAGCGAGCCTCTAGCCGCTTTGCCACGGCGACTCCTATAGCATATGTGCTTGTTTCAAAAACCACTTTCTTTTCTTTCACTATTTTATCTATATCACTCTCTCTATTTCACTTTCTGTCAGACTCCCTCCCTTCTCTCTTTCTATCACTCTCTCTCACTCTCTCTCTCTCTCTCTCTCTGTCTCACACACACACACACACAGACACAGATATATATATATATATATTTATTTATGACTAAAATACATTATTTTTTGGAAGCACTGAAATAGTTTTTGGAAATTGTGGTGTTCAAGTCAACCTCAAGATTTGTGACTCTAAATTCAAGAGTTCGGCCTGTATCAACCTAACGCATTTGATAACCTCCATTTAAATCGTCCCCTAGTTTTAGAAACATTATTTTAGGCTTAAAAGGCTTGAGGTAAATGCCACAATTTATTGCAAGTTTCACTGTTTATAGCATGGAGAAAAAAAATACCATATGTTTATGTTTTAAGTTTAAAGCAGTTTTCACCTGACAGTATGACTCAGTATTATTTCCTTCTCTAGTCTGAATCTTTAGTGGATACTTTTGTAGTGTCAAACACAGAACAGTTGAGGTAGGTAACATTAATGTTCATTTTTTTTTTTTTCTCTTCACAAAGTTTTTTTATTTACATTTTTTTTCAGGTGTGGGGCAGGTTATTCCATCTGTTTTTGATAGTTTGATTTCCAGACGCTGATTTGATGCTGGTTGGGTCAGGAATAGCTCCAAATGTTTTAGGACAGACACCACAAGAAGTTTCATTTTCTGCTCCATCTGCACTTTAAAAAGTTGCAGAACTTAATATTGATTGTATTGTTTCCGTTTACAATTTCTTACTCTTCTTTATGATTTCTTTGTATATGTAATATAGCATAGGAAAGGTATTCATTGGCAAGTCTATTGTGTAGGATATGTACAAGATTGAGTTTGTTGCTATGCTAATTCGACTAATCAGTCATTTGCATGGACTGTCTCTTGCTCTCAGTCTAAATGTCTACCCAGTTTAGTATCAGCTCTGCATATTTTAAGAACTAATTATTCTATAACTTGAGCAGATTATTTTTAATGGACATCTCAACTTACTCTGTGTGCTAATATTGAATCTAATAATTTTGTTTATCTTTTTGTTTATTAGAAAATAAAGTTGGCTTAACCTATGTAAAAGTAATATTATTGATGTAGTTTTATTTCTTTCTTATATGTTATTTTTGCTACAAATCCAATTTCAGTTCAGATATGTAGGGGATCAGTTTTGTGTTTCCTTTCCAACACATACAGTAAATAGTTTGTTAGGGATAGTTTTCACATTGTTAAATGATACCAGAGCATCAAAAAGGTCCTGTTTCCACGCCTTTAGGCATATAGGGCTGGGCCTATATTTTTATAAACCATTTGGCACAAGGTGGGTGATGTGGTCAGTATCACGTCGGCCAACCAGAGCATCAGCCTATCTTTAATTAAGTATAACAAGAATCCAAGTAATTACTGGTTGGTGTTGAAAGGGAAATCCAGTATGACACTTAGAGATAACGAGGCATAGCAGTTTTCATGAGTTTGAAGCAGGTGTCATGATCCTATCCCTCACCTGCTCAAATAATTATTTTGTTTCATAATTAAAATATATTCTTTCAAGTTACTTATTGTCTGTATCAACTTCCTAGCACATTGATCCGACCTATTCGTTCTCCTATCTTGAATACAGTGGCTATCTCAGTGTCTTCTTGCTTATCATATCCAATCAGGTTTGCTGGCAAATCTTCTTTCTCTGCCGTTTTGTTTCAGTGTCGCTGAAACATAGTGCATTCAGATTGAGGTTTGAGCAACGTATCAACATCATGGCACACGGGTAGTAACCCATCAGTGATCCGTTTTTCTTCTAACTCAAGTCTGAGTCCAGAGAAGCTCAGCACAGTGCACAGGCTCTGTAGCACCGGTGAGGATCCTGGAATACTTTGAGTAGATTTTCAACTTCAAATTTTGCCCGAGCAGCGCCATTAGGCTACTCTTTTTGATTTCCAACTGCCAATGCACACGGGCGTCTGATCTGACTACCAAGAGACTAGGGGGAATTACTAGAAGTCCAAGTCCACTTGAAAAAATCCCAGCCCCTACCAGGGATTGAAACCGGAACCTTTAGCGCTCAAGGCAGACACCATGTCTCAAGACCACATAGCCCCCTAGTGCATTCAGTATATCTGCTCTGTGTATACTTCCAACTACTGCAGAGACGACCAGTCCGTCGGCTCTTTCATTTCGGTTCACCCCAGCATTTTCTAGTGCATGCAGCCAAGAGGATAGTTTCTTGAGGTAGGACTTCTGGATAGTATGAAAATATTCTAGTTAGAGTTTGCCAGTTTGAATTCTCTCAAGCCTGCTTATTGAACCTGTAGGCTATCAGTGCAGGAGTTGCATTCTGTTCCCCCATCCCTGCAAGTGCCTCTGTGATCTCCATCGTCATGCTAAAAGTGGCTGAACCGAATGCCTGACTTTCTTCTTTACTGTAAATAAATATAAATTGTATAAAACAAGTATAATCCAATATAAATATGTTAATGTAATCTTTCAGTGAGGAGCAACAAACCCGTAAAGATGCACTGAAAAGTCTTGAATCTTTGCCCGGAGGAGTGATTGCTATTCTACTTGTCACTCTTCTCATTGCACAAATTATTCTCAACCGATGGAAGTCAAGACACTTCAGATCTTATCAGGTATCAGTAATTAAAACAAATGCTTTAAGTATCCCAGTTTTGAAGAAACTTTCACTCATGATCTTTTTGGAAGCACAGTTTTTGTACATTAAAAAAATTATTTGTAGTGGTAGGTGTTCTTGTGTGTGTGCATGCATGCAGCGTTTGTGCCTGCATGAGATAGAGTGAGAAGGAATTGGTTGATTAATAAATTAGTTAATTCCTGGAAGACTCCACAAAAAAATAAGATTATTTTTTTTGTTGGTTGATGGATTAGTTAATTCCTGGAAGACTCCACAAAAATTGAGATTATTTTGTTGGTTGAAGGATTAATTAGTTACTTGGCTATAGGCAGTCATGTCTCTCCATAAACCTTGGTTCTTGGTAGTCTGGATCAGTTCTAATGACCATACTCCTTAGAAAAAGACATTCTGTGATTTTCAGACATGTTATGAGGAGGAATGGACTTAAGACCTTGGTAACCCTTGGCAAGATTGAGGTAGAATAAGCAAGGGGTCAGTAAAGAGATAAATACCTGGATAGCTTGGTCATGGGGATGGGCAAGAATACTGACCCGATTCATGATTCTTGTGATCGTGTGAGATAGCAAAATATGACTGCCTACTCGGATGAGCACAGCATATGATGATGATGATAATACTTTTATCTTAGAGCAGTCAGTATCATTTCTCTTGGTCTACCTCATCTGTACTCTGCTGCTTATCTTTCTGATTATTCGGATGTGTTTCATCACATAGCCTCCTCCTTTTTCTTCTTCCCCCTCCTCTTCCTTCTCCTCCTCCTTCTACTTCTCCTCCTTCTTCTTCTTCCCCTCCTCCTCTTCCTTCTTCTCCTTCTCCTTCTACTTCTCCTCCTCCTCCTTCTTCTCTTCCTCCTCCTCCTCCTTTTTCTCCCTGTCCTCCTCCTCCTTCTACTTCTTCTTCTTTCTCTTTTTCTTCTTCTTTTCATGTTTCCTCCATTAATTTGGGGGGGGGGGGGGGGGGGGGGGGGGGTTAGACTAAGGGTCCGTCCAACAAGCATGTTGTAAAAGGCAACTAATTAGGAATGTTTCCTTCAAAATGAGAGTACAAATGAAAGAACCGAGAGGCAAGGAGCTGTCTGCATACAAAGAAGCTAGATCTGTAAAATGGATGTGCAAGAAAAATGCAAGTTCTAGAATAAGACAAAGTTTCTGAAGTAGATGAACAAGCAGAATATTCTGCCAGAGTTTAAAATCAGTCCTGAAGTAGATGAACAAGCAGAATATTTTGCCAGAGTTTAAAATCAGTCCTGAAGTAGATGAACAAGCAGAATATTCTGCCAGAGTTTAAAATCAGTCCTGAAGTAGATGAACAAGCAAAATATTCTGCCAGAGTTTAAAATCATCACTAAGAAAAAGAAGAAGAAAATATGCTCTTTTGAGACAGTTGTTAATTATTCTGACTGTATCTCACCTTATTTACACACACATGAATATTAAGGAAAGAATTGTGACCTTCTTCTTCTTTCATTGTCACCCTTCAAGGGGCAGTGGGCTTTGGTTTGTAGCTGTCATGTCTGCACCTTATACTTGATACATCCAGTTTCAGCAAATCCTTCATTAGTCAGCTTTTACAACGTGCTTGTTAAGGCGCAGTGGGTCTATCCCCCTACCCCAACTGTAGCCTGAACCCACACAGGGTGTGGGGGGGGGGGTGTCTAGAGTCTTGGCATAAAATGGGGATAATGTGGTTGTTCTGGTGCCTGAGCAGAATAGAGGGGATTAAATGCTGGCATAATAACTAATGTGAAGCTTCAGGTGAAAACAAGACAAATTCTAGTGAATCAAGAGGTAAAGAAAAAAGAAGTTGGTGTTGAATGGGTCACATGCTGAGAAAATCTCAAAAACCATATAGCTAGATTAGAATGTCTTTACTCTGAAACCCATAGAAGGTTAGTTGCGTATCCTTTACAGGACGTAGCAGAACCAACCCCAACAGCTTCTGGCTGTTGTGTGGTTTTTCTAGGCAAATTTACGTCCAGTAGTTTGCCATTGCTTTCTGGATGGTCGGCTTTCCTTGATACCACTGTCGAAACCAACGCAAGGCACATGGCCCGCAGCTGGGATTGAACAGAGCATCCTGGCATTACGAAGCATTCTCATATACTTAGCCACAGAGCCGACGAAACCCATAGGGTCAGAGGAATAAAGTAAAGGACATATTTCATGCCTTTTGGCACATTGAGCATATAGTCTAGGCGTATATTTTTATAGACAAATGAATGAATGAATTATCTAGAATTGATATCACTGCACTCGGGACATTCCCACACATGCTCTGTTCTCTTCTTCAGTAGCCAACAGAGTCAACATGTTAATAGTACCAGCTGCAGCCTGATTAAAAGTTTGCCTGTTCCTCTCCCCTCAGTGTTGAATATCTTCCAGAACCTCTACTCACCCCCGATGAATTAGTCTTTCAGTGTATTCTCTGTATAAATAATTCTCTGTATAAATAATTCTCTGTCTGTTCTGCTGCACTGTCCATTTGATCCTAGAGAGCCTTCACCACGTCCGCTTTATCAAAAAGTAGCTCATCACCCAGAGGAGGAGCAGCAGTTAGTCTATCAGCCTGCTAATTAGCTTGCATTACATGAATGTCCTGGACAGAAAGTACATGATATGATCCTGATCTGTCTTATCAAGTGATGATTTTATAAACAAACTGGTCCTGGATTGGTGATCTGGTCAGCATCTTCCCAGGAGGTTACAGAGTACCCATTTTAAAATCAGTTGACCTGGAAACCTAGTTAAGTTTTTGAAAAACTCTGCCTTGATATAGATCAACCCTCGACCTTTGGGCTACGTCACTACCACAGCTCCAGCTGGAATACATAGTAAAGAGAATGAGAGTATGAGGTGAAACAAAAAAAGATGGAGAGGACTTGGGATGAGCTGCAGGCAGACAAACAATAGAAAACCTTAGTATGGTTGAAGCCTTATGCTCCAAATGGAGTAAAAGGCAGAATAAGATAAAGAATATTTTTTTTCAATTCAAAATGATTTTGATTCATCAATAGTCACTAAAAAAAAGCATGTAAAAATACAGAGATAATATTGATGCTGTTTTAATGAGTTTTACAGATCATTAACACATGTTGCACAGGATTATCTGGCCTTAATGATTCACAAGAAACCTAGCAAAAGTAATAACATAATGATTGAAGGGAAAAAAATCAATAAAAGCAGGGTGGCTCATACGCAGAGTATGGGGGGAGCATTATCTTGGAAGGCAGATGTGACTGTATTAGAATTATTGCTTTTTAATTAGAACTGATATAATTTCTCTTTGGCCAGGTCTGGCAGTGATCATTCTCCATCAGTAGATATCCATGTAGTATATATATAGATCGTTTATAAAATATAATGTTGTTTCTATATATTTGAACAAAGGAGCAGTAGATTGAACTCTGCCATCTTTGGCTGTATCTTGTCAGGTGCATGCTAGGGTAACTAGCCGTCACTATTATTGAAGCTGCCACTGTTCATGTAAAGATGCAAACAGCAGGGAACGGAGAGTGAGAAGCAACAGTGAAATTTATGATCTGTTTTTAAATCACCATTGATCACTGGTATCATGAGGGCTAATAGATATCATGAGGGCTAATAGACTGAAATGGCCTGGGCATATTGAGAGAATGGCACATGAAGGAGAGATAAAAACTGTATATACAAGTGAGCTGAATGGTCGTAGACCAAGGCAGACCAAGAAGATGAAGACCAAGAAGACGATGGAGAGATAATACCCAGACAGACCTACAAATACTTGGTGTTACCAACTGGAAAGGAAAAGCCAACCAGAGAGATGAATGGAGGTGGGTGATATCTGCAGCAATAGACCTCAAGGGCTCAGAATTGTGAAGAAAAAGAAGAAAACTATTCATTAACTCCCTCCAGAACTATGTAAACAGAGGACATGATCGTGAACCTGCACTTGCCCCAGTAAAAAGGGCAATTGCTTTTGAGTAATTGAATCTGCACTTCCATTGTAAAGGATTCATTTATTTCCTTTGCTTTATCTAACTTACTGTAGTATGCACCTGATGAGATACAGCAAAATATGTCAGGCAGTTCATTGTGCAATCTATTGTTTGAGTCTTCTTTGTCCCAATTCACAGGGAGGCATTGTCTGAGTTTCTGTATGTGACTGTATGTCTCTTAGATATTTATTTCAGCTGTCTGAAGCATACTTTTTCATTTAATTGTTTGTTACTTTGTGTGACGTGGGACGTTATGTTCTGTGTCAGTTTTTACTTTCACATATTATGTTGCCTACAAAGTTCTTGGTAACCAGATGCTTTTTGTTTTATCATCATCAGTATCATAATCATTGTCATCATCATCAGCTTCATCATCACCCTAATTGTAATAATCCTTTTATACTCAGTTGTCCCTGTATGTAGTGTGTCATTTTACATTGTCTGCGTTATCATGCATCAGTATTCGGCTACAAAAAGTTGTAGAGCCAGCCAGTATGGCCGTCTGTTCATTTTCCAAACTAAACTTAAAAATGAAAAAAAAAAATTGCTAAACTTACAATATTTAACCTCACAACATTATAACTGAATCGGTCAACAACTTGGAGAATAACGAAAAAAATTACTAATGTAGTTTGTTGGTAGTTCCATCATTTCAGAGGATAATGTTATATTGTACCATAGTGTTGGTTCTCAACATTTCTAATGCCGCGGCCCTTTAATACAGTTCCTCATGTTGTGTTAACTCCCAGCCATACAATTATTTTCATTGCTACTTCATAACTTCAGTGATTATGTTTTTTTTTTTTTTTTAATGGTCTTAGGCGATCCATGTGAAAGGGTTGTTCCACCCCAAAGGGGTCACCACTACAGGTTGAGAAGTGCTGTACTATAGGAAGGCAATGAAATCACAGCCTATGGCGAGTGTGACCAGCCAGACCTCTGATGCTAAAAAGAGTCTTTCACAGTTACTGTATGAGGTTTCTGGATCACTGATGCCAAACCATGCATTTAACATGCTTCTTCGCTGATGCTTTAGTTCTTAGCCTAATAGTCATCCTTTTCTTCTTTATCCCTATCCTCTTCCTGATTTTGATCTCCTCCATGCAGCAGACAGAAAAGGTGTAGATATACTGGGTACACTCTGAGATGAAATAAGCAAAGAATTACAAAACAAGCACTGAAATGCAAAACAAATGGTTTGAGAAAAAGGGAAACAGTAGGAAAAACATTACGAGAGGCTAAATATGCTGGACTGAACTGCATGCATATAAGAAAGCGAGAGAGTTGCATGCCATAGATCAGAGCGGATCAGTTGAATGCAAGCCCAATGTGAAGTCTAACGGCACACAAATGATAATGATGATGATGAAACATGGTCCGTGGCATCCTATTCCCACGAATCTTCTTCGGGGTTCTCTATGGTGCTGGCCAAGCACTTTGGTAGTGTAGTGGCTAAACACTCATCTGCCCGCAAATTTTTAGGTTTGAATTCGCATCGAGGCTGATTTCTTACCAATATTGACGTTAGGTCAAACCAGCCTAAAAATGGGAACTAGTTCTCTGTGTGGGTTCCAGGGCCCCCATGTGGGGAATATATAAATCAACCCACTGCCCCCTAAAAGCATGTCATAAGAGTTGATTTATTAGGGATGTTTTATTCAAAGTTGGAATAAATTTGCCTAAGAGGCAGTGAACCAACAATCTGTACACAAATAAACCACATCTGTTAAATAGATGTACAGGCAAAACTCAAGTTCTGGAACAAGGCTAATGTTCAGAACTTTCTGCCAGAGTTTACAGCTGGTGAACGCTAACAAGAACAAATGTGGAAAAAAGGTAGTCGGCACATGGTGACAACATCATCAGCTGGGTGCACATTGGCCTAAAAAGATATGAATCTAGCATCATTTGCTCAGTGGGCTACTGGCCTATAAATGGTCCTTTATTTGCTGAACTTTACTAAACTATGCTGTTTGCTGCCACATTATTTTGTCTATCATATAATGTTATGTTGTGTATAACTGGCTATGTTTTCAGTAACACTATGTTCTGCAACATTATATTATGTGCCTCCATCACACTGTTAAGTATTCAGTTGACTGCAAACTTTACGGACATAACCTCTGACTTCTACATTTCCATTTAGCGAATTACCCTCCTGGGTATGTGGCTTATACCAATTGGGCTGTGCATTCAACTAGCCTGGTGGCGCTTTTGTATCTTCTGGCTGGTTTTCTCCACAATCACAGCATTTGTTACATATAAAGCATCAAGAAAACCATTATCGGGATGCACACCAAGGTCTGTTTGCACTTCTTTATTTCCTTATAAATGTCATTAGGTTTTTTTTTAGTGTAGTGTAAAGCTTCTACCTACACGTAAGTTAAGTTAGTTGTGTATCCTTTGCAGGACATTGCAGAACCAATCCCAGCACTCTTTGGCTGTTGTGGTTTTTCTAGTCAATTTCACTTCCAATATTTTGCCATTGCTTTCTGGACGGTCGGTTTCTCAATACCACTGTCAACACCAGAGCAAGACACAAGGCCCCAGCTGGAA
>CAJHNH020000799.1:230000-231153 GCA_905116865.2 Candidula unifasciata | reverse complement strand
CCTCAAACTGTATCTCGTCGTATTTCATTTCATGCGTTATTTCCACAACCTCAGAAGACAGTCTTGTTGTGTGTTAACACAGTCGACGTTCTTGTGAGCTCTAACTCAGAATTTACCTTAATCCTTACCCTATTAGAAGCTATTAGACCAAGTAATAAGTTTTCTCCTATCTAGGACACATAGTAACAGATGCTAGATGAATCAAAACAAACTGACTGATTGACTGTCTACCCCACCAGAACATCACACAAGCGATAAACACCCGATGACACAAAGTGCCACCATGTGGGTGAGGATCACCGTGGAGAGGTCCCAGAAACCGCGTTCCGACAATTGGCCATATTTATATCCTGCCTATATTGCGGCCCCTGGCAAAAGCCAGGGTGGGGCTTCAAAGAACAAAAAAATTTCGTCTTCAAAAGGACGAAACTGGATTAATAAGTATCGAAACAGACGAGTAGGTCATATTTGTTGGTCTAATACAGAGGTTCAGGAAACACGCACAAAAGAGAATTACTGAAGGAAATAAAAAAATTAAAAAAAAAAGAAAGAAACATTTGAAATCCTTTGGCAACATAAAAAGATATAATACACTTTAAAAAACCACACTGAAGGGAATGTAAATATTATTATATATGAGTGAATGTTGGAGAATGTCCAAAGAAGCGGAAATGAAAGTTAACTGCATCAAAAACGCATGTGTGAGGAAATTGATAAACAATAAAAGGGAGATTAAAAAAAAAAAAAAATCAAAGAATTAGATAAATGTCTGGACATTTGCTTTGCGTTAAAAGTTAGATATGAGGCATTGAAGACATATCAGCTATATAGTTTGAGAATGACAAATTAAAGATTTGCCTTAGACCTTATCAGTCATGTTTGTGTCCTAACGAGGGTCACACGACAACTAATTTGAGACATTTAATAAAAACTGAATGTTTATATCTACGGGCCGCAGTTGTGCTTGCAAATGGCTGCATGCGGCCGGCAGTTTGACTTACCTAGATGATACCAAAACAACTGTGCCCTACTGCCCTTATTATGCCGTGTTTTACGTGACTGTAAGTGTCAAGAGGTAGCTCCCTTTGGCCTGTTCGTTGCGAACACGCTTCGTAATTCCGAAATATTTTGTTCTATTCTAACTGCAGTCGAT
>CAJHNH020000799.1:217500-222500 GCA_905116865.2 Candidula unifasciata | reverse complement strand
ATTTTATGTCCACTATTCCCAACCACATGGTAATAAATTGTATAACACGATAGAAACAGATTTATAACCTCTTCATTCGTAAACATAAACAAATAACATCTGTAAATATCTACCATAATTTATTCCTCTTTCCAAACGATAGTTTTATATTTTGCTTCATGGACGAATGTGAATCACGGCCAGTGGCGATGGTGAGTTTGACTGGCAAGAACCTCTCCCTATAGGAGTAGTCGTCTGCAGTTAGAGCATATGATTTTAGGACCAAAGTGGCGACTGGATGTATTTAAAATGCTTCTTTGCAGACGCTCAGCTCAAAACGTATCTGTCAGTATTTTCTATTTATTCAGATTTCCTTACTGGTAATACCACACCTGCACACGATCCCTGGTATCATTTCCCAGTAAATCCGCCACAGTATGTCCTGTTTCATTCATGTCCTGCTTGCAAACATCTTTACAGGGTAGTTAAAGCCGACCTCAGCATCTTCTGCTTATCTGTAATTCACCACGAGGATGGTATTGAGAACACTACCACTCGGTATCCTCTGAACCTGAGCCTGACACATAAGAAGAGATGTGGTACTGTTTCTTCTAGTATATCGATTTATGTGATCATGTCTTGCGGCGCATTGCCAAGTATTCTTTTAACTAAAATTAGTAACCATGGAATTATGATTTATAAGAAGGGATGCAGGAATAGTCAAAAGAGCCTGAAATAAACTTTACGGTGTAACTATGGTCGAGGCAGCCAGAAGAGCAAGAAGCACAACCTCATCTCCTCGACACCCAGGGCGGTAAAAGAGGAAGCTCTTGAGGAATAGTCTCTGATTCACATAACTGACTGTGCAAAGTGGCAAGCATCACTTCAGAAGTCCCGGGTAGTTAGCGTCTTTTGGATATTTTCTCTCCAGGTTATGCCGGTGTGTTGGGAAATGAGTGGGCAGAAAGACTGGCTGGCTCTGCACCACTTGGTGGTAAACTGATGTATGATAAGTTAGATATTGTGAGGGCCCTTTGGTAGCGAGTGAACAATGCAGAGGCGCAGATAGATCATTACGGTCTTACGAGAATGGCGCTGCGAGGAGTTACCAGTGGATCTGCCCGACGCTCAACACTCAGGGAAAGGATGAGACGGATATACAATCAGACGGTTACTGGTACCATCGGAATTGAAACTCTTCGCCTGCTGCTGAAGATGAGAACAGCACTTATGGGAGTGTACCGAGTGCTGTTATGTAAATTCTTAATTCAACATTCAACACTGATAAATGAATCAGAACATTCAGTGTAGCCACCGCATGATATTCGAAATAGACAGTGAGAAATTTCGATCATACTAAAGAGTAAAATTTCCACCCCTCCCCCCCCCCCCGCCCCTTTCCAAAACAAAACTATATTGGAGCAGAAGTGTGAAGGTCATCATCATAAACCACTTCTGCCGCTAAGCGTCGTGGGGAGGAATAATTTACGATTCAGTGCACGTTGGCTGCCACTGACTATTGTCATGCCATGAAGGCGTAGAGTGTCTTTGAAGTTATCGATCCATTTTTTCCGCGGCCGTCCTCTTGCTCTTGTAGCTGATCTTTTGAGATGTAGTGCTTGTGATGGTATTTGATCTTGATGCATTCTAACGGGATGGCCAAAACACTTGACTTACTGTTTCTTGATGAATCTAGTACAAGGTGTCTTTCCCACAATTTGCCTGATAGTTTCATTATTCACTGAATCTCGGATGGTTAGGTTGTCTACTTTTCTCAGGCACCTTATCTCGCAGGTGGTGATTTTGTGTATTAGGGCTTTAGATAGTGTCCATGTTTCGCACTGGTAGCTTAATATTGGAATGAACAATCTATTAATAATCTGTCTCTTTGCACTCATAGTTATCCTTGAATGTCCTTATAATGGTGACAGTTGGTATATATGTGCACTTGCTTTCTGACATATGGTTTCTATTTCTCTGTCAATTCTACCAACTTCTGTGATCATACTTCCTAGATATTTAAACTCCCTAACTTGATTCAGAGCAGAACCATTCAGCTGTATGTGTAGTGGGACAGGGGTTCTACTAACTTGCATTGTTTCGGTTTTATTTACATTGATCTTCATGTTGTATTTACTGCATGCTGAGTTTAACCTGGTAATGTGGTCTTGCAGTCTATCTTCTTTAGGGTAGAACACGCACTGGTCGACAGCAAATAGTAGTTCGTTTAACGTTGGTGAATCGATAACTTCTTCTGATGTGTGTACTTTATCATGATTATAAAGGTCTATGTTGTCTGTATCAGTGAACATATCTGATATGCCTTCTTGTGTTTTTATTGCACTTTGGCTTGCGTGGTACATGGCTATGACGTTCTCTAGTAACTGTCTTTGGACCCCATAGTTCTCAAGAACAGACCACAGTTAGTTTCTTTCCACTCTATCAGAAGCCTTTTTCTGATCTACAAACACAATATTCTGTTTGGTATTATACTCAATGGCTTTCTCACACACCTGCCCCAGAGTAAATAATACGTCTGTGCATCCTCTGCCTTTTCTGACACCGAATTGTGATGCACTCAACTGTTGTTCAGCTATGGGTCTCACTCTCTGTTCTGGTCATTTGGCGTACATTTTGCCTACGTGACTCAGTAGTGATATACCTCTGTATGCTTCACATTCTCTCTTATTACCTTTCTTTTTCCAAAACGGTAATATATGTGTATGTTGCCACTCAGCTGAGACTTTTCTTTCTTCCCAAGCTATATTAAAATTTCTAGTAAGCCATTTAACACCCACTTCTCCGCATGCTTGGATCATTTCTGTATTAATTCCATCCAGACCTGGATGGCTGCAGTTCGAAGGTAAACGAGTAAAAGGTAGACGGGACGGCAATATAAATAAGAAGATTAGTTAGTCAAGATAGTGGCTAACAGCAGACTCTGTATGAGCAAATTCAAGACGAGAGTCAAAGTTTTGGATTAAATTCACTGTAGAGAAAGCACACGACGTAAGTTACACTTTAGATTTGTTTTACAGTCTCATGGATTGCTTGTTTTGCTAACGATTATCTTTCTTGTTATATGTCTTACTTGTACCTCCTGATGCTATTTCTGACTCTAGACAATTAGATAGTTCTACTTTCAAAAATTATTCTGTGTGTTGTCATTTTGCACTTTTGGTGCCCCCTCCACCGTACCTCTCCCTCTTCCATTCTGTTTATGAACTTACCTTTTGGTAAGTTTTCAGAAGAAATATTACTTTCAGCAGTCATGATTTTTGGTCATGTTATGAGAAAAAGGAAACTGCCAGAGCATTTTTATGATATCCGGTTTAAAAAAAAAAAATGTGAAGGAAGACAACACGAGAAGGTTCGTGATAGTATTTTATCATGCCATGGTGTGGTGTCCCCACAGGCAATGATGCCTGCTGTTGAAGGTCCTTGATTGTGGAGAAAACATGTGTTCACCCACTCCAGTCGGTAAAGCACTTAATGATACTGATCATAATTAATGGAGAGAAATAGGAGCACCTCCAAATAAATCTCGGGAATACCAAGTGTGATAAGAGTTAAAAAGGAAAAAGGCATAAGTAATTAGTGATTTGACAGGATGATCATAACAGCACTCCGGACAAATCCATAGGTGCTCCGATCTCCTCCTCAAAAGCTCCACAAGCGTAAAATGACTGATGACGCCTGTTCTGTGTTGGTTATTGAAACTTCTTGTCCCCTTAGTTCCAGGCTGCACCCCCATGTCCATCAGTCTAGACAAGGATATGGGGTCATTTCCTTTGGCGTGCTGCTCGGTACGGTAAGTGCAGCGCGTGGCATTGATAACATCACTTCTGTCCAGTACTGGCATTGCATAAGGTATTGCAAAGATAGAAACAACTGTGATAGATAAACAACCATAGAACGGGAATAAACAAAAGTGATACAGAACTATCACAAACAAGTAGATGTCTACCACCAATTATCCTCTTAGGTGCAAGGGTGGATAAAGAAATAATCTGAAAATGTGGTTAGGCAAATCATATACAGGGATACCTAACACTATCATTAAGATTTAGAACAAAGCCTTTATTACTCAGTAGATATTATGATGACCTTTCCTACAACTATAGATGGCGAAATCATAACACCAGAAATTAGATGTTGTCTCAGTGCAGCAGCAAGAAGTTGCAAATTAAAAATAAAGAAATTAAGAGAAGACGTACTGAAATTAGTCACAGAATTCATTACATGACTGACAGAACGGTCTGGTATCTGAGAACGATGCCCTTGTGTCCAGAGCTACAAAGGGCCACGTTGTATAGAAAAAAAAAATTACAATAGACGCAGCTTGGGAAAAGTATGCAGACGAAAGAATAACAGAATCTAGGACAGATTTTAAATAAATGACCGTCTTTGCACACCGCACTAGAAAGAGAACACTGAAGATCATTACATCCCTCTCCATCTCTGTCTCTATCTTTCTTCCCATCTCACCTATCGTTTCTCTCCGAAACAATGACCAGGTACGTGATGCAAGAGAGAAAGTCAAGTAGGCGTTCGATTCGGAAAACACGAGGTCGTAGAAGGAAAAGAACAAATAGAAGAAGAAGAAGAAGAAGAAGAAGAAGAAGAAGAAGAAGAAGAAGAAGAAGAAGAAGAAGAAGAAGAAGAACAACAACAACAACAACAACAACAACAACAACAACAACAACAACAACAACCACAACAACAACAACAAAAAGAAGAAGAAGAAGAAGAAGAAGAAGAAGAAGAAGAAGAAGAAGAAGAAGAAGAAGAAGAAGAAGAAGAAGAAGAAGAACAACAACAACAACAACAACAACAACAACAACAACAACAACAACAACAACAACAACAACAACAACAACAACAACAAAAAGATGAGGAGGAAGAAAATGACGATTTTTTGTTGTTGTAATTTTTGTTGTTGTAACAACGCGTTGACACGTTGTTTTAATGACTCCGGACTCTTTTATCTCTCTATTTGTTGTTAGTGTGTTGTGTCTGTC
>CAJHNH020000799.1:205000-212500 GCA_905116865.2 Candidula unifasciata | reverse complement strand
ATTCCATTCGAAGATACCCTGATTCTACCTACCAGAGTCAATAACTAGATCAGGGGAGGTGACATACTAAGCGGATGTAAAACCTCAGGCTCATGAACCATCTACCTAAATTGTAGAAGTGGTATATACAGACAGTTAAAGTTAGCTGCGTATCCTGTTACATGACGTTACGGAACCAACCCCAACATTTTTTGGCATACAGACAGTAGAGGCAATTTATTTTTAATCTAACGATCTAAAGTGTGTAGAGCATGTGGTTTGCTTGCCAGCATTGAAAAAAAAAAGTACGTTTAGCTAGCATCCCAAAGTGAGGAGCTTAGGTTATAATTGTGACTAGGCTCTGTGTGCCATATAAAAAGGCTTAATATTGCTCGCTACTTAGTACCCCTGAACATTACTCTTGCAGTGTTGAAGCGATCAAAGGAGATAGCCCCAAATACTATACATCAGAGAGCAGTATTTACTTCGAAAGGTATTTTCTTTTACGCAGTCTAGGCTGGGTAGACCTGGGAGCAAAGCTGTTATTTAACAAAATCCTTATAGAGGCTGGATGGACTGATATTTCCCCGTACGGAAAACCAACCTTGAGTCACTTTTGACCGATACTCCAATCTACGTCTAGTGAATGTTGTTATTATTTCTAATAATATTATCATTACAATGAGATACTAATTATATCTGTATTTTAGTATTCATGTCTCTTGTGCCCCTTTCACACTTCCCGAGCCATATATATATATATATATATATATATATATATATATATATAGAGAGAGAGAGAGAGAGAGAGAGAGAGAGAGAGTGAGACGAGTGTACCTCGTCGTCATCATGATTATCATCATAATCGTCATGATCCTGATCGGTATAATCATCATACTCGTCATGATCATCATTGTCATCGTCGTCGTCATCATCATTATCGTCATCATCAGTATCATTAGCAGCAGCCAGTTATTTAATCCAGTCACCCGTGCTGAAGTCGTTTTAGTTACCCAGCCTCTTCTGAACGAACTCAAACAGTACAGTACAAATGGAAAACAGAGTGCTTCCACATTCTTTGATTTCTTTGACAGATTTTTGAATTTTAGAGCACATCGGCGATCGGGTCGCCCACTGGCGTACCGGCAGACGACTTCGTCGTCGATGGCGAGAGTATTTGGCGGTGTCTCTGTTGATTTCATCAACACTGCAGGAGTTTTTTTAGGACTCATTGTGGCTTGCAATGCTAAGCCATTTTATATGGGGGACATAACTCAGTCACAATTACAACCTGAAGCTGTCCCTTAGGGGATACTGGTTAAACGAGAAGATTTTTTGTTCCCAGCAAAGCACCAAGAATGTTTACAGCGCATGACACCAATATCGACCGTCGTTCTTTCCAGTGCGCCGCTACAGCTCTCTGTCTGCAGAATTTGGGAAGTTTATTATCTTTCTTTTTTTTCTGCAGTGTTATAATTTCCCGTGTCTTGAAATTCTTATTGTTGTTTCTTGGGCTACTGATTATATTTAAGTCCTGTGGCAAAATTTCTGTGATAACATTTTTTTTCTGGTGTTGTTTTGCTGTTAGCTTCATTTTTCTCTCACGTGCAGGTCGTCAGAAATGTTGATTTTGGTGAACGATTGTAGGAGTCTTTTTGTGTTCATATTAATTTTCTGTTGGGTCAACCAGGTGTAATCTCTGTAGTGATAGCTGCGTGCAATGAATCTCCTCTCTCTCTCTCTCTCTCTCTCTCTCTCTCTCTCTATCTCTCTCTCTCTCTCTCTCTCTCTCTCTCTCTCTCTTTCTATGTGTTGGCGGCTGTGTCTTCGTGTCTATGTGTGTTTATAGATCAATAAAATTGCCCTTTAAAAGAAACACGTTTAGTAGGGTCCAATGTAAGACTAGTCTGTGAGCTCAGATTGTGATCACGCGGAAATAAAATTAGGTAATAATCATGTAATTCACCTCATTTCGTCTTCTTTCATCGTCTATACATATAGTGTCGAAAACTAGCTGGCATTTGTTCTTCGCGGTCGACACACTGCCTTCCAAACAAAACTGAGCAGCTTTCTTGTCGCAACTAGAACGACTGTCGTTTCTCGAATGTGTTGTTGTGAGAAGCTTAGAATCCCCAGGCGTCTGTGTATAAGGAAGAAGTACTTACTGCAGGGGAAAAGATATGCACCAGTGACAACAGGACGAGCGGTTTGATTCGGATGGAAGCATCAAGCCCAGAAATGGCACAAACACTAACATTCAGTCACGAAAGTGACGCAAATAACCCAGACCACAAATATAGGCGGAGACTGCTAGCAGCCTAGGCTAGCTAGCAGCAGTCTGAACGTGGTCGAGCTTTTCTTTTTTTCTCAAAAGGACTTGGACTTGGACTGCAGGGGAAAGTGACAAAGACGCGATGCTTCAGGAGTATCGAATCATTGATATTCTATTGTGTTTCTACTCTCGTTGGTGGTGGCTGTCGTAGGTGGTGGGTGTAATTTAAAAGTTCAAAACACGTAACGATTAACACCCCTGTAACAAAGAACAGCCCAAAGAAACTAACACGAAATCTTAGACGCGAGCGAGTACAAGAGTGAAAGTCGTGATTGTACCTACACTTTTTTGTGCATTCGTCCGCCCTGATTGTACACAAGAAACCGAGATATAAGACCGCCGTTAGTCATCTCTAGATGGTTTCCTTCCATTTATGGACTGGTGCGGACTTTCACCTTATCAACTCCAGACTGGTCCTTAAGTGTTCCTGTCTCTTCCTATAACAATAAGATCTTCACAGGGGCACATGCAAAGCAGGTGTCCACCGATCATCAGTAGAGAGATCCTTCGTCGATGATTGTCTCGGCCCGTTACTTCCCTAAACAATCTCGGAAGGTGAGCCGAGCTGGGTCATGATGCCAGGCCCCGGTATTCCCTTGCTGCGCTTCAACGGAGTCGATAGGGACAAGACGATATGGTGACTTTGCAACAGGTTCTGTGAGAACTTGTGTTATATTGTCGTTGTAGTAGCAAAATTGATCAGATGACTATCCTTAAGACCACAGTTACAAGCTTATAGTTGGTTCATCAGACAGATGTTAGACTTGGCATTTGACAGAGAGACAGTGGCAGACACTTTTCGAACACTTTTTCTTTAAGGGATAAGAAACTCCTCTTAGCTAGGGGCAGAGATGAGTTTACCGAGGCTCATCTCCCACGACGTTCTGTTGCGTCCAAAGCCTGCTCAAAGCTCTTTCAGTAGCTTTGCCTAGTTGTTTTAGTGACTGTTTACGCTCGTTTCCTCTCAAGCCCAGCTGCTTTAGCATTTTGTTTGTGGAAATGGAGATACGACATCTTACGCCTGCCTTAACTTGGCCAGTCGTGCTTGTCTCCGAAATCATCTGTGGGACATGTATTTTTCACGGCATTGATGACATCACTCCTGTCCAATGCCGTGGAATATTTGATCCCATATATATATATATATGTGTATATATATATATATATATATATATATATATATATATATATATATATATATATACATATTTATATATACATATATATATATATAAATGTATATATATATAAATGTGTATATATATATATATATATATATATATATATATATATATATATATATATATATACACACACATATTTATATATTTATGTATATATAAATATGTATATATATGTATGTGTGTGTGTGATTGATGTATCACAATCCTAGTCAATTTTTCGTTATTTGAAGCCCCACCATGGCTATTGCGGGGGTCCTGAATATAGCTGGGCCACAATTGTTGTCATAACGGCTGAAATGGATTTCTGAGACTTCTTCACATATGATTCTCACTCATCAGCATGGTGGCACTTTGTGTCACCTGGTGTTTATCGCTTGTATGATGTCCTGGTGACGTATAGAAGCAAGCAAGCAAGCAAAACATCATATTTATCATGTGTAGTAAATATAGTGGTGTAGGCATATCGTTTATTTACCCTTGACTGAACCCTTTAGAAAAAAATATAGTTTCATTCGTTCGTTCTCTATATCTTGCTTTAGGTGTGATTTGGATAACATCAAATAATAGCCTTGGGCTACCAGTGTTGCACTGTTGGTGTATTGTTATGGTCAGTCTCTTTTTGGATTCTATGAAAAGATATTCATTAGTTTCGTCACTCCTTTGTATGGTCAGTGTTTGCAGTGGACATGTTATTCAAGTTTGGTAATCTTCTTCTTCTTTAAGTCCTCTTTTACCGCTTTGGGTCTCGAGGGAGATTTAAGGTCTTGCTTTGTGCTTTTCTGGCTGTTTCGACCAAGGACACAACGTGACTGTAGAGTTTCTCTGATGTTATCCTTCCATCTTGTTCTTAGTCTACCTCTTGCTCTACGGCCCTCTAATCTTTTGGAAAATGCCTTGAATGGTATATCATCAGATGGCATTCTCTCCAAATGGGCAAATCATTTGATTTTCTGTTTTTCTATGTAATTTAGAATTGATCTCGTATGACCTCACTCCTATAGCCTTTCTCATACAACTCATATCCATGGTTACTAATTGTTTTTAACGTTCTGTTGTGAGTGACCACGTCTGGCACTGGTAGCACAGGATGGGAATGAACATGCTTTGTATAAAATGTCTCTTTGTACTTATTGGGATTACCTTAAGCTTTAAGTTAGGTGATAACTGCATTAATGAAGAGGGTAGACGAGGTACACGAATATTGGATGTCAACATTTTTCGTCAGGGGTATACTCAGGTACAGTATTACCAGCATGTGTGTGTGTTTTTTTTTTAAAACTCATCAGTAGTCCATCTTATTTGTACCCAGGTCAGTGTTGTGTTTGTATGTGTGTGTGTGTGTGTGTGTGTGTGTGTGTGTGTGTGTGTGTGTGTGTGTGTGTGTGTGTGCGCGAGCGTATGTCAGTGTGTGTGTGTAAAATTTTATGTACCTAATACAACTGTGTTTGTCTAAAACTATTTTATGTAGGGAAATTGTCTACATGAGCTGTGTTTCAAAATAGATTTTACAATGTAACAATAGACAGACAATGCAAACAATTACACACTAATGATACAATGCACAGGCAGTAGATAACAATCAGATATAAGCAGGAAAGGAGGAGGAAGAAGAAAAAGGAGAAGAAGAAAAAGAAAAAGAAGAAGAAGAAGAAGAAGAAGAAGAAGAAGAAGAAGAAGAAGAAGAAGAAGAAGAAGAAGAAGAAGAAGAAGAAGAAGAAGAAGAAGAAGAAGAAGAAGAAGAAGAAGAAGAAGAAGAAAAGAAGAAGAAGAAGAAGAAGAAGAAGAAGAAGAAGAAGAAGAAGAAGAAGAAGAAGAAGAAGAAGAAGAAGAAGAAGAAGAGAGAAGAAGAAGAAGAAGAAGAAGAAGAAGAAGAAGAAGAAGAAGAAGAAGAAGAAGAAGAAGAAGAAGAAGAAGAAGAAGAAGAAGAAGAAGAAGAAGAAGAAGAAGAAGAAGAAGAAGAAGAAGAAGAAGAAGAAGAAGAAGAAGAAGAAGAAGAAGAAGGAGAAAAATAATAATAATAATAAGAAGAAGAAGAAGAAGATTATGATGATGATGATGATGATGATGATGATGAGGATGATGAAGCAGCAGCAGCAGCATCAGCAGCAGAAGATGAGTAGTAGGAAGATGAGTAGCAGCAATACCACACACTTGAAAAATCAGAAGAGAACATCGGGTTTGGTGTGAGCGTTTATTGTCTTCACAATGTGCAGTATATTAAACATGTTCATGGAATCACATACATTGGGGAAGGGTCAGGGGTCGGGTGTCGGGACTGAGCGTAGCTACTAATGATCATGATGACATGGGCTCCATTTCCTTCCATTCTCAAACAAGTGCCATGCATTCATGTAATAAACAGCTGTAGCAAATGATTTAATTAGTCAAGACTTACTTCTACAGTAATAGGATATCTTAAAATGACTATTAATGCATACTCGATGCCCTGACGTCCTGCCTACACTGATAGGCTGACCATATTTAGTTTAATAAAAATGATGTGATATCATGATGGTAACAAAGAGCTGACTCTGTTATCCTAACAATATTATGGTGAAATAATCGTTAAGGGCCTCTTTCAGACTAGTGGTGCATTAGGGTAATGGTGTTAGATCCATCTTTTTATTGACTAGTTGATGAATTAATGGATAGGTTTTTCTCATCTTGATTGCCATCTAAATGACTGCCATTACATCTTGATGGTAATACAACTCAGTGTCGATGCCAGACCAACATGGCAAATCCCAGATACACCCTTTAAACTCCACATCAGTTATAATTAGGGCACCCGTAAGTAATACACTTTCGGCTGAGCGGATTGTTCAGCAGCGTCAAAGGTTTAAAATCCACATTAACGTCGGTAGCTAAGGGGTTTCCAACATAATAACAGGGTGACAAGTTTGAATCAACCTGGAGGGGATCTGGCAGCAGACCGTCTGCTGTGGTATCGAGAGTCGACCGGTCAGAACACGTGGTGAATTTCTTAAAGTAAGTTTGCCTAGAAAAACCACAACAGTGGTTGTTGGTTCTGCAGCGTGGTGTAAACGATATGCAACTAACCTTTGTATAGACCCCATGTCGTTGTGGCCTCGAAAAAAAAGTGATAGCCTGACAATGTCCTTTGCAGCTAAGGCTACCTGCCGGATGTTGACTACATCTTTCACCGACTGGTCTTTATACAATATAGGTCTAGCACTACATGTCCGGTGCGCCTTAGCCTGGAAAAGGGTCAATTCTTTATCTGTGTAAGTACATAATATTATAGACCCGTGTGTGCATGAAGCCTTCCGAGCAACTGCTGAGCCCGGGAGTTATGTAATGTTATATTTTCATTAAAAAGTTCAAGGACGGAAACTACTTATGAAATTTAACATTATACTCCAGTGGCACGAACGTAGCTGCATTGTGAAGAGGAGTGGATTAAACATTAATCAACCTACCAATATTTCTTACATGAACCAAATATCAGAAAGCTGAACTAGCGCACCGGCTGCGCTTACTTGCCTTCCCGAAGGTTTCAGAATCGAATCCTTATAAAGTTTATTTGTTAAGGTTGATCCATGTGTATATTATGAAATATTCTGATTAGTAAATACGATTTTATAGATAATTAACGAGAACACATCGGACATATTTTTTAAAAAAAAAGTAATTAAGATGCACTGAAAGAAATTGACTCATGAACTAATTTCCCACATTTAAAGGAGAAAACTTACATTAATAGATCATGTCATAAGAAGGAGAAAGCTAGAGTACATCGTGACAGTTGGCAGGCTAATGGGAAAAAGGCAAAGGGAGACCGTAAGAGAAGATGCTGTACAGTTTGACAACATGGAATGGAAGATCGTTTGTGTCAGAATTGACTGAAATCAGTCGAGTTAGACGACCGTGCAGTGACAGGACTACCAACGCCACACGGCAAGGACTAAAAGAACAAGAAAAGTGAACGGTGTGCCGGTAGTCAAATCATCCACCGAGTCCCGAATGAATTATATAATGGGAAAA
>CAJHNH020000799.1:175000-200000 GCA_905116865.2 Candidula unifasciata | reverse complement strand
AATTTCCTGGAGTCGGCTAGGAATGTTACAAGATGCTTGACTCTTGTCGTTGAATTGACACCACTCATTATGATCACACAATTGTAAATTTCCTTTGTAGATACGAACAAGCCACTCGCATTTTAATCCTACACACAAAAAAGCAAAACTCACATTTAACAATCATCATCATACTCTATTTCCACCTCCGACTTTAAGCATCATGAGGAGAAACATTTTGTGATTCACTGCTAGATGGACAGCAATGGCTGTTGTCATTCCCTGTCGATGTAGAAGCTCTTTAAAGTCAGTTCATGCTCTTCTAGGCCGTCCTTTTTGCATCAGATATTTTCACATGAAGCAGCAGCGTTGTTAGTTGTTCTGGCTGCCTTTTTACTAGATGACAAAACCGTCTTCTCTTTCTCATTAAATTTGTTGTGTGCTATATTTTTCCCACAGTCTGTTTGAAAATAGTCAGTTCTAACTTTATCTGGGATTCGTCAGTTGGTAGCTTTTCTGATTTCAAAAGTGGTAATTGTATGTAGGTTTAAAGAAATGATCGGGAAATACAATATCGGGATTGGCTCTGGTAGCTGAGTTTATGTCTGTCAGTATTACCAAATAAGGGTTGTGAATACTCCTCGCAGTTACTTATCCACACAAAAGAGTCGTCATTGTTCAAGCTTATGCACATAGACTATGACATTTACTGGGATAGTCTACACATAATATAACATGTTCGGTTCTGATAGTTGAATTCAGACACTTTCATATCATCATATAGTTGTAAATAATCCTCCTATTTTGTCTCGCAAAAGAGACGTCATTATCCATACTTGCACACACAGACTATCTATCACATTTCCTGGAAAAAATTTAGTATTGTTGAACTCGTTCGGTTGTCATCGCTGAATCTTTTCATATCAGTATTTATTTCTTTGATTTTCTTACCTACGACTGAAAGCCTCACATTTCTCGAAGCCAGGAAATGCTACCTGCTACATCAGGGGATTTATTTTACGGAAGTATGCAATTGTATTTTCTGGTTACACTTTTACATTCATGGCAGCAAGCGAACATAACTCGCAGTAAAGGCGCGGAAAAAAGAATCCTGTTTGTACAAGTTCATTTTTGGAGTTACATATCGGATATTCAGGATCATTATCATCATCAACCTCCACTTTTGTTGTTTGCCAGCGTGAGGAGTCACATTTTCTGCTCCAGTCTTCAATGGTTAGCATTAGCATTTGTCAATCTATATTGATATAAAAAGTCTGTAATATAATAAGTCTCTATTTCTCTTGAATGGCGTGTTTCTTTCAACAACAACAAAATTCCTTTATGTCAAGTGTCAGTGTTGGCAGATGCTGTGGTTGCAATCTAACGGGACCACTGACGCATTAGATCTTTTGCTTCCCAATACATTTGGTATATAGTCGTTATTGACACAAGTCTGTCTGATACTATCTTCCTATTTTCATACTATCTTCTTATTTTCACTCGGTCAGTGATAGAGACGCTGGCAGGTTTCCTACGTAAACTCATTAGTTGTAACAGTTTTCATATACCTGCTTCAGTCCGTCTTACAAGTGCCCATTCCATCAAACATTTGACGCTGTCAAAAACCTGACTTAGAATAAACATATTTTTTTTAAACTTAAATCTCAGCTTTTTGAAGCCATTCTAAGTGGAATATGGTCAGTGTGGGTCGATTTTCGAGCCAGCTTGAATAGCCCACACAATTATTATCAAACATCTTGCAGAGTGACGGAAACGATAATGTTATCACCTCCCACACATTGCGATCTCTAACAGCATGTATTTTTTCGTGGAGTAATATGTTTACCACCATATCGTCTTGTCGAGAGACTTCACCTCCTGTTGTGCTCTTCAATTATTTAATGAAAAAGTTCAATTGTCACATGTTCCAGGTTTTTCGTTCTCAAAATATGGCCCCAAATTATGACTGCTTCTTTGTATTGTTTATGATAACATGAAAATGAATTGCGACCTTAGGCTTCATGAAAACCTGGATTACCCACTTAAGCGCTACAAGAAATTTTTAAAATGCTTCTGTAAAACCGCAAAGTCCTATTGAATTTCTGTCTAAGAATAACTGTTGACTGTTCACTGATTGTTCACACAGTTTTCGTGTTACATTATGCACTGTTTCTTATTCAGTAAATCATTGTTGTTCGTCTACACGCGACATACTCATGCTGTCTTATTTGACAACCCAGCATGATTTCAGTGTTATTCATATCATCTAAGTGTTGCAGCTTGACATATGAACTTTTCGTTGTGTATACCGCCTTTCATACGATCGCTTGAAAGTGCAAAATGTAAATGACTAGATGAAATTGAGTGTGACAGAAAACTGCGAAATGTTTGAATGCACCACAAAATATGTCCATGATATTTGATTTTTTACTATGAGGATAACAATGTCAACAATAAAGGCTGTTTCAGAAGGCACTCTCTTTTTCGGTACCGTTTTTAAACTTTGAAAAGTGAGCAAATTCGGTGTACTAGGAATACTAAAGTACATTTTTCATCATTTACAAATTAAAGATAAATAATTGTAAAATATTAAGTTTGGAGTTGATACGGCGAAAAAAGCATAATGGAGTGGGTAATAAGATTTTCCTAAGATATGTTGTTGGCATTAGTTTCAAATAGTAAACATTATAACATATGAGAACATCTGGCTTTTTTTTTCTGATGTAACAGCAAGGCCTTGTGAAAGGTCAAATTTTGTCTGTCTAACGTTGTTCAACTGGTCTTTCATTCTCAACTGGCGCGAATGTTGTAGCTTGAAAGTAAATAGAACAGTGGTTGACCAAGTGCGCCTCAGACGAAAGCGTCTGATTCTTGTAAGTCATCGGTGTTCATGCCGTAGCTACCAGACGACATGTTAGCGCAACAGTCGTCCTGCATCTCTCGAGGGTCGTGTAGGTTCTGAACCGATCTCGATGGCGACTTCATGCCGCTCTTGTTGTAAGACGACATTGATCTAGACGTCATTTGTATAAAGTTTTCAGGCTGTAGGTCCATCAAAGTGACCTCTTCAAACAGTTGAGGGCAGCTGGCTTGCTTGTAACTGTTGGGATTTGGACACGTCTGTAAATACTGGGATGGCTGCGGGCAGATGAATCGTTGTCGGCTGCCTGGGGATCGCACCAGGTACATATCTCCATAGACGTGGTTTCCACTGGCGACGTGTACGGCAAATGGCTGGAGACTGCTAGGAGGAGTCCCTCGGCCGGTCTCCTGTATCGCATGTGTGCTGTAGGCTGACATCAGTGAATCTCCCATGACAACGGTCGGAGGTTCAGAGCACATTCGTATTTTCTCTGGGTGTACATTTCGCTCGTGTCCATCTAAATGACCTTTCTGTGTCTCTTTCCTTGGTCCACCAATGTGTGAAGAGCTGTAAACTTTCTTCAGGGTAGCGTGTTTGTCAAAGTCTGCCATGTCATTTGTCGGCAGCCTCTCGGTGCTACGAACCATCGAGAAGTCCCTGCCGAAGTTACCAAACTGACGTACGTTCGAAGGTGAAGGGAAATCCGCACGAGGGGAGAATTTAAACTTCATGCCTTCTTCGCTTGTTGGCTCAGGGGACGTCGACTGGAAAGTCATCAGAAACTGGGGACGGTCATAACCAGAGGTGGGTCGCGGGAAGTTGTTTGGAACTTTGGATGGGTTAGCACGACGTACGCTGTTTCTTGGTGAAGCGAAGCATCCACCTTCATCTGAAGAGAGATAAAAGAATGAAATAATGTATTATAACAATGATAGGATGCTAAGATAATCACGAATACACCTATGACAACTCATGTAGCAACACGCACCAACCGGCCCCCCCCCCCCCCAGTTACGCGCATAAAAAGAGCTACCCATCCACACACACATACACACATATTCATACACACACCCACCCATATGCACTTAATCTACAAGATACAATTTTACCAGCGATTAACATGTTTAAATATAGCCATAAATATTCCTACATACTATTTGCTGTACTTAGACTGACACATCTTGATACACACTGATGTGCTAATGCAGACTCAGATATTTTAGGCACTGCTCCACTTACATCTAAAGAATTCAGTTTCAAAGTAATCGACATAGAAAAAAACTAAACAGTTAGGGAATGCACTTTCCAGAGGAAGAGTTAGATCCGTTTTCAAAAAACAGCTACAATCTGTAGCCGATCTGTTCTTTCTCTAGAACAGTGACTCTCAACCTTCCTAATGCGTTTACCCCTTAATACAGTTCCTCATGTTGTGTCGACCCCCATCCATACAGTTATTTTTGTTGCTACATCATAACTTCAGTGAATAGGTGTTTTCCGATAGTCTTTGGCGACCCCTGTGAAAGGGTCGTTCGATCTACAAAAGGGGCGCGACTCACAGGTTGAGAACCGCTATGAACCGCTAGAGTGAGGAGAGTAGATAATAAAATCGTTTGGACGGGTAACTGAGGGGGGGGGGGGGGGAGGGGCTGCTTGGTCTCGAGGCATGGTCGAGTGCTAGTGGTTACTGGTTCAATCCCCGGTTAGAGCTGGGATTTTTTTCACATGGAGTTAAACTTCTAGTTATTCCCCTTGGTCTCTGGGTAGTGAGATCGGACGCCCGTGTGCATTGTTGCGCACGTAACTAATCCCTTGGCAGTTGGAAATTAAAAGGAGTAGCCTAACCGGGGTGCCCGGGCAAAATTTACAGATAAAAATATACCGAATGTATTTCAGTATCCTCGCCGATGCCACAAAGCCTGTGGACTGTGCTGAGTTTCTTCGGAATCAGACTTGAGTTAGAAGAAGAACGGGGCACTTTTGGGATGGCATGATATTGATTCGTTGTTCAAATCGTCAGACCTTTAACAGGTAACGTTCAACATCTACAGGATGTAACATGCAACTAAATATGTTTAAAACTACCAGTAGAATTCACAGTCCGATACATACACAGTAGAATTGTTCTTGTCGGAAGCCGGTCACAGAATTTAATAATCTGGGAATTATTTTCTCAGTGGGTGGATGAATTGATCGGGAAATAGAAACTAGAGCTGTTTCATTTCACACGCACGTGTGTATATGTGTCTCTGTGTAAGTGTGTGTGAGACTGTGTTTGTGTGAGTGGGTGTTTATGTGTGTATTTGCGAGTTTGTGTGAGTGTGAGTGTTGTATGTGGTGTGTGCATGTGTGTTTGCGTGTGTGTGTATGTACTTCACTTATGTTATCATCTGTTATTTCTAAAATAGGATAAACATATTTCTCGCGTTAATGTCACTGCGTGTAGTATGATGTTCAGTGTTTGCTACTTCTTTCCACTGTTTATTCTCACTGCGTTTGTTTATTCTATCTGTGTACGTCTGTGCGTGTGCTTGTGACTGTAATTAGTGTGTGATGTGTGTGTGTGTGTATGTGTGTGTGTGTGCTTGTATGCCAAGACTGTGGCACTGTTCAGTTTCTGGAAGAAGCGGAATAACCCCCCCCCCCCCCCCCTCTCTCTCTTCCAATCCCCAGCCTCTACAGCAGTGTTGCCACTTTGGATGTTTTACATCCAGATTTAAATGTGTTCCCTTGGATTTAGATGGCGTTTTTGACGTTTAGATGGTATATGTTTCTCTAGATATTTTTATTTTGAGTGAATTTATCAAATCTAACCTAAGAAACAGGATGAAATTTGACCTCTTAAATGCTATCTTGACAATAAAATTCGGCCTGATAAGAGTAGGAAAGGGCTGTTCCACTTATCAGCTCCCTGATTCGGTATTAAAAGAAATTGGAACAGCTAAAGCATACCAGAGTCATTTTGGATCTGAAGCTTCAACTTCATTATCCACGCTAAGTTTATCCTGTGTATCTTGTAAGGCAGACTTCAGTAAAGACGAGGACAAGATTCTGTAGGGTAAATCAAATCAACTGCTGTGTAATTTGTGACTCTTTCCATTTGGATGTTTTTTTTTCTAGATGTTTTCCAAGCGAATTTGATGTTTTTAGATATTTTTTGACTCCGTTTTGGATATTTTTTGTCAAAGAAAAGTGGCAACACTGCACTACAGCTTCAGGACTTTTTTGGTGTTATCAAGGTAGGAGAGGAAACGCGACTGTATACCGTGGCTAGGATATATATAGGCTTGAAACTTCACACCCAGTTTGGCAATATATGCTTCGTGGTTATCGTCACCTGTTCAGATAGTAATTCCCCATGTTTAGGGAAAAAGGATGGGCGGGAGGCGGTTACAACGTTGGGTTAACACCTCCATCTTTCTAAAACAGACAGATACGCCTAGACTCGGACAGAAGGACTTGGATGGGAGTAGACAATGATGCCGACGAGAAGGACACTGTGTACATAATATTCAGGCAGACCTACAAACACTTCGTATCAGAAAGAGAGAGAGAGAGGGAGAGAGAGAGAGAGAGAGAGAGAGAGAGAGAGAGAGAGAGAGGAGAGAGAGAGAGAGAGAAAGAGAGAGAGAGACAATCGCAGAGATAAATGGAGGCAACTGAATTCTGCAACAGTGAACCTCAAGGGCCCCAGATAGATTTTCTGGCATCAAGCCATTGAAGAACACGTACATACGATGGAACTGTTCACGAGACAAAAGTTTGAGTAGGTTTGTTTATGAACAACAAAAAAGCAATTAAAGAGGAAAAATCTAAAATGTCATCATCGCTTTAAATAGAACTCAACTAGAAATTAACATTATTATAAAATTCTTAACAGTTTATTTTTTATTGGAAACTTATAACGAAATAATATTGGATTTTAGCTTCCTGTCTGATAAAGATTTTAAGTTTACTAAAAAAAGAAAATAATTTTCAAAAGTGAAATTTAAACATTGTTCCAAAAGTTCAGATTTTGCTTCCAGACTTTCTGCGTTGAACAAACAAGTATATAATCACTGATCAATAGACAAACAGGAGGAAGCTATTTAAGTATTTTGGCGTGATGACGTCAAGTCGTATTGAATTTTCCAGCATTATAATAGGAGGATTGTATGGCTAGAAGCAATGAAACCCGGATAACGAATATTTAATCATATACCCCGACGACCGGTCACCGATTCAACAAAATCTAGACGTAAATGTTCGCCATCTTCTATAGATTTAGTCTTAGTACAGCTATCTTCTATAGATTTAGTCTGGTGACAGCTTGAGGTGGAATGAGGTGGCTGTCGTCAGTAAAACAAAAGTTTAAAAAAAAAATCTCTTTACGTCAATGTTGTGTCAGGCATTTGATTCAAGACTTGAATGTTGAATGTTGAATTAAGAATCACAGCAAAAGTGCTCAGTCTCCATCTTCAGCAACAATCGAAAAGTTCCAGTTCCGATGGTGCCAGTAACCGTCTGATTGTAAATCCGTTTCCTGAGTGTTAACCGTCGGCCAAATCCCCTGGTAACTCGTCGCAGCGCCATTCTCCTCAGACCGTAATGATCTATCTGCCTCTCCACACTGTTAACTTGTTTCCAAAGGGCCCTCACAATATCTGACTCATCGTACATCAGCTCACCACTAAGTGGTGCAGTGCCAGCCAGTCTGTCTGCCTGCTCGATTCCCAACACACCGGCATAACCTGGAGAACATATCCAAAGGATGCTAACTACCCAGGACATCTGAAGTGATGCTTGCCACTCTGCACGAAGAATGCCTATTTTAACCTTTCTCAAGATGCTCTGTGAGTCATTTACAATCACGGCATGTGTGTACAGCTGATTCTCGAGCCAGCGGAAGGCAGCAGACTGCCTCCACCTCCATTCTCAAACTAGACATTGTGATATCATGTGCAGGCTTTGCTGCTGCTAGACTTAGGTTTACTGACCAGTCAGAACTCAAAAGCTCGACCTCGGAGCCAGGATCATTTTTTTTCCTAATAAGTCTGACGTGGATTCGAACCTGGGACCTTCCGACCTTCAGCGGTATGTCTAGCCGTTACGCTGTCCCAGCTCCAACTGACGTCTGCCCTTTACTGTTTCAGGATAATTTTCCGAGCCTTTAGGCGTATTGGACGTGTAGTAAACTAAGTAAAGGACCCTTTTCCAGGTGCCTGTGGCTTGGTTTGGATTGAGCTTAAGGTTAAAATTGTGAATAGTTTATGTGTGCCATATAAAATGGTTTCGCATTACTCACCACCAAGTTGCCCTGAAAAAGACTCTTACAGTGTTTGATGCGACCAAAAAAACTTGAAAAAGGAGTAGATAAATGCCTACGAGTAGAACAAGCAGGATTCAGAAAGGGCAGAGGAACAACTGAACACATCTTCGCTATACGCAACATTTTAGAACAATGCAATGAATGGCAGAGAAGTATATATTTTAATTTTGTGGACTTTGAGAAAGCTTTTGACAGCCTCCATAGAGACGGTCTGTGGAACATTTTACGACTTTATGGAATTCCAGAAAAAATAGTCAACATAATTGCTCTCTTCTATAAAGACTTTTCCTGTAGTATAAACAATTACAATACATCTTTCCCAGTAAAGACAGGTGTAAGACAGGGATGTGTTATGTCATCTCTCCTCTTCAACCTTGTGATTGATTGGATACTAAAGAACACAGTAGACAGGACATTGAGAAGCATACGATGAACTCCATTCCCCATGCTTGAGGACCTTGATTTGGCAGATGATATAGCACTCCTATCACATAAACATGAACATATACAAGAAAAAAGTAACAGACTACACAGCACAGTAGAAATTGTGGGACTGCGAATAAATACAAAGAAAACTAAGATCATGACAAGCAGTCCAAACCAACAACCAGTGACCATAAATAACCAAACTCCTTGAAAATGTAGAACATTTCACATATCTTGGCAGTGTAGTGTCCCTGCCGGTAGGGACCGAAGAGGACATACAGTCACTTCTGAACAAAGCTAGAGCTGCTTTTGGAAGGATGAGGCAAATATAGAAATCCAACAATTACTGCATAGGAACGAAACTCCGACTCTACAAGAGCATCATTTTGCCAGTTCTTCTTTGTGGAGCAGAATGCTGGAGAATGGCCAAAAAGGATGCACACAAGCTGTCCACCTTCCACCACACATGTCTACGTAGAATTATCAAAATTTTCTGGCCAGATGCAAACACTAAACTACTTCAAGTCACAAGCCAAGAAACTTTAGACAATATGATAACCAAGAGAAGATGGAAATGGCTTGGCTACGTTATGAGAATGAATCATGATATACCTGCCAAAACAGCTCTCACATGGACACCAGAGGGAAAGAGAAAACAGGGGCGCCCAAAAACAACATGGAGAAGAGCGATGGAAAGTGACCTGAGTGCGGCATGTTTGACATGGAAAACTGCGCTGAAGATTGCACAGGACAGGAAAGCATGGAAAGTCCTCCCTGAAGCCTCATGTGCCACTAGGCACAACGAGAACTGATGATGATTGTCACGGACAGTTATTTTGAGGTATATATTATTTGCTGAAAGCAAACCCGTCTTCTTCGTATTCGGCTTCTTTTTTTCTTAAACGGGGCTGCGTTGTCTCGAGGCATGGTGTTCGCCTCAAGTGCTAGAGGTTTTGGGTTCCATCCCCGATAAGGGCTAGGGTTTTTTCAAGTGGACTTAGACTTCTAGTAATTCCCTGGTCTCTGGGTAGTCAGATCAGACACCCGTGTGCATTGTTGCGCATATAAAAAAAAAATTCCTTTGGCAGTTGGAAATCAAAGAGACTAGCCTACGGTGCTACCCGGGCAAAAATCTGGAATCCTCGCCAATGCTACAGAGCCTGTGCACTGTGCTGAGCTTTTTCGGACTCGGACTTAAGTTAGAAAAAGTATGGAGCACTTATGGGTTACAATCCGTGTGCCCTGTTATTGGTCCGTTGTTCAAACTTATTTTCTTCAGTCCTGTTCTGTCTTCCAGCATCCGGTTTTAAAGAGGTAGCTGGCGCAGAACTTGGTGTCAGCTACGTAGATGCTGGTATTCACGGGCTCTAATATTTATTCTAATAATTGTTTGCTTGGGCAAAGTTCCTATTGAGTCAGTCCAAACATCATAGCTCTCCGTGGTGTCCTATCTTGTTTGAGCCATATTTCCGTTGATACTTTCTGACAAAAGGTAGAACATAGTCCATTAAGTCTTTCTGTCCTAAATAACGTAAAGTGCTGGTTTAGCTGTAAACAATGTGTATAAAATAACGAATAGTGTAAATATGTATTTTACATTTCGCGTGAACCTGCTAAAGAAATTTGGCTAGATATGCTAACATACCACACAGTATATGTTTTTTGGGGGGTGGAGTGTCTCTGTGGCAAAATGTTCAATGCTGTGTACCGTGCGCTCTGAAAGTCGTGGATTCGTTTCACGGCTGCGCCTTTCCGTTCAGGCGTGCAATTTTCGGGAGCCCTATGACGACCGTCGCCGAAGCTACGGAGTCCGTACTAGGTACGTCGCTCTTGGCAGGTGCTTAGTAGTTCTGCGAAGAGAGAGAGAGAGAGAGAGAGAGAGAGAGAGAGAGAGAGAGAGAGAGAGAGAGAGAGAGAGAGAGAGAGAGAGAGAGAGAGAGAGACCGAGCCATATCGGATAAAACTGCAAACAATAAAGTTTACCCTCTCGACTTTAAACTTCTTCTTCTCTTTCACAATTTACCATAACGAGGTATTGCGGGAGATGTAAGGATCGTTTGTGCGCTTTTCCCACTGCTTTGTGAGCAAGCTGGTGTTCAGTTCTGTTAGATTGCTACTGATGGTATCGCTCCATTTCTGCGGGGTCTTCCCCTTGCTCTGTGTTCATTATATTTATTTAGCATGGCTCTATGTGGCAGTGGTACCAGAGCATTCTCATCAGGTGGCCAAACCATCTCACTTATTGTTCTTTTATGAAATGTATGAATGGTTTCAATCCTTGTCTTCTTCTAATGTCTTCATTCTTGTAAATATTAATCTGTTGTTATTTCTTTTTTTCTTTTTTTTTGTGTGTGGAAAGTAATACACTCATGCCCTTTTACCTGTTCCTATGTACCTCCTTAAATATTTGAAACGAAATCTTCTGGTAGTGAATGAATTAACAGATAATGTACATAATGTGTGAATAATTAGGCAGCCACACATTCTGCGTCTTAACAGATGAGATGGGGCGGTATGTGTTGATCCCTTCCTGATCGGCTTTCCTTCCAAAACCCAACATCTTCATGATGTAGCAGATCCTTTGCAGAACGTTGCTCCCATCACAATCTGCATGAAAGAAACACAGTCTCTCGCCAGCTGTTCAGGCTTGTCGCACACTTTCCTACACAAAGTGCAACTTTTGACCATTTCCGTGTGATCGCCCCCCTGCGCCTCTTTCCTTGTACCGTGCCTTCTGCTATCATTTCAATCAGACGTGGCACTTGATATGGCTAAAATATGACTGAATGACTGACTTTCTACCCCACCAGGACATCACACAAGCGATAAAGACCCAATGACACAATGTGCCACCATGTGGGTGAGGATCACCGTGGAGAGGTCCCAGAAACCGCGTGCAGCCCTATTTATGGCCAAGCTATATTGCGGCCCCTGGCAAAGCCAGATTAGGGCTTCAAATAACGAAAAATGTCATCCTAAAAAGGACGGGAAGTAGTAGGCTAAAATATTTCATTTTCCGAGGTAAATCGAGGCTAACTTACAAGTTTTCTTTAATATTCATATCGTTTTGGTTGTCCCGTAAGTCGCCGTGGCGTAGCGGCTAGACACTCGCCTGTGGATCGGAAGGCCGCGGGTTCGCCGGAATTTTTTCAAACATTTCCTTGACTCCCAGGTCGATCTAGCCTTAAGTGGGCACCAGATGCAGTCCTGGAAAGTAAAAGCGCCCGGGGTGATGCTGACTACATCACCCATCTTCAGCCGTTTGTCTGTAACATATATGTCTAGCCCTATATACCCAATACTTATAAAGGCATGAGGAAGAGTCTTTTACTTTTCTCTGCTACATCTTGTCGGGGTTTTCTTTCTTCTCGGTCCATAGTATTCTGAGAGTCTGTCTATAGCATTTCAGCTCCCATACTAACCCCAGCTAATTCAGGAAAGTATGGTATACACGTTTCTGTGAGGTTGAATCGACACCCGAATCCTACTGGTCGGAGAAACAATTCCCATACTTCTAAACATTGAACACTGACTGCTGTCTCGACAGGCCAGCGAACGACCCACCACTTCTTCACTCTGAACATGAATAGGTTATGCACATTAACCTAGTCCCTATTCAACAGCTGTAGCTTGCTAACGAAAACACGTTTGACTGATATTATAGCTGGATATAAAATGGTTCCATTCGCAAGCTGTTATTTCAGTTCTGAGACGAGATGTTTGAATTTAATGTGGCGCCCACAGGAGCGACGGCGCGCGCACCCCCCCCCCCCCCACACACAAACGAGCAAATTAATGCACACATCACTCTCATACACACACACACACACATACACGAACACACTCATACACACACGCATACATATGAACTATACATACTCTCCTATTTCACTGCCACGACGTCAATATGGCAGCTTCAGGATATAGGTAATTTTGTGTATTTGTGTGGTTGTGTTTCATTTATGTATGAGCTGATGAAGGCTCTATAGCCTCAACGTTAACTTTTAGTTCGCTTTTTGTTTATAATGTGAAGCTGGCTGGTCTACTTTTGTTCGGTTTTATATCTTCCCATCAACATAGACGCATCTACCATTCCGAACTATATCCCACATCAAATAAGTAAAGTACTCACAATCCAGCTCTAAAAACAGATACCCCAGGTCATACAGAGTTAGTTCCCGTTGATGTATCCATCAAAGCCATTAGACACCAAAGAGCCAATCCGCCGCTCGTTTCTATGAAGTCTGTAAGTGTAAAACCGCAGACACAAAGCTACGATGGGAGTTGGTCGTGCCTGAGACAAAACAGACTTCTAGTGCTAGTGAAAGGGCATCTTCGCTAATGGATGGGTCAGTAAACTAACAGCTAAAGGCGGCTTTTGCAGAGTGCCAGCGGCTTGCCTCTTGCGGCTATTTATGTTTAGATGTGAATCCCCATACAGATGGTTTGGTAATTTTGGGACAATATGCTTTTTTTGTGTGGTCAATAGTTCCTTTTTGTAATAATCTACATTACAGCAAAAGCACAAAGTATGTAATTTACAGATTTCATTTATCTGATTTAAATCTATTTAGTGACTTTTTTTTACACGCTTGCTGTAAAGGAGAAGTATTTTCTAATATGTATGTGTGTGTGCGCGTGTATATATATATACATTTTTAGTCATCATTGCCTAACTGTAACTCCGTATTTTTCAGTGAAGTGGATTGGCTTCTTAGTTGAAAAAATGACTTTAGGGCACAAATGCTTCACAAAGAGTTATTTTTTCCCCCCTGTGTGAGTTCCAGGACCCTGTTATAGGGTAAACACGAATAGACCCACTGCCTACCAAAAGCATGTCGTAAGAGTCGACTAAATGGGAGCTTACTTTGAAGTCGGAATGCATCTGCCTGAGAGGCAAGAAACCAGCAGTCTGCATACAAATGAGTTATATCTGTAAAACGGATGCACACACACAACTCAGGTTCTAGAACAGGACTGCAGTCCAGAAGTGGATGAACAACCAGAACTTTCCACCGGAGTTTACAGCAGGTGAACACGAAGAAAAAGAAGTTATTTTTTTTTTCTTCAAATTTCTGTCCGCATTACTCTCGATCGGTGTACAACATGGTTCTAAGAAGAGCCTGGGTATAGCAGACACTCATATAACAGTCAATTTAATGACTACAGAAAGCAACACAGCGATTACAGACACGTGACTGACAATAGTAGCACGGGGGGGGGGGGGGGGGGGATACAAACTAGTTGACTGTTTCTTTCGATTCGTGGTACCAGAGCGGGTTATTTTGTTCTACGCCGTAGAAAAGGGCACAATCGATTTAGCAGCCACATGTACACCCAATTTAAAATCGGCGAATCAGCCATGTGTTCACGGGAATTGGCACCTGAGACAACAGATCACGTTCTCCAAGACTGTCCCAAATACAATATATCAAGGCAAAACTTTTGGTCAAGAGAAACATCGGTGCAAGCCAAAAAAACTTCGGGTCCCTGAGTGAATTACAAAAGACAGTGAAGTTCAAAATGGAGTCACCATTGCAGATTTAGATAATCTCTTTCAAGCACAGAAAGAAAGAAGAAGAAGAAGAAGCAGAAGAAGAAGAAGAAGAAGAAGAAGAAGAAGAAGAAGAAGAAGAAGAAGAAGAAGAAGAAGAAGAAGAAGAAGAAGAAGAAGAAGAAGAAGAAGAAGAAGAAGAAGAAGAAGAAGAAGAAGAAGAAGAAGAAGAAGAAGAAGAAGAAAGAAGAAGAAGAAGAAGAAGAAGAAGAAGAAGAAGAAGAAGAAGAAAGAAGAAGAAGAAGAAGAAGATGAAGAAGAAGAAGAAGAAGAAGAAGAAGAAGAAGAAGAAGAAGAAGAAAGAAGAAGAAGAAGAAGAAGAAGAAGAAGAAGAAGAAGAAGAAGAAGAAGAAGAAGAAGAAGAAGAAGAAGAAGAAGAAGAAGAAGAAGAAGAAGAAGAGGAAGACGAAGAGGAAGAAGAAGAAGAAGAAGAAGAAGAAGAAGAAGACGAAGAAGAAGAAGAAGAAGAAGAAGAAGAAGCAGAAGAAGAAGCAGAAGAAGAAGAAGAAGAAGAAGAAGAAGAAGAAGAAGAAGAAGAAGAAGAAGAAGAAGAAGAAGAAGAAGAAGAAGAAGAAGAAGAAGAAGAAGAAGAAGAAGAAGAAGAAGAAGAAGAAGAAGAAGAAGACGAAGAAGATTCGTGGTAAGCAATATCTCCATGTGGGTTCCCAATCTTCAGTTTTGTGTTGTCTTAATTGCCCACTAGCAAGCATGTCGTGAAAAGTGAGTTATCGGGACGTTGTTGCAATAGTATGTATTTGACAGAAAGACCAAGATATCACAGCCTTGTTGTAAACCACAACACACGGCGCCACTGCCACTATAAAGACGATCGTAGAAGAAGGATGGGTGAAATCAGGGCAGATAACAGGCTTAAGTCTGTTAGTCCCAGCCAACGCGGCATGTGGGATCAGATATTGCCCATGACTAACAAGCTATGATGGACGATACCTTGTGTTTAGCCTAGTAATCTTATACAAACATGGCTAGCTAAGCCAATAACCCTTAGTATTTGTGTTGCCGCCTTTGTAACAATAATGCTCCCATGCGTTTTTATGCACATTGAGACTGTCGTTACCTTGTTATGTCGTTCCCATGTGGGATGCAATTTTTCGTTCTTTGAAGCCCCACCATAGTCGGGTGCTATAAAAAACAAAAACAAAAAGCCGGGGCATAGATATATTCTGAACGGCTGAAAGGGGTTTCAGGGACCTCTCCACGGGTGATCCTCATCCGCATGGTGGCACTTTGTGTCACCAGATGTTTATGGCTTGTGTGATGTCCTGGTGGGGTAAAAGAAGCAAGCAAGCAAGAAGCTAAAAGTTTCGTTGCCGAAAGACTTAACAGGCTCCTCATCGTGTTTACTATCTTTGTCAGAACTGACGCCTAACATTTTTTAATCGATATAGCAGAGAGTAATGAGATTCGTAACTACTTTATGTTATTGTAAACATTATTTCTTGGCACCACTCAATAATTTGCGACTCAGTGTTATAGTGTGCTTTCCTCATTATGGAAATCAGAATAGGAATAAACTCACAGGGAGCAAGTACAGCAAGGATCTACCAGTCGTCAGTAGAAATTATCCTCGTCGACACGCGTTTCGGCCCACGATTCCTAGACGCATTCGGAGGTGGGCCCACAAGAAGAGACCGCTTGCCACCCCAACAAGCATGTCGTAGTAGCCGACTAATAAGGGGCATAGTTTGAAATGGGAATACATCTACCTGAGAGAAAAGGAAGCAAGAGCCTGTTTACAGATAAGCCAGTTCTTTGAAACGGATGTGCTCGTAACACTTAGGTTCTGGAACAACACTAAAGTCGGGACGAACATCCGAACTTTCCGAGGTAGTTTACAGTCGATGAACGTGAAGAAGAAGAAGAAGAAGAAGAAGAAGAAGAAGAAGAAGAAGAAGAAGAAGAAGAAGAAGAAGAAGAAGAAGAGAAGAAGAAGAAGATGAAGAAGAAAGAAGAAGAAGGAAGAATAAAGAAGAAGAAAGAAGAAGAAAGAAAAAGACAGAAGAAGAAGAAGAAGAAGAAGAAGAAGAAGAAGAAGAAGAAGAAGAAGAAGAAGAAGAAGAAGAAGAAGAAGAAGAAGAAGAAGAAGAAGAAGAAGAAGAAGAAGAAGAAGAAGAAGAAAGAAGAAGAAGAAGAAGAAGAAGAAGAAGAAGAAGAAGAAGAAGAAGAAAGAAGAAGAAGAAGAAGAAGAAGAAGAAGAAGAGAAGAAGAAGAAGAAGAAGAAGAAAGAAGAAGAAGAAGAAGAAGAAGAAGAAGAAGAAGAAGAAGAAGAAGAAGAAGAAGAAGAAGAAGAAGAAGAAGAAGAAGAAGAAGAAGAAGAAGAAGAAGAAGAAGAAGAAGAAGAAGAAGAAGAAGAAGAAGAAAGAAGAAGAAGAAGAAGAAGAAGAAGAAGAAGAAGAAGAAGAAGAAGAAGAAGAAGAAGAAGAAGAAGAAGAAGAAGAAGAAGAAGAAGAAGAAGAAGAAGAAGAAGAAGAAGAAGAAGAAGAAGAAGAAGAAGAAGAAGAAGAAGAAGAAAAAAGAAGAAGAAGAAGAAGAAGAAGAAGAAGAAGAAGAAGAAGAAGAAGAAGAAGAAGAAGAAGAAGAAGAAGAAGAAGAAGAAGAAGAAGAAGAAGAAGAAGAAGAAGAAGAAGAAGAAGAAGAAGAAGAAGAAGAAGAAGAAGAAGAAGAAGAAGAAGAAGAAGAAGAAGAAGCAGAAGAAGAAGAAGAAGAAGAAGAAGATGATGAAGAAGAAAAACAAGAAAAAGAAGAAGAAGAAGAAGAAGAAGAAGAAGAAGAAGAAGAAGAAGAAGAAGAAGAAGAAGAAGAAGAAGAAGAAGAAGAAGAAGAAGAAGAAGAAGAAGAAGAAGAAGAAGAAGAAGAAGAAGAAGAAGAAGAAGAAGACGAAGACGAAGACGAAGAAGAAGAAGAAGAAGAAGAAGAAGAAGAAGAAGAAGAAGAAGAAGATTCGTGGTAAGCAATATCTCCATGTGGGTTCCCAATCTTCAGTTTTGTGTTGTCCTAATTGCCCACTAGCAAGCATGTCGTGAAAAGTGAGTTATCGGGACGTTGTTGCAATAGTATGTATTTGACAGAAAGACCAAGATATCACAGCCTTGTTGTAAACCACAACACACGGCGCCACTGCCACTATAAAGACGATCGTAGAAGAAGGATGGGTGAAATCAGGGCAGATAACAGGCTTAAGTCTGTTAGTCCCAGCCAACGCGGCATGTGGGATCAGATATTGCCCATGACTAACAAGCTATGATGGACGATACTTGTGTTTAGCCTAGTAATCTTATACAAACATGGCTAGCTAAGCCAATAACCCTTAGTATTTGTGTTGCCGCCTTTGTAACAATAATGCTCCCATGCGTTTTTATGCACATTGAGACTGTCGTTACCTTGTTATGTCGTTCCCATGTGGGATGCAATTTTTCGTTCTTTGAAGCCCCACCATAGTCGGGTGCTATAAAAAACAAAAAACAAAAAGCCGGGGCATAGATATATTCTGAACGGCTGAAAGGGGTTTCAGGGACCTCTCCACGGGTGATCCTCATCCGCATGGTGGCACTTTGTGTCACCAGATGTTTATGGCTTGTGTGATGTCCTGGTGGGGTAAAAGAAGCAAGCAAGCAAGAAGCTAAAAGTTTCGTTGCCGAAAGACTTAACAGGCTCCTCATCGTGTTTACTATCTTTGTCAGAACTGACGCCTAACATTTTTTAATCGATATAGCAGAGAGTAATGAGATTCGTAACTACTTTATGTTATTGTAAACATTATTTCTTGGCACCACGCAATAATTTGCGACTCAGTGTTATAGTGTGCTTTCCTCATTATGGAAATCAGAATAGGAATAAACTCACAGGGAGCAAGTACAGCAAGGATCTACCAGTCGTCAGTAGAAATTATCCTCGTCGACACGCGTTTCGGCCCACGATTCCTAGACGCATTCGGAGGTGGGCCCACAAGAAGAGACCGCTTGCCACCCCAACAAGCATGTCGTAGTAGCCGACTAATAAGGGGCATAGTTTGAAATGGGAATACATCTACCTGAGAGGAAAGGAAGCAAGAGCCTGTTTACAGATAAGCCAGTTCTTTGAAACGGATGTGCTCGTAACACTTAGGTTCTGGAACAACACTAAAGTCGGGACGAACATCCGAACTTTCCGAGGTAGTTTACAGTCGATGAACGTGAAGAAGAAGAAGAAGAAGAAGAAGAAGAAGAAGAAGAAGAAGAAGAAGAAGAAGAAGAGAAGAAGATGAAGAAGAAAGAAGAAGAAGAAGGAAGAATAAAGAAGAAGAAAGAAGAAGAAAGAAAAAGACAGAAGAAGAAGAAGAAGAAGAAGAAGAAGAAGAAGAAGAAGAAGAAGAAGAAGAAGAAGAAGAAGAAGAAGAAGAAGAAGAAGAAGAAGAAGAAGAAGAAGAAGAAGAAGAAGAAGAAGAAGAAGAAGAAGAAGAAAAAAAAAAAGAAGAAGAAGAAGAATAAGAAGAAGACGAAGAAGAAGAAGAGAAGAAGAAGAAGAAGAAGAAGAAGAAGAAGAAGAAGAAGAAGAAGAAGAAGAAGAAGAAGAAGAAGAAGAAGAAGAAGAAGAAGAAGAAGAAGAAGAAGAAGAGAAGAAGAAGAAGAAGAAGAAGAAGAAGAAGAAGAAGAAGAAGAAGAAGAAGAAGAAGAAGAAGAAGAAGAAGAAGAAGAAGAAGAAGAAGAAGAAGAAGAAGAAGAAGAAGAAGAAGAAGAAGAAGAAGAAGAAGAAGAAGAAAGAAGAAGAAGAAGAAGAAGAAGAAGAAGAAAGAAGAAGAAGAAAAAGAAGAAGAGAAGAAGAAGAAGAAGAAGAAGAAGAAGAAGAAGAAGAAGAAGAAGAAGAAGAAGAAGAAGAAGAAGAAGAAGAAGAAGAAGCAGCAGCAGAAGAAGCAGAAGAAGAAGAAGAAGATGATGAAGAAGAAAAAGAAGAAAAACAAGAAGAAGAAGAAGAAGAAGAAGAAGAAGAAGAAGAAGAAGAAGAAGAAGAAGAAGAAGAAGAAGAAGAAGAAGAAGAAGAAGAAGAAGAAGAAGAAGAAGAATAAGAAGAAGAAGAAGAAGAAGAAGAAGAAGAAGACGAAGACGAAGACGAAGAAGAAGAAGAAGAAGAAGAAGAAGAAGAAGAAGAAGAAGAAGAAGAAGAAGAAGAAGAAGAAGAAGAAGAAGAAGAAGAAGAAGAAGAAGAAGAAGAAGATTCGTGGTAAGCAATATCTCCATGTGGGTTCCCAATCTTCAGTTTTGTGTTGTCCTAATTGCCCACTAGCAAGCATGTCGTGAAAAGTGAGTTATCGGGACGTTGTTGCAATAGTATGTATTTGACAGAAAGACCAAGATATCACAGCCTTGTTGTAAACCACAACACACGGCGCCACTGCCACTATAAAGACGATCGTAGAAGAAGGATGGGTGAAATCAGGGCAGATAACAGGCTTAAGTCTATTAGTCCCAGCCAACGCGGCATGTGGGATCAGATATTGCCCATGACTAACAAGCTATGATGGACGATACCTTGTGTTTAGCCTAGTAATCTTATACAAACATGGCTAGCTAAGCCAATAACCCTTAGTATTTGTGTTGCCGCCTTTGTAACAATAATGCTCTCATGCGTTTTTATGCACATTGAGACTGTCGTTACCTTGTTATGTCGTTCCCATGTGGGATGCAATTTTTCGTTCTTTGAAGCCCCACCATAGTCGGGTGCTAAAAAAAAAAAAAAAAAGCCGGGGCATAGATATATTCTGAACGGGGGAAAGGGGTTGCAGGGATCTCTCCACGGGTGATCCTCATCCGCATGGTGGCACTTTATGTCACCAGATGTTTATGGCTTGTGTGATGTCCTGGTGGGGTAAAAGAAGCAAGCAAGCAAGAAGCTAAAAGTTTCGGTGCCGAAAGACTTAACAGGCTTCGCATCGTGTTTACTATCTTTGTCAGAACTGACGCCTAACATTTTTTAATCGATATAGCAGAGAGTAATGAGATTCGTAACTACTTTATGTTGTTGTAAACATTATTTCTTGGCACCACTCAATCATTTGCGACTCAGTGTTATAGTGTGCTTTCCTCATTATGGAAATCAGAATAGGAATAAACTCACAGGGAGCAAGTACAGCAAGGATCTACCAGTCGTCAGTAGAAATTATCCTCGTCGACACGCGTTTCGGCCCACGATTCCTAGACGCATTCGGAGGTGGGCCCACAAGAAGAGACCGCTTGCCACCCCAACAAGCATGTCGTAGTAGCCGACTAATTAGGGGCATAGTTTGAAATGGGAATACATCTACCTGAGAGGGAAGGAAACAAGAGCCTGCTTACAGATAAGCCAGTTCTTTAAAACGGATGTGCTCGTAACACTTAGGTTCTGGAGCAACACTAAAGTCGGGACGAACATCCGAACTTTAGGAGGTAATTTACAGTCGATGAACGTGAAGAAGAAGAAGAATAAGAGAAGAAGATGAAGAAGAAAGAAGAAGAAGAAAGAAGAAGAAAGAAGAAGAAAGAAGAAGAAAGAAGAAGAAAGAAAAAGATAGAAGTAGAAGAAGAAGAAGAAGAAGAAGAAGAAGAAGAAGAAGAAGAAGAAGAAGAAGAAGAAGAAGAAGAAGAAGAAGAAGAAGAAGAAGAAGAAGAAGAAGAAGAAGAAGAAGAAGAAGAAGAAGAAGAAGAAGAAGAAGAAGAAGAAGAAGAAGAAGAAGAAGAAGAAGAAGAAGAAGAAGAAGAAGAAGAAGAAGAAGAAGAAGAAGAAGAAGAAGAAGAAGAAGAAGAAGAAGAAGAAGAAGAAGAAGAAGAAGAAGAAGAAGAAGAAGAAGAAGAAGAAGAAGAAGAAGAAGAAGAAGAAGAAGATGATGCTTAAGAAGAAGAAGAGGGACTGAGCCTCGAGAGGCAGGGGGTAAGAAGTGTTGGTGTTGTGGGTAGTGGGTTCCCCCCCCCCCCCTTACTTCACCCTAGGTCTAGTGAATATCTGTTCACGAAAGGAGCGTCCATTGTGGTGTCAGCCTCTTGACCTAGCAAAACCTCTCTTACCTCAAGACCATTGTGCGTGGCGAAGAGTCACAGCCTCCCCGAGGTAGTCCCGGTAACTGGGGGTGCGAATCCCCAGGCAAAACACAATGGATCTAGAGGAGCAAACCTCGATAATAAACCCAGTGCACCACACCGTACTGCCCCTTGTGGGAGGGAAGGAGCCAGAGGTGTGCTGAACAGTCATAGGAATGGAAACAAGTATGCTAACCCCCCCCCCCCCCCCCTGAATACCGGAAACTATCGTGAAGGCACAGGGACTCAGGACGTGACGATCCAGTTGCCCCAACTACTCATGCTTAGGCCATGCTTAGAGACATGAAGAGCTCAGCGAAACCTGCAGGCAATCTGGTGGCGGGGAATGAGCACACTGTGAGCCCCACCTTAGCTACGTGTTAAAGGGAAAGGCAGAAACACAAGCCATATTTCCTTTAGAACTGGTACAGGGCATTTCTAGCTGCTGCCCGGGGAGGTAGGTAATCCACAGACACCCCAGCACCACAACGCCATGAATATGTCAAAATTTAAGAATACATACGAGATCGGTCGTCTATCAAGGCCCGCGCCAGACAGTGGGAAACCAGGCTGTCATGTGCGAAAAATTGGCTACTGGAAAATTTGAAATAAATAGGGAAAACAGACACCCCAGGAGGAGGAAGAGTGGGAGGGAGAGCAAAAAGAACTCAGACAGCACAGCAAAAAATACACAGATGCTCAATATTCTGCAGCTGAACATCTGTGGAATAAGAAATAAGAAATTTGAACTTGCCAAACTGCTAAACAACCACAGGGTACACGTGGCTGCCCTACAAGAAACCCTGCATAAAGACTCTGATCTGCATCTCACTGGATATACTAGTTATGCCTGTAAGTGCAATGACTGCCGGGCATAGTGACCTATATCAGAAATGACATACAAGGAGATGTAACAATGCTGTCGACATCTCACCCTACNGGTTCCAAAAGGGAAGGTCAACCAAAACGCATTCGCTCCATCTGTGCTAGACTCTGCGAGGGACTGGTTACTGGCGGTTGATCTGCCAGGCCATGAAACGGTACCCCGAGTTGATCCGTAAAAAACCGGCCTGCGACCGGACATCGTTCTCCATTCTGCGCAAAAACGGCAGCTCATCCTGATTGAGTTGACTGTCCCGTTCGAGTCGCGTATGGAGGAGAATCATTTGTACAAGCTCGAGAAGTACAGTGATTTAGCAGCCGGTTTGAGGAGAAACGAGGCTTACACAGTACGGGTATTTGCCGTCGAAGTGGGAGCGAGAGGCCTCGTTTCCACTTCGCTCTACAATGTGGTGAAAGAACTAGGATTGCGCGGTAATGAACGGAAACGAACACTCAAAAAACTGGGATAGGTGGCCGAAAGGGCCTCTAGCTGGCTTTGGACGCAGCGCAACAACGTACTGGACGGGCCTCGGTGAGCTGGTCCGGGTGTCTAGTGGAAAAGAGTTTCTCACCCCTTTGAAAGTCCATCGTGTCCGAATTGTCTGCCAGTGTTCCTCTGCCAACTGCTAATAAAAGTCCAGCATGTGTCCGGTAAACCAAAGTAAGCTTGTCGCTCGGTCGTCCAGGCATGCCGACTGTTTTATTTAGGCTGCCGCGGCGGCTTCTTATCTCACAGTACCTCCTTCGAAACCACCAAGTCGTCTTGTCTCTGGCCGAAATAATAACACCATCCGGTAATTCCGTGCAGCGGGGAACCAGCCCTGAGCTTCATGAACTCAGGAGGGCCCACCTCCGAATACGTCTAGGAATCGTGGGCCGAAACGTGTGTCGACGAGGATAATTTCTACTGATGACTGGTAGATCCCCGCTGTACTTGCTCCCTGTGAGTTTATTCTCTATGGTTGTCCATGTAATAGGGCTCCGTAACCGACACGGAAACCCCTGAGTTCATCATTGGTCTATTGACGCCCAAAGCGGATAAAGGCGTGGAAAGGGGTCCTTTAGTAGAAATAAAATATGTTTGGTGGAAATAAATGGAATACATAATAAAATGTAAAATCAAAAATACTATATTCTTTCACAGGCGAATAGAGTGTAGTTACTGCAACTGTACTTTATATGGTCGCTGACTGAATGAAACAGACCGTGAATTCTTACTAGAGAAAACATTGCATATATATATATATATATATATATATATATATATATATATATATATATATATATACACTCTCTCTCTCTCTTTCTCTCCCTCTCTCTCTCTCTCTTTCCAAGCAAGGAAATGAAGAAGAGCTACTGTTGTCTGTATATTGTAAATGACCCTAAAAGGTAAAGGCTTCAAATGAAATGTTGCCTCAATGCTCAGTCTACGAAGGCTATGGTGGCTGGAGAAGGGATGATGGCAAAGTCCCTAAGGATATCCTCTATGGCAAGTTAAATGTTAGTATAATTGTGGAAGATTTTTCTAACGTTAGCAGGTTTTGCTTGTCACACTCGCAACGCCATTGGATGTGAGTCCTATGCCTCCTCATAGCGCAGTATAAAACTTTCGTTTGGAAAGATGGAAAGGTTCCAATCAATCAAATAAAAACATTAAAAGTGTGATTAAAATTGTGTAAATTGTCAATTATATTTTTAAGTATGTTAACACACTAAGGTGCCGACGAACACTATGACGTCACATCGATAGTTTAAAGATGGCCGCTCCACTTTTGACATACACCAGTGAGTAGCAGCGTCTTGTTATCCGTTTTTTGCATGAGTGAATAGGTGAAAACTACAAAAGTTTATCGGCGAATGAAGGTCTGGTATGGTTAGGCATGCAGTTGTCCGATAGGAAAGAGCTGATAGACTAGCTGAGGCAGGTACAAATAAAGGACAACCTGACGTAACTGTCTCTTATCAACAGTCGACTTCGCAGCCACATGTTTAAAAAATTTAAGATTAGCGAATCAGCCATGTGAGACAAAGATCACTTGCTCTAAGACTTTCCCAGATACAACATATTAAGTCACAGCATTTTCCCAAGAGAAACACCGGTGAAAGCCACACTTTACGGGTCGCTGACTGAATTACACCGGACAGTGAAGATCATTTTAGAGACAACATTGTAGATATAAGTAATCTATTTCAAGCGAAAGAAAGAAGAAGGAAGAGGAGAAGAAGGAAAAGAAGAAGAAAAAGAAAATGAAGGCTATGCATGTTTGTCAGACTATGAAGCGTGTGACTGGAGTAGACGTTTGAAACGGAATGACTTCTATGACGGACTGTTCATCTGTGTCCCTACTTGGCGTTCCTGATCCAATCGACTGAATCCCTTTCCCGTGTTTGTATGCATTTTGATATCACGTGACTTCACAGCTTTGATAACCTTTACAACAATTTTGACAGGTTGTAAGACAATGGCTTTGTTATTGTAATTTTTGCCAAACTTTTAAGGTTTTCATTTGAAGCACTATTGTGAAATAATGACAATGATTATCATCATCCTCTTTGTGATATGCCGTTGTAATTGACATATGACTTCCAGTTTAGTCATTCTTTCTGTCTGATCATCTGTTGTCATTTCGGTACCATAGACTGAATTTATTTCAGCAACTTTGACTTATCAGAGCAGTGCTTACTTCAGAGTTTTATTTGGACATGATAAAGTAGGTGAGTAAGTAAGGATCCCTTCCTACGCCTTAGGCGCATCGGGCAAATGGGAAGAGCACCTATATTTTTTTCAGACCATGGGCACTAAGTAGGTAATGTGGTCAGCATTACGCCGGTCGTCTTTACTTCCCCTGGTACACATTTTAGGCTGAGTTGACCTGCGACGCCCCATACCATGATAAAAATCCACGCAGCCAGCAGTGGGTTTCGATCGCGGTACGTTGGATTACGAG
>CAJHNH020000799.1:15000-165000 GCA_905116865.2 Candidula unifasciata | reverse complement strand
GGGAATTTAGGTCAGAAAAACAAGAAAGAAATGAGGTTTTCCTAACGGTTTGAGGAAGATCAAACAATGTCTTGTTGATGCTTTGTAACAAACAAACGATGCTGATGATAATGATGTCAATGATGATATAGATAATGGTGATGATGATGATGATGTCTGTGTCTAATGGGGCAGGACTGGTTATTTATTAAAGTATCATTTAGACATAAAGTAAGGGTCCCTTCTCCGCATCTCTCAGACGTATCGGGCATATAGTGCTAGACCAATTGGTGGTTAATTTGGTCAACACCACCCCGGCCGCCTTTACTTCCTAGGACTTTACCATTTACCCATTTGAGGCTGGATTGAACGGTGAGCATTATTGATTTTTTATTTAAAAAAAAAAAATTCTGGTTAAATTCAGATTTGAACCCGCCGTGAAAATCGGCTCCGAAGCTAGGGTCTAGCCGCTATACCACGGCGACTCCCATTTGGACAAACAGCCGGTGTTGAAACAGTGCAGGCAATCGCCGAACCCATAGTGTAGATAACAAGAGGCGCCACTTCATGAGTGGCGAGCGGTAGCACAGGGGATATAACATTGAACCGCAGATTTTGTAGTCGTGTGGTCGATTCTCGAGAACTAGGTCGAACGTGCTTCATAATCCGAGTCGTTGGATCCCTTTGTCCCCATACTTATGACATTGATGTCCCAGACACAAAATATGTCCCAAAGCAGGAAACCTATTCGATGCAATGAATTTGCCCCACTCAGGCACCTGGTGTAAAGTATCTGGTGCACTCAATTTAAAGAGGTGTTGTTTGTACGAGTCATTAAATTAAATTAGGAGGATTAGTGCCTCAAATCAGTGTTTTTCAGGGTGTCTGCTTTTTGTACTTGTCGAAAATGCATATAACAAACTCAGCTTCTACATAGAACTCTATCAATATTGTTCTCAGTGCAAATGACATCTTCTTACTGGTGAGTATATTTTGGATCTTGCTAAAGACCACTTCTGCCACGGTGATTTTTTTTTTTTTTTTTTTTCTTGTTTATTGTATCAGATATTGCGAAAGTACTAAGATATTGGTATCTATTGACTTGACGTGGTTTTATAGACGAATGATGAGTATATACTGCAAAGATTTAAAAAAAAAAAAAGAGTAATGAAGATGTCTTGAAAGAAACTGAATCACGAAGAGAACTAATTGCCCATTTCAGAAGAAGACAGTATGCAATCTTTGTTCATGTCAGGGAAAGATGAAAGTTGAAGTGCATCGTGACGGTTGGACACTGAAGAGAAAAGAGGCAAACAGAGACCGAGAGAAAAGATACTGGACAGTTTGACACCATGGCATTGAAGATCATTTATATAATGTCAGAAATGATTACAATTATACAAGATAGGAGATTGTGAAAAGCCATACTACACAAGCAATACGGTACGGGCTATACGAAGAAGAAACAAAAAAAAAAAAAAAAGCTACAAACATCACACTTGAGTCAAAAATTGACATAAGTGCACTCGGGACATTCCCATGCGTGCTCTGTCCCAATCTTCAGCAGCCAGCGCAGAGTTCCAATACTGTTGGTACCGGTCACAGTTTGATTACATGTCCGTCTTGCCTTTTCTCTGAGTGTAGTGAGCTGGCCAAACCCTCTGGTTACACCCATGCGCCTCATTCTCTCTAGGCTATAATAATCTTCTTTCTCTACTGATTCCGTTGCCTGTTCCCAAAAGGCCTTGTCCACATCTGCCTTGTAAACATCACACTGAAAACTACACACAAACTTCTTCAACCACTTGATGTACACAGTTTGTTTATTCTTAAAAAAAATAAAAAATAAATATATATATATATATATATATATATATATATATATATATATATATATATATATATATATATATATATATATATATTCAGCATTATATTCCCCTAGTGGAGAACAATAAGTCACCTAAATCACTTGCGTTAAGTTGGCATCGCATGCAATTCATCTCTTGTCATATCTAAGGTATTTGTTTAATATTTATTTATTTTGTTGTTGTTGCTGACATAATTGCTTTATACACACTGTGACACTGTCAACCTCCTGACATGAAAATAGCAAACTATTCTATTTAGATTGCGTTCTGGACAAAACAGACTGCAGCCATTATTTAGCTAGTATTTCCTCTGGAGCCTAAGGCAAAGCATAGGGCAGAGGTCATAGCTCTATATGTCTAGTGGTTTGTTGCCGTTTTAGATCTTATGTGTTCATTAGGCCCATGGTTGAGTCTTCCCTGGTGATCGTTCTAAGCAGGGTCTCTCTTGGTCTTCCGCGTTTTCTTTTCTCATCCGGTGTCCATATAAGGGCTTGACGAGGGAGTCTTGGCCTATCCATTCTGAGTGTTTGACTGATATAGTTCCAGCTTTCTAATAAAATTGGATGTAACAGCTTCTCATAATCTACACCATAAACAGTTTCTCATATCTATACTCTGAACAGCTTATCATATTTACAGCCTAAACAATTTCTTATAACTACACCCTGAACAGCTTCTCATATCTACACCCTGAATCTAATTTGCCAGGTTGCGCCAGATATGTTATAAATATGTTCTCAATAAAGTTCGCCTTTTCTCATACATCTGTGTCAGCGTCGGAAACGAGTGTATGTCTCAGAAAGTGAAACACTTTCACAAGACGTTTGAATACACCTTTACATCTAGAACATTGAGGGCAAGAAAGAGCGGCGCGGCCCTACTCCCCAACCTATACACATTAATCTATGGGAGGAGGCTTTAGGGGTCTACACTTAGATCAAGTTACAAACGACCCAGCCTCAAATAAATATCAGGTACAGTCCTAGAAAGTAAAGGCGCCCGGCGTGATGTTGACCACAATCCACTGAGTGTTGATTGATCTATAAAATGTAGTTCTAGCCCTATAAGCCCATCACGTCTAAGGGCACCAAAAATGGTCCTCCACTTTTACTTTACTCCTCTCATATAAATGTTTCGGGGCCGATTTACACCGGTTTACTTCGCGATATCCTTGGCGTTAGGGAATATCTGTTACTAAAAGAATGGCTAGATTATAATCGAAAACTCGGTCATATGTTGGGAATTTAACAGCAATGACGAAAATATGTCACTGGACGCAGTAAAATCTCCTTCGTGTTCAACCCTACTGGGTAATTAATATATTATGCTGAAAGTTACTTCTAGGCTGTGATGTTTGCAATATCCATCCAACTCATCCGTAGATGTTGCGACGTAATTCCGTTGTGCTGCGTTCGATCCCTGCTGCGGGCAATTGGCCTACAGACCACCTTGCATTGGCTTCGTAATTGATATCGGAGAGCCAGTCTTGCAGGGGCAATAACAAACTTCTGAATGTATAATCCCATGACGAAATCACCAAAGCCCGAAAAACAATGCTCAATGCTCCTTGTGATGGATACGCAAGTAACTTTCTTTTTGTTGTTTGTTTCTTTGTTTGTTTTGCTAATGTGCAGTGGGCTTATTCTCCCAAATCTCACTGAAATGGTTTGCTATCTCATTCTGATGTTTGTGATAATTTGTCTTCGATCCCTTGACACTTTCAAAACATCTGGGTTGCTCTTCTTACCTGTCAATGGAATTCTAAGGATTCGTCTGAAAAACCACATTTCCGAGGCCTCAAAGTACTACTGTTCGACTTTTTTATCCAGGCTTCATATCGGTATGTTATAAAAAGTTCTAAATAACATGCGAGAATTCTTTTCCTAACCTCCTCTTCTTCTTCTTTTGTCAAAATCTGCTTGTGCCGCTAGGCGTCGCAGTCTATCAGATGATCGGCAACCGAGCCAGGGCGCGCTCAGTCGCTTCATATGCCGTGATGTTATGAAGTCTCAAGTTGTCCGTGACTCCTTCAATCCATCTTCTTCTTGGTCTTCCCCTGCCTCTTGGTGTTTCGATTTTCATGTTGTATGCTCTTGATGCTGGCATCGTTGGTTCCATTCTCATTAGGTGACCAAACCATTTCATTCTTTGCTTCTCAATAAATTTAACAATGGGTATGGTTCCAATAGTTCTTGTAATCACATCGTTTCTCACTCGATCTCTTCTGGTTTTATTCGCAGCCATTCTCAAACATCTAATTTCACAGGTGGTTAGTCTTCTCTCGTGTTCTTTTGTTAATGTCCAAGTCTGACATTGATAACCTAATGTCGGTATAAAGATTGTATTTATAATTTGTCTTTTTATCTCAGCTGGAACCGCAGGGTGTTTTAAAATTTTCCTAACCTCCAATGACGTATATTTATTACGTAAAATGTTCTTTTTTAAAAGGTTAGTGTAATCTTAGGTTTTGCTTTTAGACTGAATTACTGCGTAGCGACATTATATGTCTAAAAATATGTCCTAATAGGAAAAGCCTGAAAAGGTCTGTTTTAATGAAAAACAGCCGAAAATAAAAACAGTTCACATTATTTCACCTTCTGCATTCAGCGTACACAAATGTTAGGGGCAACTTTCTTTGAACAGTCATCCGAATGATTAACCCAACTCTTTGGAGATTTCCTATGCTAATCGTCTAGAGTCTGTCATGTCGTATTAATATCTGCTTCTTGGGCCAGTGAAGATTTAAAGTATTTGCTTTATGAAAATTGCGTTATCTTTTAGGAAGACTGATAATACGCATTGACAGTTCATTGCTTCTGACGTACTTTAGAATGCCACAGCCAGAGAGATGTAAAATTGAAGATTATTTGCCGACTTCCATTTGAAATCATCGGCGACCGTTTTACTGTAGCGAGTAATGGCAGCGAATGGGAGTGTGCAACATATGTAATCTCCTTGATAGATGTAAATTTAGTGTAGAAAGCTTAAACCATCTGTCCAGAAAGGATTTTTAACTTCATTGTAATTGTACTATTTTTAAGCGTTACAGTGTTCGTTTGTGTAACCAGGTACATCATTCTCTCTAAGCCGTTATAACTACTATACTATTATACATCTACAGCAGTAAACTAACCACCTATACTAACTACAATACTGTTCTACTACTATACGACTTAACTAATATACGACTTTACTTTTAGGCTGGCTCACACATTTAAAAACATAGGACTTTACTAAAGTACGACTTTATATCGATATTACTAAATGACTTTAGTACAATTGATATAAGGCTTATGAAATGTTTTTACAAATACTACCGAACAAGTACCAATGTATACTGCAATACTATTGTGCACATGCACGCCTACCACACTCTTACTATTAAACGATTAAAACACTATGCTAGTGTTGAATAAACGACTATACGAGAATGCTACTGTATAATTCCACTACTCTATAACATTATTTTTAAACTACTGTACTACTGTAGTGAGGGAGTCTCCCTGGCGAAGCGGCTAGACGCTTGCATGCGGATCGCAATGTTGGGTGTTCGCTCCCTGATGAAGCCAGACTATTTTTTTTATAAATGGCCTTGACTCCCAGGTCGACCGAACCTAGCGTGGGTACCAGATGCAATCCCTGGAAGTAAAGGCGGCTGGCGTGATGCTGACCACATCACCCATCTTGTGCCGATTGGTCTATAAAAATATAAGTCTAGCCCTGTATGCCCCATATGCCTAAAAGAGTGGAAAAGCGACCTTTACCTACTACAGTATTAAGCCAATATGATATTTGACGGCTGACTTCTATACCACTTTTCATTACTTTAAACGTTTTAACGGACACCCCCCCCCCCCCCCCCCCCTATAATTGAAGGTAAAGGGCTAAACGGGACTAATCCTCGTTTAAGTTACTAATAATAATGATGATGGTATTTAAAAAAAGAGTGAATAATAGTGTACTTGAAAAATATGAAATGTATAAATAACTTAAAAAAAAACACTTTTAAAGATAGTTTCTATACATGGTTAACTATGTCCCGTTAGTCCCCTTACAATATTACTGGGGCAAGTTGCTTCTCTTTCTTTTCTATACCCCTGGAATGTCTGGTGACGTCAGGCAGGTAGCGATCTCATAAATAGGCCCTTCTGTTCGCTTCGTATACTTTTCAGTGTCTGATATTTCAGCGGTCCATGTTCTGAGTTCTGTAGAAACGATGACATCAGGGAGAGAGTCGGCACATAATTAACACTGAATTTTTAGGTAGACGAACAATAAAATGGTTTGACTATGTAACAAAATTGGGATTAGACAGGGCACAACATAAAGCAATGTTAGACAGATACAGCAGTACCCTAGCCAGATGTCAACTGCTCAGAAGTTCGACCGAAGAAATATCAGAGACACTGAAAAGTACGTTTAACGAAAAGAACAGGAGGGCCTGTTCCGTAGACCTTTTCCTGTCCTGACACCGCGAGACACTGCAGGCGTAGATGAAAGAAGATGTTCTGCGTGGAGGATTTCTGGGACGCTTACCGCTGTATGTGTCTAACATTGATCTCTGTGGTTACCCGACCGGTGCCAATAATGTCACATGGCTCAACCATTTGACCTGCTGTCTACATATAAACGTCAGTATCGGCTCTGTGAACACTCTCCTCCTGATATCATCTATCCCTAGTCGATCTTTGCTTGTTACGCCTAGCACTGGACAGGGCGCAACCCAACAAATTTCAGCAGTCTTAATTAGTAGCCTTCTAGTTTTGTTGCTTTGCTTAAAAAAAATCTTCACATTCATCTTATAAGGGGGAGCGTTAGGTTATAATTGTGACTACGTTATATGCGCCATATAAAATGGCTTAGCACTGTTAGCCACCAAGTAGCTCCGAAAAGAACTTTTGTAATATTAAGGCGATCACATGAGACAGACCGAAATTCTGTCCTGACCGGCGACGAAGTCGTCTACCGGATAGCCAATGTGCCACATGGTCGTCAATTAAATAGCTAAACAGCCTTTTGATTCGTGCTATGCCTGTAGATATGTCCTAAAATAAAGGGCTGTGCCATGTTGTGACACAGAGAGTGACTGCACCAGGCGGCACAGACAGAATTCGGCATAAACAGGGAAATCAAAACACAGTTTGAACTTTTGATCTGAGGCGCCTAGCTACCAGAGACGACATTCTGAAGATCTAAATCATACTGTGAAAAATCTACAGCATGGGACTACTAGAACCGTCTAACTCCAATCTATATTCATGTTTTTATCATTATTATTATAGAAACAATAAACAAAATGCAGCAATTCAAATTTAATTGGACGTGTCTCCTCGCATGGATTCCTCGGCCCCATTGTGTGAAAAATAAGAATAGACACACTGTCTTCCCAATTAAGCATGTCGTAGGAGTCGACTAATTGGAAGATTCCTTCGAAGTTTGAGTGCATTTGACCGAGCGGCAAGGAACTACCAACTGCACACAAATAAGTAAGTAAAACGGATGTACACGCAAAACACAGGTCCTGGCATAAAGCCAAAGTCTAGATGGACGAACAACCAGGACTGTCCGCTAGAGTCTACAGCTGATGAATATAGAAGGAATAAGAAGAAATTGGAAAGATTTAGAAAAGATAAGCAGATAAAGCGCACAAACTGACTGGTCACTCAACAACTGTTGACACAGTTGTTGTCTTTTGAACGATTAATTATAGAGCATAGCACAGCATCCACGGATTTGCCCACGGTACTATACAAAAAAGAAAAGGCAAGCTGTATTGGGACATCAAACGCATGCCTAATTATCTCAAATTCTGACAGTACAATCTCTGCTCTCCACATTGTCCATAATGCCTCTATCTATTACAGGCTGGGTCTGTGCACATATGGGAGACGCCGAGATGTTGCGGCTAGATTTCTTCTGGGATCCGGAGATCGTGGATCCAAATTAGAAAAGAGCTGGTCTATTCTCCAGATCGTGGGTCCAAATTAGATAGGAACTGGACTATTAAAAAAATGACCTTTGCTTCCTAATCTACCCAACCCTAAATGAGTATCAGGTAAATTCCTGGGAAGTAATTCGAAATACGAAATTCGTCATCTATTTAAATCACAGTTGATCACTGGCATCATGAGATCTAATTGACTGAAAGTGCTTGGGTATATTGAGAAAAAATCAAATGACAGAGAGGTAAAAACTGTATACACATTGTTGTTGAATGGTCGCAGACCACGAGGCAGACCAAGAAGACAATAGAGAGATAACGTCCAGAAAGATCTGCAAACACTTCGTGTCACCAACTAGAAAGAGAAGGCCAACCAGAGAGATGAGTGGAGGCGGGTGATACCTGCAGCAATGCCTTAATTCCTGAAAAAGGTTAATTTCTGGGAAGTAAACGCACCCACTATGACGTTGACAACATCGCCTACAAAGTGCCCTATAGACCCGAAGGCGTTGAGAATGGTCCTTTACTTCACTTTTACTGTGCACATCTGCTTTAACAAGCAACGCTCATTACTAACTGTCAAGACAAACGAGGACAAAACGGTACACTTAAAGGGGTAAATAATATACGTTCTATTGTGTCAGTTGTCAGTGGCCCGACATTGCAAGAAGTTCTTCGCCCCAAGCAAACCATTGATGACATGCAGGCCAATTTACCTTGCAGTCTACAGTTTGTGAAATCGCCAGTGTGCGTCTCTCCAAAGTTCGTTCTACCCATTAGCGACTATGCTTTGAGAATCCATCTGGGTCAGTTGGATTTTTACCTCAATTGACGTGTCACTGTTCAAATGTCGAGCCTGTGTTATTTTATATATGTGATCTGTCGTAACCCCAAAGAGACTGTTGAATATGTGGTGACTAGAAAGGGTCTGAGCACAGATTTCAGATTGTAAATGCCCTATATTTTGCGATATAAAGATGTGCTGAAGCAGGGCATGAATGATACATGTATTGAGTGATTCAACTGAGCATGATGCGAAGGATCTGGTTACAAGGAAAACAAATGATGTCAAAGGAAGAAAATTAGTACATTCTGGTTCAACCTCCTCTCTCCTCCCCCCTCCCCCAATCTCCCCCAGGGAAGAAAAAAAGGTTTACAAATGATGGCTAACTGAAAGCTCCTGAAGACATAAAACACATGCCACAACAATAATGAAATGACAATTTTAGAAATACATACTTACATGCATTCATGCATGCATACACACATATACACACATAATACATACATAAAAACATGCATACACACATATACACACATAATACAAACACACACACACACGCATGCACGCACACATGCATATACACATAGATAGACACATATATACATACATATATAAATACATGCATACATATATACATACATAAAAACATACAAAAATAGGCACATAAATGCAAAAATGCATAGATGCATACATACATACATACATACATACATACATACATGCATGCATACATACACACACGCATGCACGCACACATGCATACATATATACACGCATACAAGTATACATAAAAATACATACATACATACATAAATGAATACATACGTACAAGCATACATGCATACACACACCTACGTACATACATACATACATACATACATACATACATACATACATACATACATACATACATACATACATACATACATACATACATACATACATACATACATACATACATACATACATACATACATACATACATACATACATACATACATACATACATACATACATACGTACGTACGTACGTACGTACGTACGTACGTACGTACGTACGTACGTACGTACGTACGTACGTACGTGCGTGCGTGCGTGCGTGCGTGCGTGCGTGCGTGCGTGCGTGCGTGCGTGCGTGCGTGCGTGCGTGCGTGCGTGCGTGCGTGCGTGCGTGCGTGCGTGCGTGCGTGCGTGCGTGCGTACGTACATTCATGCATGCATGCATGCATGCATGCATGCATGCAGGCAGGCAGGCAGGCAGGCAGGCAGGCAGGCAGGCAGGCAGGCAGGCAGGCAGGCAGGCAGGCAGGCAGGCAGGCAGGCAGGCAGACAGACAGACAGACAGACAGACAGACAGACAGACAGACAGACAGACAGACAGACATTGACTTTCAAATCTGACAACTGTACTAGAATCATATGGACGTATTAAACGTCTGACTTCAGACATATGACACGTGAATTATATGGGATTCACTTGTTCCTCTGTGCCTCACACATATGGCGTAATACCCATATGGTTTAGAGCAATCAGCACTCGATTAGTTATATGGTCGACATTATGTCGCTCGTTTTTACTTCCTATGCATTTCCTTGTACACATTATGGCTTTTTTGCCGCGGAAAGCTTGACAAATATTTTAATTTATTCCCATACGGATTCGAACCCGTGACCTTAATACCTGCTGGCAACCGTTAAACCACTACACTACTTCAACCTTCTTTTACATTAAATACCACACTCTGATAATCCAGCATGGCGTCTAGGAATATTCTATGTTAAAGAAATTGCATTTCGCAATATAAACAAAACATTAACATCAAATAATTACATCTTTATTAACGCCATTCAGATGAGGAAAATAAAAGTCCACATCCATCGGAAGTGCAGATAATGCTCCGTTTATTTCAGTCTAGAATTTCCACAGCTCTAAGAAATCAGCAACAAGTAATTTGAAAATAATTTTGTTGAAAAATGAACTAATTTTCCTGAAGTGAAGGGACATGCATACACGGTTTTCTTAAAGTTTAGACCATAATCATTTACTATGTGCCCCGTTATTTTAATATCTTTCTACGTTTTATTTGATTCAGTTAAACGCAATTTTGAGATTACGCGGATTAGAGACTGTCCGTATCCGGTTCGACAGAAGACGCCATCAGTGGATTGCTGAGGGACGGCCATGTTTGTCTAGGGCTCTCCAATTCTTCCACTGCAAGCTGTGTACAATAAAAGCAGTGGTTATTTTAGACAAAACTGCTCTACATATTTGCTGGTGTGTGATTTTGCAATAAGTGTGAAGAAATGTTGATTTGAATTGGTATTTACCTGAGAACTAAACAAGCTAATTACTCGACATTGGATTTTTGAATATAATAGGCTGGCAAATGCTTGCACAATTGGTTAACTGATTCATTGTGGGCGATTATTGAACTGCTCTATAAGTGGGTTGGGATTAGAGGCTGGAAGTTCTTTTTCACTTTCGGAGTGTTGTAAATGAGGGTGTGAGAGACAGACAGAGAGAGAGAGAGAGAGAGAGAGAGAGAGAGATAGATAGAGAGAGGGAGAAAGAAAGAGAGAAAGAGACAGAGAGGGAGAGACTTAGAGACACAGAGAAAGTTAAATAAATTTGGAAGAGGTGTAGCTAGACACGAAGCCAGACAGAAAATGGGAGTACAAAGTAGGGATGCATACAGATAGGTAGGTATACACACTAAAAAATGAAGCAGCGAGGGACACGAACTGTATTAGAGAAAGAGAGAGGGAGACAGAGAGAGAGAGAGAGAGAGAGAGAGAGAGAGAGAGAGAGAGAGAGAGATATATAGAAAACGTAATGAACGAACAATCTTTTTTTTTAAAGAGTCACAAATTGGGCACGCAGGCCCTCTTACAGTCGGCCCTTCCAAACACCCATCTTTCACATAGCAGTTGTATTTTTCTTTGAGAGTTGACTGTCCCCAAAACCCCTTGGTGTTTCATTCTACAGGTATAGCAACTAGTCGGAGCAAACGGTTGTTCTGAATACTTCACCATTTGTGGTCTAATTTAAACATTCTTGAGCATCCGCGGTAGGTAAATTCTTAGACCCTAGCCTGACGGTCCGAATATCTTCGGTTCAAATCAGTTAAGGATAGATTAAAGGAAAAAAAATAATCTTGAAATCTAGGTAGACACAGCAAGATGTGGGTCCCTAGCAATGTCCTGTGACATTAACCTCATCACTCACAAAGTGCAGATTCATCTACAATCAGTACCGCCTCATATTCCTGAAGCACCCACTGGAGTCACGTCGTCCTTTAATATAAAGTCTGTGTTTAATTACCAGAGTATTTTTAAATATCAAGTGCCTATACACCGTAACATTTAAATATGTGTATTATGTCCTTTTTCAAGCGCCATGTAACCGTTAGTTTAGAAGGTCACTGCTATCTACCTGTTTTTTTTAGTAACTTATCTCAGCTGTTTGAAGTTTGATGATTGGAGAACGGATCAACATCGCGGCATACGGGTAGTAGCCCATAAGTGCTCCGTTCTTCTTCTAACTCAAGTCTGAGTCCCAAGAAGCTCAGCACAGTGCACATGCTTTGTAGCACCGGCGAGGATCCTGAAATACTTTGGGTAGATTCTTACTTCAAAGTTTGCTAGGGCAGCGCCGTTAGGCAACTCTTTTCGATTTCCAACTGCCAATGGATTTTTTACGTGAGCGACAATGGAAAAACGCGTCCGATCTTACTACCCAGAGACCAGGGAAAATTACTCCAAGTCCAAGTTCATGTGAAAAAAATCCCAGCTCTTACCGGGGATTGAACCCGGAACCTCTAGCACTCGACACGAACACCATGTCTCTAGACCATACAGTTCCCTACACCCCCCCCCCTTTTCCCCCTCCGATCTCAGCTATAATGGTGTTATCTATTGAAGAAAGAGTATTTTTGGATGAGTATGTGTTCCTTGGTCGGCTCTGTGGCTAAGTCGATGCTAACGCTTCGTAATGCCGGGGTGCCGGGTTCGATCCCAGCTGCGGGTCATGCGCCTTCGGTTGGTTTCGACAGTGGTATCAGGGGCGGACTGTCAAGAAAGCAATGGCAAACTACTGGATGTATATTTGCCTAGAGAAACCACACAACAGTCAGGGGCTGCTGGATTTGGTTCTGCAACGTCCTGTAAAAGATACGCAACTAACCTTATGTGTTCGTTGACGTTGGCAGGTATACACATTAGGTTATTTATCAATTTATAATACTATTACCGGATACTCAATGCCTCATCCAAATACTGTTAGAAAAGTAACCAGTAGAATTGACTGTAAATAGATGTAAAGGGGAAAACTGTTTTCCCAGAAAAAAGACACTCTATAGCAGTATATGTTGCATGAACTCCATAGACAGTGATTACAAAAATAGAAACGGTCCGCAAAATAAAACAAAAAAATCATGTAATTTACATAACTAAAGATTCTCGTTAATTTTATTTTGTATGCTTCTATTTTTGCGATACTTCCTTCCTTTACAAGTATATATTATGTGTGCATGCGAACTTTACTTCCCCAAAATCAATTGTCCACACCAATAAAATCCGCCGGCTAGCTTCGCCTAGTTATAATAAATGGTTGATAACACAGTATCATAGTCTCTGAGACAAGAAACACTTTATGTGCGTATGAAAAGTATGAAGCCGTCTAGTCCCTGTAGTCCAGTGACATAAATATGTGATTTCTAATAACAGGGAGCAAACTTACTTTCGTAGTAAACACGATATGATTCCGTAATCTCTCTCAAACAATCTTTAAGCCTATTCACTATTTGTGTGCATTTATTTTTTACCGTGTAGTAAGTTTAAAATAGGGCTGTACCGAACAGTGATTTTCACTATTCGGCCGAATACGAATAACGGGACGAGCTATTCGGCCGAATACGAATACGAATAGTGTATTGTGTATTAGTTAGTTAGTTAGTTAGTTAGTTAGTTGGGTTATCCTCATTGCACTCCGGACATGTCCATAGGTGCTCAGATCCTCCCCTCAGTATGAACCCCAACGTCCGATGGCTAATAGTACCAGTTCTATGTTGATTAACAAGTCTTCTGGCGTAGCTGGTGTGTGTCTCGTTTTTTGCTGTGCCGATCTTAATTCCCAAGTCTGCCATTCTGGCGAGTGATGTGGATTCACTGCCACCAAAGTCGTCTATCCTTCCCATTTCTCTGAGGGCATTGATAATATCAGCATGATCCATAGGCTGACCGTCGGTAGTGATAGCGGATCCAGCCAACCTGTCAGCTCTTTCATTTCCATCGACGCCTGCGTGTCCCGGAACAAAAATAAAGGTGACTCCACGGACAGTGGACTTCTGTAATGATTCAAGCCATTGTCTTCGCACTGAACCTGCCCGAACCCTCCGGATCATACTCATTGAATCACGCGGGTGTAGTGTATTGTGTATATAATATATAATTAAAAACAAAAAACAAATGTACGCTGAACTTTTACTTCACATAAAGTAGCACAGAATAGTCATTTTCTTCTTTAGCATTCTGGGCCCTTGAGGTTTACTGCTGCAGATATCACTCGTCTCCATTCATCTCTCTGGCTGGCCTTCTCCACACAATTTGTGACACCAGATGTTTGCAGGTCTGGCTGTACATAATCTCTCGAACTTCTTGTTCGTCTGCCTCGTGTTCTACCCCCATTCCTCTCTCAGGTGTATACAGTTTTACTTCTCTGTTATCTGACATTCTTTCAATACGCCCCAACCATTTTAGTCTGTTAGCCCTCATGCTGCCAGTGATCGATGGTGATTTAAACAGATTATGTGTTACGTTCTTGCTTCTCACTCTCCATTCCCCGCTGTTAGCATCTTTGATGGGTCCAAAGATTTGTCGTAAGACTTGACTGTTTTCGAAAACCTGTATTAAGGCCTCATCTCTTTTATTTCTGCTTCAAGTTTCAAAGCCATATAAAACGACTGGTCTTATCAACGTTTTATATATTTTAATCTTGGTGTTGCGAAACATACACTTTGACTTTAGCAGACGTTGAAGGGCATAGTATACGTTATTTCTAGATTGTATTCTAGATTTTATTTCTTTTCTCAGCATGTCGGAGCAGTTGAAGTTTGCACCCAAGTACTTATATGTTTCCGTTCGTTTGATTTTCATATTATCAACTTGGATGTGGTCAGATTTTATATTCTTTCTATGTCTAGTTAGAATTCGTACAGAATAGTAAACATTTAAAAACATTTTATGTTTTGCATCCTTCAGTCAGTCTGTGGTAACTAATAACTAGGAATGAAAGAATCTTAAGTATTATAGCATGTAACTAAAGTTGGAAATTGTCACTGACAGCTTAGTTAATGCATGAAAGCAGCATTAGCTTTCAAAAAAACCAATCGGCCCATATTGTCAGTATTAAGGCCGTGTATGCAGAAGCGGGTGTACTATTCGTATTCGGCCCGACCGCAACTATTCGAATAGTCAATTGGTCCACTATTCGGCCCTGAAGCGAATATTCGGTACAGCCCTAGTTTTAAATAGTAGTGCTATTAAACTGGAAGTAAAGAGAGCTGAGTCAAGAACGGGCGTCGCATAACCCGATACATATCCGTAAGCCCTATATCCTCATCTTCAGCAGTCAGCGACGAGTATCAAATTTGATAGTTAAAAGTTAGATGCGCATTCTGTAAAGAACGTTGCAGAAACAACTCCCAGCATTTTTTTTTTGGCTCTTGCGGCTAGTCTAGAAAGATTCTACGTTCAAATTGTTCCTATTGCTTCCTCAACCTTCAGCTCTCGGTACCACTGTGGGAAAAAAAAAAACGCAAGACAAACCGTCTTTAGCTGGGATCGAACCCGGCATCGAAGAAGCGTGTTCGCAATGCCTACGCCACTGATGCCGACACAGATCCGATGGTACCAGTAGTAATTAGGGCTAGATAATCAAATATCTTTCATCCTGAATGTTGAGTGGTGACCAAATCGGGTCACTTCCAGTCGCACCATATTCCCCAGACTATAATGATTTATGATCTGTGGCTAAGTCGATGCGAACACTTCGTAATGCCGGAATGCCGGGTTCGATCCCAGCTGCGTTGGTTTCGACAGTGGTATCAATAAAGCCGACCGTCCAGGGAGCAATGGCAAACTACTGAACGTAAATTTGCCTAGAAAAACCACACAACAGCCAGGTGCTGTTAAGGTTGGTTCTGCAACCTCTTGTAAAGGATTCCCAAATAACCATAATGATTTATGAAAACGTCCTCTGTGTTTGCATGCACTCACATAACGTTGACTACATCTGTTGAATATGAAATGCATTTTATGGTACATATTATTTGATGCGAAATCAGACAAAATATCTATGAACACCCTCATTGTAATCACAATATGTATCGTCTTCTTCTTTTACTTCTTCTTCTTCTTTTTCTTCTTTTTCTTCTTTTTCTTTTTCTTCTTCTTCTTCTTCTCTTCTTCTTCTTCTTCTTCTTCTTCTTCTTCTTCTTCTTCTTCTTCTTTTTCTTCTTCTTCTTCTTCTTCTTCTTCTTCTTCTTCTTCTTCTTCTTCTTCTTCTTCTTCTTCTTCTTCTTCTTCTTCTTCTTCTTCTTCTTCTTCTTCTTCTTCTTCTTCTTCTTCTTCTTCTTTTTCTTCTCCTTCTTCTTCTTCTTCTTCTTCTTCTTCTTCTTCTCTTCTTCTTCTTTCTTCTTCTTCTTCTTCTTCTTCTTCTTCTTCTTCTTCTTCTTCTTCTTCTTCTTCTTCTTCTTCTTTTCTTCTTCTTCTTCTTCTTCTTCTTCTTCTTCTTCTTCTTCTTCTTCTTCTTCTTCTTCTTCTTCTTCTTCTTCTTCTTCTTCTTCTTCTTCTTCTTCTTCTTCTTCTTCTTCTTCTTCTTCTTCTTCTTCTTCTTTTTCTTTAGCTTCTTTTGCTTCTTCTTCTTCTTCTTCTTCTTCTTCTTCTTCTTCTTCTTCTTCTTCTTCTTCTTCTTCTTCTTCTTCTTCTTCTTTTTCTTCTTCTTCTTCTTCTTCTTCTTCTTCTTCTTCTTCTTCTTCTTCTTCTTCTTCTTCTTCTTCTTCTTCTTCTTCTTCTTCTTCTTCTTCTTCTTCTTCTTCTTCTTCTTCTTTTTCTTCTTTTTCTTTTTCTTCTTCTCTTCCGCCATTTACCTCAGCGAGGTGTTGGGGAAAATGTAACGATCGTTTGTGCGCTTTTTCCAAAGTATTCTACAATATTTCTGTTAGGTTGCTCCTGATGGTGTCGCTGGATATCGTGCGTAGTCTTTCCCTGCTCTGTGTTAATTATAATATTTATGATCATCAAAATCATAACGTGAACTCCGGTGCACCCAAATGAACAAAGGAACAAGTTCTTCAGATAGAATGAGTAGAAGTAACACAGGGTTTGGGGTTGAAAGTATTCAGACATCACCCCTTCCTTAGACGTTGCACACCGGGAAAAAAATGACCTATCTCACACCAATGATTCACCAGATGTATTGTGCCAGGATGATAATATTGATTAGTTGAACATCACTCCGGCTACCTTTACTACCCATAAATCTTCCCAGTGCCCATTTAGGATTAATTGACTCTAGGAGCCCAAGTTATTTATATAAATCCTCTAGAAAAGCGAATTTCAACAAAATCGTTTGGTCGGGAGACAAGCCTCTAAAGTACATTTCTAGCAATATAAACTGATTTGAGTCTCCACCTCAGCTCTATCTGACAAAGTTCAGCGAATCTCAACTAGCCACCCCATCAGCAAATTATGTTTTAGCTCTGTAGAAAATGTCAATCTTTAACCAAATTATTGTCGTCTGCCAGTATTGGATGTTGCTCTTTTGTTGCTACAGTGTCTTCATAAGGCGGGAAAGCCAATTTTATTACAGGGCGCATCAGTATGTGCCATTAACCGAAGAGTTGGGATGCATGGGGAGAGTGTTTCTTCTTCTTCTTCTTCTTCTTCTTCTTCTTCTTCTTCTTCTTCTTCTTCTTCTTCTTCTTCTTCTTCTTCTTCTTCTTCTTCTTCTTCTTCTTCTTCTTCTTCTTCTTCTTCTTTCTTCTTCTTCTTCTTCTTCTTCTTCTTCTTCTTCTTCTTCTTCTTCTTCTTCTTCTTCTTCTTCTCTCTTCTTCTTCTTCTTCTTCTTCTTCTTCTTCTTCTTCTTCTTCTTCTTCTTCTTCTTCTTCTTCTTCTTCTTCTTCTTCTTCTTCTTCTTCTTCTTCTTCTTCTTCTTCTTCTTCTTCTTCTTCTTCTTCTTCTTCTTCTTCTTCTTCTTCTTCTTCTTCTTCTTCTTTCTTCTTCTTCTTCTTCTTCTTCTTCTTCTTCTTCTTCTTCTTCTTCTTCTTCTTCTTCTTCTTCTTCTTCTTCTTCTTCTTCTTCTTCTTCTTCTTCTTCTTCTTCTTCTTCTTCTTCTTCTTCTTCTTCTTCTTCTTCTTCTTCTTCTTCTTCTTCTTCTTCTTCTTCTTCTTCTTCTTCTTCTTCTTCTTCTTCTTCTTCTTCTTCTTCTTCTTCTTCTTCTTCTTCTTCTTCTTCTTCTTCTTCTTCTTCTTCTTCTTCTTCTTCTTCTTCTTCTTCTTCTTCTTCTTCTTCTTCTTCTTCTTCTTCTTCTTCTTCTTCTTCTTCTTCTTCTTCTTCTTCTTCTTCTTCTTCTTCTTCTTCTTCTTCTTCTTCTTCTTCTTCTTTCTTCTTCTTCTTCTTCTTCTTCTTCTTCTTCTTCTTCTTCTTCTTCTTCTTCTTCTTCTTCTTCTTCTTCTTCTTCTTCTTCTTCTTCTTCTTCTTCTTCTTCTTCTCTTCTTCTTCTTCTTCTTCTTCTTCTTCTTCTTCTTCTTCTTCTTCTTCTTCTTCTTCTTCTTCTTCTTCTTCTTCTTCTTCTTCTTCTTCTTCTTCTTCTTCTTCTTCTTCTTCTTCTTCTTCTTCTTCTTCTTCTTCTTCTTCTTCTTCTTCTTCTTCTTCTTCTTCTTCTTCTTCTTCTTCTTCTTCTTCTTCTTCTTCTTCTTCTTCTTCTTTCTTCTTCTTCTTCTTCTTCTTCTTCTTCTTCTTCTTCTTCTTCTTTCTTCTTCTTCTTCTTCTTCTTCTTCTTCTTCTTCTTCTTCTTCTTCTTCTTCTTCTTCTTCTTCTTCTTCTTCTTCTTCTTCTTCTTCTTCTTCTTCTTCTTCTTCTTCTTCTTCTTCTTCTTCTTCTTCTTCTTCTTCTTCTTCTTCTTCTTCTTCTTCTTCTTCTTCTTCTTCTTCTTCTTCTTCTTCTTCTTCTTCTTCTTCTTCTTCTTCTTCTTCTTCTTCTTCTTCTTCTTCTTCTTCTTCTTCTTCTTCTTCTTCTTCTTCTTCTTCTTCTTCTTCTTCTTCTTCTTCTTCTTCTTCTTCTTCTTCTTTCTTCTTCTTCTTCTTCTTCTTCTTCTTCTTCTTCTTCTTCTTCTTCTTCTTCTTCTTCTTCTTCTTCTTCTTCTTCTTCTTCTTCTTCTTCTTCTTCTTCTTCTTCTTCTTCTTCTTCTTCTTCTTCTTCTTCTTCTTCTTCTTCTTCTTCTTCTTCTTCTTCTTCTTCTTCTTCTTCTTCTTCTTCTTCTTCTTCTTCTTCTTCTTCTTCTTCTTCTTCTTCTTCTTCTTCTTCTTCTTCTTCTTCTTCTTCTTCTTCTTCTTCTTCTTCTTCTTCTTCTTCTTCTTCTTCTTCTTCTTCTTCTTCTTTTTCTTCTTCTTCTTCTTCTTCTTCTTCTTCTTCTTCTTCTTCTTCTTCTTCTTCTTCTTCTTCTTCTTCTTCTTCTTCTTCTCTTTCCCTGTTTGAAAACTCTAGTGAGTAGGTAATATTGTTTGTCCACTTCTAACGTTAAGTCTTGTTATAGGATTTGAGTCGTGTGCGCACATCCGTTTTACATATCTGGTTCATTTGTGTGCTGACTGTTGTTTCTTTACTAGCTACATTCTGACTTAGAAGGAAACGACGAAGCTATCGATATTAGCCAGGAATCCAGCTGGTAACCTGTTTCTATAATTACCACGGAGATGTGTAGACATTTCTTGACCATAAATTTTAAATTTGTATCTGGTACACTACTACACGTTTTATTTCATGCGTATGTTTTGTGAAACCTTAATCTGATAAATATGGATATCATTATTAAAAGTACAAAGTAAAGGACCCTTTTTCACGCATTCAAGCGTATTGGGTATATAGGGCTAGACCTATATTTTATAGACTAAATGGAACTTGGTGAGTTATGTTGCCGTCTTTACTTCCCAGGACTGTACCTGGTACCCATTCAAGGTTGGGTCGACCTGGGAGCTAAGGTCATTTAGAAAAAAAAAAAAAAAGTCTGGCCCCGGTTAAAAAGTGAAGCCGCGTCTTACAATGTGCAGGCGAGCGTCTAAGGTATGATTAATGCAACGTTTTAATCCTCTACTGAAAGACCATGCCGCCATGCCTTGATCTTCTCCTTCAGGATTACGAGCCCGTGAGGGTCATTGCTACAGGAATCATCCGCCTCTATTTATCTCTCTGCTTGGCCTTCCCGATACTAAGTATGCGTGGGTCTGTCTGGATATTATCTCTCTATATTTTCTTGGTCTGCCTCGTTGTCTGCGATCATTCATCTTTATTGTGTACACAATTTTTACCTCTGTGCCATTTGACATTTTCTTAGTATGCTTTAATAATTTCAGTCTATTAGCCCTCTTGGTGCTAGTGATCAGTGGTGATTTGAACAGATTATGAATTTTCTTGTTGCGTCTCACTCTCCATTCCCCGATGTTTGCGTTATTAATTTGTCCAAGATTCGTTGTAATATATTTCATTATCACCATCAATTTTAACTGGCCAAGTTCACCCGGTACCTAGTGAGCTAGCCGCTTCTATATAGCATCAGTTATAATTATGGCTCCTGTTCATGCTGGTAATTAATTGTGTGGATCTTAATGTTGATGGTCCTAGCCTTCAATGTCTGCCGAGCCAGGTTTTTTGCATGTGGTCTGTGGGGCAAACATCTTAGTGCTGATTGGTTTTTCCGGTGTTCGTCATGTTGTCGGATTCTTTTCTTCTTTCTCTTCGCGTTCAACGGCTGTAAACTCCAGCGGAAAGTTCTGGTTATTCGTCCTCTTCTGGACTTTTAGTCTTTTTTCCAGAACCTGAGTGTTGCGTGCGCATCCGTTTTACAGATAATACTCACGTTGCTAGATTATAATATCTCTGCCATTCTTTGCTGTTTTTCTGTTTCATTTGTATAGTGTCTCTGCTATTATGGTCGCTCTGTTGAAGTCAGTCAGATAATTTGTACCACTGTGTATATGTTTGTGGTTTCCATTGCGGTATGTACGAGAAGGATCTTAGTTGTTACGATCTTGCTCTGGAATACTTACTGTTCTATGTATGCTGTCTTCATCCATGTCTCAATATGAGATATTCCATACTGTCAAGCCTTTGCCTGAAACGGGTGGATTTATAGTCAATATATCTGCACACGACCTTCTGACTCATAAGTAACATTACTGCCACAAGTGTTATACCGTGTCATGGTGTCAGACGTCCTCAGTCTTCTCTTTTAGTATCTTTTTTTTTTCTTGCTACCGCTTCAGTCATATAAGCTTTATGTTGTCACGTCTTTCTTGTTTTACCCGTTTTATTATATGTCCAAATAAAGTCTGTTTTTTTTCTTCTTCTAGTGTTTGTAATCATTGCTCGTATCATTATCAGTGATCTTGATATGTATCATTTTAAAGTCATCACCTATCATTATCCTGTGGCTTTCCGTTCAGCATTCGTATCCGTGCTACTTGAACTATTTCTTTTCAAACGTTATCATGTTAAGTATGTATCCACACAACAGTTGCTTTTACGGTTTTACACACACATTTGCTAGATTAACTGCTTATATCCTGGCTGCTTTAAAGGTTTTATCATACACAACTAATATTTTCTGTTATTTTTCATCCTAAACTTTTACTGTCTTATCCAAACGGTTGATACTTTATAGGTGTTTATCTGAAACAGTTGCTACTTTACTTATTTCGACTAAACATTTGTTACATTTATGTATAACAAGTATTGTTTTATCTGTATTTATCTCAGACAGCTGCTAATTTAGCTGTTTTATCCAAACAATTGGACCTCAGAACTCACAAGGAAATCTTCCAACAAATAAACAAGAACTTACTGACAGCAGTAAATAGACCTGGTTCAACAACAGTTAACTCATTCACGTGTTGTGCAATGATAGTAATAATGATGATGATGATTATGATAATGTTGATGATGATGATGTTGAAGGTGATGATGTTGTTAATGATGATGTAAAACATAACCCAAACAAAACAGAGTGTTAGCCACCAATGCCAAACTTCACTGAGGAGAAGGTACTTGATATATTGATTGATGGATTGATCGAGAACCTGTGTGGGAACTCCTAGTCTAGAAAATATTATCGGAATCTGAGATCACAGAAATGTCAGCAAGAATGCCAGGCTCTTTTGGCCATTTTCCAGGGTTCATGGGGTAAACCAGTCGATACATCGATGTCCAAACCTCACGTTATGAATCTTTCCTACATCTGACGTCAATGTATCAAATTGTCGGAAGTCCGTGGGCACTTAAACTATAGACACCATATAGACGTCACTGTTTTAACTCTTGCGGTTCCAGACTGGCATTTCTTAAATTTATTATATCCACATTATTTTTGTCGAAATAGCAAACAAGTCCAGTTTGGAAGAGTCTGGAACATTTTTCCAAAACAAGTTATCGACTTTTACGGCATGTTCAGCATAGATTAAAAGAGCCACACACAAAATAGTTAACTAAAATTCCCGATGTTGTCTTGTATACCATCTGGCACCATGTCTGTTTGCACGTCGCCACTATCTGTGTTACTTAAAGTTAGTTATTTCGGCGCGTTAAAAGGGGAGAGAGAAGAGGGGGGTGTTTAAATAATAACATGTCTCCCAGATTTTACTGTATCTATCATAGAATCAAGGCCGAAGGGTTGCGATATCCATAGTTCCGAGCCAAAGGGTTAACAGCTCATAATTTCTGGAAACTTTAAAAAAAAATACACACACACACACACACACACACACACATTTAATTAATAACACTACAGGAGAGCAATAGTTGGTAACAAATGGCAAAGAATGGGTTAATGTGCTGGCTTCATGTGAACAAACAGAGGTATTGAGAAACATATGATCGATTCATGAACTTTAAACTTATGTTTAGGGTCAGGTCTAGTTTATTTACTTCAAAGATGTTTTTAAATATTTTTTTTTTTATATTAAAATTTTGGTATGTTGAAAAAATACAAAAATTTAGCTTTTTCATTTAATAATCAAATTTAAAAAACAAATGACTCAATAAACTGTAATTTCAAATAGACCTGACCCTATAATATTGTGTTAGGAGTATCCACACCAAATTTCACGCCTCTAGTCTTTATATTAGCTGAAAATTTAGGAGATCCCACACACAACAAACAGAAAAATAGAATTGTTAGAAAAGTGACTTTTAAACTCTTTTTTTTATCTTAAAAAAGTGCATGGGTTAGTATCTTTAGTATTAACTTTTCAATGCTAAACTGTTTACCAATGACACGAATTTTGTGTGTAATCTATTCTACAAATGCCGAACATTACAAAAATGAACACATTCAAAAAGTTATATTTTTGTCATAAATTTGAAAAAAATGCCGTGTAGTGACCCCGTGAGACGAAGCATATAATAGGATGAAAACAAGTCATCGATCAGTGAATTCCTTAACCCATGTTGTAGCAATTAACGCACCATACGCTGGTTGGCTATTTCTAGTATGATGTGGCTCTCAACTTCGTCTCTATTCCCTGCATATATTACATTAACTCCTTATATCCCAGTTGTTACTAAAATCATGCATGTCTCATAATGTTATTACCTGAAATACACACAGACATTTACTAGTTTAAATTAACAGCTGCACAGTCAATAATCAGATACAATAATACTGCCGAAGCCCGAAAGAGTTAATGCTGAATGATTTCAAGAAGGTAGGGCATTTACCGGTAACCAGAACGGACGCACACATATTGCCAATAAACTTTATGTCATGGCGAAACACACAAAATTAAAATAATTCCAGAGTTGTCGCTTTTTAGGTATTTCTGGCAGCTATCAATATCGACTAAGGCGAGAGAACTGGCGAGAGACCGAGTTTCTTTCACGCAGACTGTGATGAGAGCGACGTTCTGCAAAGGACCTGTTACATGATGATGATAAATATCGACACACGTAGTCGTGTTTATGTTATGAATGTTTGAGGACGCAAAGAAATAGCTGAACTGTTGGGTGGGTAGTGGGGGTGGGTAGTGGGGGTGGGGGGGGGGGATTTGAGGAATTATAATTGATACACTTTTGTGCGTTAATATTTGTATTATTTCTGTTTAATGTGGGATGTCTCAAAAGCACGCGATAAAAGCATGATCATTTCGTAATCTCAATTATCGAAATATGCAAACACACTTTGGTCTGCGGATGTATTACCTGCTCAGAAATAGCTACGGATGGTGATGATTGCTAATGTTGCATGTTTTACCTCTGGGACAAGGAGTGTTACCGTTGCTAATTCTTATGTTAATAGCATAAATGCTCTTGTTCGATGTCTAGATAATATCGGATGGTCTTAAAACTATAGGCATTGTGGCGAAATCAATAGAAGCTGACGAAAGAAATTGTCTTTATGTTTTTTTTTATGTTTTTTGTGTGTTGCTGGGTGGGGGGTGTCTGCTGCTGCTGCTGCTACTACTACTATTACTATTGCTGCTGCAGCTGCTACTATCACTTCTACTACTAATACTACTGTTATTCCTGTTAGTACTACTATAACTATACGAACTACACCAACAGCTACTACTACTGTAACTGCTACAACTACTGTAACCTTTGCTGCTTCTACTGTTGCTGCTGCTAGTAATACTACTTGGTTTTTTTTTTCTTCTTTCTCTTTTTCTTCTTCTTCTTCTTCCTCTTCTTTTTCTTCTTCTTCTTCTTCTTCTTCTTCATCTTCTTCTTCTTCTTTTTCTTCTTCTTCTTCTTCTTCTTCTTCTTCTTCTTCTTCTTCTTCTTCTTCTTCTTCTTCTTCTTCTTCTTCTTCTTCTTCTTCTTCTTCTTCTTCTTCTTCTTCTTCTTCTTCTTCTTCTTCTTCTTCTTCTTCTTCTTCCTTGTGACGTGACGCGTGGTTTAAAATGTTTATAATGTTGAGTAGTGATGTTCCTCTCAACACATTCCCTCCACCAGATTAACCGAACTAAAATCTGAGCTATGTTGCTCTGAGACAAAGTCCTGGATACCCAAGAAAACAACCATATTGGCTCGTTAAGTACTTTAACATTAGCTGCACTTGGTACCCACAAGAGAAGAAAAGGAATTTTAGATGTCTATCATTATACTTAATGAATTATTAGACAGGGCAAATGATTCCTCCGTCATCTACCTTCTCCCGGTGCTATTATGAATAATTAAAGAATTATTATCATAATAATTGAGCTCCCACCAAATGGTATTCTATCTTAACAGTTTAATTAACATGTAAGAACAGACATTTGGAATTACAAAAACTGATGCAGGATAAGACCATATAATTGATTTATTAACCTAGCAATCAGAGTATGACATTAGTCATCATTATTGTTATAATAGATAGTGATGGTATGGTGATAATGAGTGGCTTCAGCTAGATAACTGAGCACCTAAGGTTAGAGTGAATGGATAATGGTGGTGATAAGTTTACATCCATAACACATGGTGAGACGTAACTTAATTATCATAGAACCTCTGACAGCCGTGGGTACTGTCAAGTTCTTCCACCTTTTCCTCCCAGTTCGCCTGGTCCTCCACCTCGGTCCCTGCTCGTCCCCACCTCGTTCTCCACCTCGTTCTCCACCTCGTTCTCCACTTCGTTCCCAGCTGGCCGAGTCTAACACAATGTAGTCTACTTCATGGACTGATCGTCACATGGGCGCTGGGAACTTTCCAGCACATGCCAAACACGACTCAACCAGTCAGAAAATACTTTTCCACGGTAGGTCTGAGTCTGTGGCCTGCTGGCGGCACTATGAGGTAAATCTACAATGCTTGCAGTATAAGTATCAATCTATTGTCCAAATTAAACTCCTCCCTTTACTGGGTTCTGCCCAACCCTCAAGACGTTGACTTAAGCCCCGCCTCTGAGGTAACTATCAGATCAACTTGGCTAACCAGTGACCTGTCACTCACAGTGAACGGCCTACAGTACGACCTTGACCAAGATAAAACATTCCTAATTGCCAAACACCTGTTCTCTCCAGAATTACACTGACGTGTTAAACTTTAAACTTCTCGTCGCCTCAATGTCTAAAGTCCGCTCAATCTGTTAGGTAATCTTTATGACCTACGGTCCAGCTCGGGGAAGGTGTGATACAAAGTTCCCCGTTCGCTGGCTTCTACAGTGTGGTCAGGAGATAACATTCATGACATGGGCATGTGAAAGGAAATTCTCTAGCCCCGGTGTAATTGCGTAACATTACCCAAGACTCAGTCGCTTTGTCTGGACTAAGGACTGGAAACATTTAAATCAATACGGTTTAAAGTAACATTTTGTTTAAGGGCATAGTCTCTTGTCTCTCAATAACCAGAAGAACTTATTACAAGTACTAACTTCTGGAATCACTGAGATCGTTTCGTGACATTCCTCTTCTTCCTCTTCTTCTCTTCTTCTTCTTCTTTTTCTTCTTCTTCTTCTTCGTCTTCGTCTTCTTCTTCTTCTTCTTCTTCTTCTTCTTCTTCTTCTTCTTCTTCTTCTTCTTCTTCTTCTTTTTCATTTTGTTCCTTCTCCTCCTCTTCTTCCTCCTAATCATCCTCCTGTACTACCACCACCACTACCATAGCACTATCACCACCACCCCCGCTGCTGTAGCTGTTACTACAACTACGCGACTACTTAGACTAATGTTTATACTATTCTTCTTCTTCTTTTCACTCTTCTTTGTTTGTGCCTGAAAGGGACATTATCGCCTTATGTTGTAATTTAAAGATAGTCTGCGATACCTGCGCTTTCAACCTAACACTTCCGACTTAATGAAACGCCCAATAAGCTGCAGTTTAGAGTTCAGAGACAATTTTTTTTCTGGGTCATCCTTTTAAAATGGGACCCTGGAAACCAGACAGCATATTAAAAATCTCAAGTATAAAATTCCACTGAAATAGTTACGCTAACTTTAAATCTCTACCAAACACCCAGTGGGTCCGTGGATGTAGGGGCCCAAACTTCCTGCTCTAGGCATTTATTTAACATAATTAGACAGTAAAATGTATGAAGGCAGATATATTATTGCAGATATATTACGAAAGTTATTCAACGCTGAGTGGGGAGAGGGTGGGGGAGGGGGGTTAGGAAGGCGGACTAATAATCAGATTGCTGCTGCTACCATTAGCATGTCGACTCTTTGTTTGTTACCTAAGAAGGGGCGGAATACTTGTCTGTCCTGAGAGCAGTGATGCTTATTCATTCATTCATTAATTCATTCATTCATTCATTCATTCATTCATTCATTAATTCATTCATTCATTCATTCATTCATTCATTCATTCATTCATGAAGTAAATTAAAGGACACATTGCACGCGAGTGGGGCATCGGATATCATTGCTACTAAACTCACATTGTTACAGATGATCACCATCGCACTGACCGCCTTTACTTCCTAGAACTTACTCAGTACCCATTTTAAATGTGGAGTCTCAATAACAAGAATGCGTTGCAACTTTGAAGCCACATTGCTTTTAACGCCGCACCTGTAAATGTAAATCATCCGAAGTTGTGACTTACAAAAATTAATTAAATTTCGCAGTTGTTTAAACAAACGTTGGTCTGTCTACGTAAAGTAGATCACATTCCATTGATACATTTGTTGGACTAGTCTACCGTTGTCGAGGTTATGGGTGTTGCGCTCTGTTGTTGTCTTTCATTTACCTTTTTATTCTGAGACGGGGACTGCCTGTGACATAGGTTGCAGCACACTCTAGGGGGTTGTGTGTTAGACCCAGTTTCTAAATGGTTTAGAAGTATTAGAAGCGCTGGCATGGTGAAATGTAGATCACGCGAAATCAGCGGCATTTGGGAACACCCCCGTGACCTTGTGTGAAGGACGGGTGTCTCAAAGCCGACCAATCAGTAGTGAGCTATTTTGTACAGGTGTATAGAAAAAAAAAAGGGGGGGGGGGGTGGGGATACCAACACATGATTAACTGGCACAGTGATACAATGGGTGTGTTTTCGCATAATTATGCATACTATGGTAAAGGATCCCTTTTTTGGAGAACATATTATTCCATCTACATAAGGGAATCTCATACGGCTTGTTTAATATAAGAATGCTGCTATTAGTTTAAGATACACAGGCTAGCTCGTTAGGGGATGCCCATTCACCAGCACAAGGACTGCTTGCGTTTTCCTAATATGTTGCACGCAAAGGAACTAGCTTTAATGATTGGCATTCATCGGGAAACTGCACGCTATGTGTAAGTGTAAAACAGGTCATTAATTTTACGCTTGATTACGTTTCAGGCGAGAGGAAACATGGTTTAACGAAATAGATAAATAAACGGAAAAGGGTAAGGGAAGGTGGACGGTAGGGCGTGAAGATAAAACTGGGGAAGATAGACCGAGCGATTTAGAAAGAGAGAGAGAGAGAGAGAGAGAGAGAGAGAGAGAGAGAGAGAGAGAGAGAGAGAGAGAGAGAGACTGTAAAAAACACAGAGTAAGAAAAAACATACAAGAAGTGAATGGAGAGATAACAGAGAGACCAATTGTAAACCAAAAAGAAAAAGAAAGAAAAAAGAAAGGGAAGTGAGACAGATGAGAAGTTAACATGCGGGAAACTTTGAAGAGAGAGCAGAGATAACAGAGGATAACACAGAATTTTAACAAGTTGAGATAACTAAGCAAACTGAACATACTGAACAGAGTAATAAATCAATTCAGTAATTAATATTACCTAAATTAATCCTATGAACATATTATAATAAACATAAGTAGGCATATAGCCCCCACACAGCCCCTGAAAAAAATCCGTACTGCGACTTTTAAGGGCGAAAAATGGAAATTAAAAAAAAAAGAAATATAAGACCCGGTTTTATGTTGGGGGAAAAACCATCTCGGTGGCCTGATTTCCCCTGTTCGATGGCCAGTTAAAATAAAACGATTTTGTCCGGAATTACCTCGAACATGTACATTAGCGCCGCGTCCCTGGCTAAGGCGTGAATTTTTATCGTGGTATGGGACGTCGCAGGTCAACCCAGCCTCACATAGGTACCAGGATGGCTGTCCTGGGGAAGTAAAGACGGCCGGGGTAATGTTGACCACATTACCCACCGAGTGCCGATTGGTCTGTAAAAAAATATGGGACGCTCTGCCCATATGCCCGATGCGCCGAAAGGCGTGAAAAGGGATCTTTACTTACTTTTTATGTACATTAGCGGTTACCAAACTTTCATTGAGCAGCGGTCTTATTTTACAGAGGGATATTGACTTCCGATCGCATATATTAAAATATACTTTTTAATAAAGAATTTATAGGGTAAAGCTAAATACACTGAAAATATGATCTCACCCTCCCACCCCCCGTTTTTTTTACTTATAACATTTTCTTAGCTCACCACTGCTCGGCATTTCAACAGAAAAACGCTTCACCACCCCATTTGGTATCGAGACGCATAAGTTGGTAACTCGCGATGAACATGATGTGACGTGTAATGTAAAAAGTAAAGTGAAAGCGTATAGGGCTTATAGGGCTAGACATATATTTTATAGACCAATCAGCACAAGATGGGAGATGTGGTCAGCATCACGCCGGCCGCCTTCACTTCCTGGGACTGATGTGACGTGCAAACTGTCCCTTACCTCAAACAAAGCTAAATGTAGATGTAGGACAGTGGCTAGAAGCTTGTATTTCGGCCCAAAAATCTTGAGATCAATTCGGTCTTTAGTTTAGTGTTTAAAAACATGGCCTCGCTCCTAAGTCGACCCAGAAAAATAATGGCCTCGCTCCCAGGATTTGTCTAGAAAGTAAAAGCAGCCGGCACGATTATTGCATCATCTATCGAATTGTAGCAAAGTCTGTACCCCTACCCCCTTTTTAGTGTTGTGCTGTTTGCACGACAAGACCCCTTGTGGCCTTCACCCTTATTGTTAGAACTTGTGCTTAACAAGCACTTATATCCCCCCTAGGTCCCTACTCTTGTTTCCCACGTACATTGAGTCGTCTGACTAGACATGTGACTCTCCCCGTCAAGCACCAAAGCAATTAATTAGAATTCCAATGTCCCGGCGAGCAAAGGTCGCTGCAGAATCTGCAAAACAACGAGGGTTAGGAGCCCCCCGGGAGCAGACTAGTAACCCCTTTATAAACGATTGCCCGGAACGTTTGACAGATACGAGACGGACACAGACACAGACAAGGAGTAGACGGGCCAGAGGATAGACGGAGGCAGGCCAGAGGATAAACAGACAGGCCAGAGGATAGACAGAGGACAGCAGAGGACAGGCCAGAGGACAGGCTAGAGATAGGGACAGAGATAGATAGTAGAGAAAAGTAACGGTCAGTTAAAACAGGGAAGGAAGGTTGATTAAATAGGCAGATATAGAAAAGAAAATTGCGAATGTTCGCCATTAGAGTTACTGTTAGGAGCCGTGGCCCATTTCAAGATGTCACCATAGTTTTTACGCATGATGACGGAACAGCTCGGGTATACAGTTTCACCGTAAGAGAAGTCGACATTTATTATCATCGACTATGGTTCCAGCCGGATTCAAGTGTAGATACGACTTCGGGGACAGATACTGACTCGGAGTCAGATGAAGAAGAGGCCGGAGCACAGTAGACTAGAAGAACTACATATAGGCCGGACTTCCCGAAAATCACCAAATGAATTTTATAAGTAGAAGATAAAACTTGTTGAACCAACCTGCACTAGTAGCCCGGTGGCAGTTAAAGACAATAGAACCAGTTAACAAAGTAAATAAAGAATATCATTTTTAATTGTGTGACATTTTTGAAGTATCATATTAAAGAAGTTTAAAGAAGAGCATAGTTGTTTCCAGACACTTTATTATTCAAGCAAAGGCACGTGAGAAGCATGCAACGAGTGCTAAGTGTGCATCATCATCACCACTAACGACACGACCATCTTTCTCCTCGTCTATAAACAATCGCCCGCCACCCTTGTGACAAACATAACGAACCTGGGACAATTTCAGAGACGACTGTGTCACAGAATACCCCGTGGTACTCAAATAGTGGCAAAGCACCAGGTGCCATGGGAGGCTTGCATCGCTCGGGTTTTGCGAGACTGACTCGTTATTCAAAATTCTTTTTCGCCAGAATGGGACTCCGGATCCCACACAGAGCTAATTGTTTCGGTAATAATTCACGCACAAGAAATAGTAAAATCTCACATCTCTGTTTAGAACCCATTAGTATCAGTAAACAGGTAATTATAGTACTCATATGCTTTGCCAGCTGGAGCAGCTAATTCTGATTTTGCACATGCTGCCATCTCCATCAGCATGTTCTAGATTTAGGCGACTACGTCTTTTCAGCAGTTATTTTCTTCTGATGCTCAATTGAAGGACTTTGGCGTTTGTGAGATAGTGAATTCGTTTTCAAAATCCCGACATATAGTTTGAAATATTCGTACTTTCTTTTCTTCTGTTTGCTTTGATTAGATTATATCCGCAATGTTGTCTCTAATATGAACTTCGCTGTCTTCTGTAATATTAGTACTGATCGACCATGTCTAGTTTCAAAATGTTTGTTTCATGCTTCATGTAAGGACAGCAACTTACCTCATCATTCGGTTTGAGTTGTGTCATGCTTCATGTAAGGACAGCAACTTACCTAATCATTAGGTTTGAGTTGTGTCATGCTTTGTGTAAGGACAGCAACTTACCTCATCATTCGGTTTGAGTTCATGTACGGACAACAACTGACCTTATCATTCGGTTTGAGTTGTGTCATGCTTCATGTAAGGACAGCAACTTACCTAATCATTAGGTTTGAGTTGTGTCATGCTTTGTGTAAGGACAGCAACTTACCTCATCATTCGGTTTGAGTTCATGTAAGGGCAACAACTGACCTTATCATTCGGTTTGAGTTATGTCATGCTTCATGTAAGGACAGCACCTTATCTAATCATTAGGTTAGAGTTGTGTCATGCTTTGTGTAAGGACAGCAACTTACCTCATCATTCGGTTTGAGTTCATGTAAGGGCAACAACTGACCTCATCATTCGGTTTGAGTTGTGTCATGCTTCATGTAAGGACAGCACCTTATCTAATCATTAGGTTAGAGTTGTGTCATGCTTTGTGTAAGGACAGCAACTTACCTCATCATTCGGTTTGAGTTCATGTAAGGACAACAACTGACCTCATCATTCGGTTTGAGTTGTGTCATGCTTCATGTAAGGACAGCACCTTAATCTAATCATTAGGTTAGAGTTGTGTCATGCTTTGTGTAAGGACAGCAACTTACCTCATCATTCGGTTTGAGTTCATGTAAGGACAACAACTGACCTCATCATTCGGTTTGAGTTGTGTCATGCTTCATGTAAGGACAGCACCTTATCTAATCATTAGGTTAGAGTTGTGTCATGCTTTGTGTAAGGACAGCAACTTACCTCATCATTCGGTTTGAGTTCATGTAAGGGCAACAACTGACCTTATCATTCGGTTTGAGTTATGTGTCCTGATCAACAATCTACAATTTAAACACGGTTTTGAGAGCTTTATTCTATATGAAAAGACAACAACTCACCTTATCTTCTGGTTCGTATTCTCGATATTGGTCAGTCAACTTCAGTTTGAACATAATAATGTCATCATTCACTTCATAGGCAGCGTCTCCAGCCATCACAGGACCGTTTTGTTTCTTTCCTGAGTCGTAATTTCTCCATGGCTCTTCGTCGCTGGATCCTTGCTCTTCGGTTATCGGAGTTCTCGCCTTGGCATCAATGGGAATACCTGCAATGTATTTTGTTCTTCTGTTTCTGTCTCCTCTCTTAGAAAATCGAATAACGATAAGGAAAACTACAATGGCAATGAAAATTGTGATGCCCACTAGGATTGCCACAATGATGATGTGTTCATTGGAACCTAGTGTGCTAGCAGCCACTGTCCCGTTACCCTGGGCAATGACAACAACCAGAGTACCAGTAGTAGACAGCGGAGGGGCGCCGTTGTCCCTCACAAACAGGGACATGGTGTAGGTTCCTTTGTCGTTAGTGTAGAGGGTTCTAACAGTGTACACGCGTCCTGTTTTAGGTTCTATTTCAAACACATCTCTAGCACCGTCCACAATAGTATATGTTAAGGTGGCATTCTCCCCAATATCCTGGTCACTGGCCGACACTGTGGTCACAGTGCTGTTGTACCTGGACTCTAAAGTCGTGTGGACTGTTTTGTTGTTGGAGTTAGGAAACTCAAACACCGGCGAGTGGTCATTGACATCAGAGATCAGGATTCTTACATGAAGATCGTTGGTTTGAGGGTTGGTTCCATGATCCCAAGCTAGGATGTCTATGTCGTAAACCGACTTCTTCTCCCGGTCAAACGTCTTCAGAGTTCTGATCTCCCCATTTTGGCTTAAGTTGAAAAACTTTGTCGCGTCATTATCAGAGCGAAGTTGATATCCAATTTTTCCACCAGGCCCTTCGTCCGGGTCGATGGCTTTAATGCGTCCAATGTAGGTACCAGGGGGTTTGTTTTCTGGGACAGTCAAAGAATATCCGTTTGGGACACGTGGCATATTGTCGTTTTGATCAATGACGTCTATTATAACCCTAGCTGTAGACGAAAGACTTGGAGTTCCTGCATCTGTAGCCACTACTTGAAAGTCCAGCTGTTTGAACAGCTCATGGTCCAGCATCTGCTTGGTGTTTATCTCCCCTGTATTTGGATTGATGTGAATGTGAGAAGCCACAAGAGGCGTGACGTCGCCGAGTCTGTAATTGACACTGCCATTTTGACCCAAATCCATGTCCTCGGCTTCAACTTTTAGGATAAAACTGTTGATATTTTCACTAATGTTCACCCGATAGATAGGCCGGAGGAATTTCGGAGGATTGTCGTTGGCGTCTTCAAGGATGACAGTGAAGGCAACCGTTGATGTTAATGAGGGAGTGCCCCCATCTACGCATTTTACAATCACTTCGTAACGTGGGACTCTTTCTCTGTCCAAGTTATTGTACACTGTTACTTTATATTCAGACTCCTTCAGCCGCTGAAGACCAAACGTGTCATCTCTGAGATGGCAACTGACTGCACCATTCTCACCAGAGTCAGCATCTTGTACCAGGAAATGACCAACCACAAATCCAGGAGAGGCGCTCTCGCTGATCCGGGAAACTGGAGACCCTGGCGGAATAGTCATGCGAATTATGGGTGCGTTGTTGACTGTGTCTAAAACGTGGATGTTGACAACGGCCTGGGCAGTCTGAGACTTGACACCTTGATCCACAGCCTCGACCACAAGCCGCAAAGTCTGGCCTTGTAGTGGGGTTAGATCTCGAAGAGTTAAAATGTCGCCTGTGTTGGCCACCACGCGGAATGTGTTGAAAGCTTCCTCAGATTGTCTCGCTCCAAGTCTGAATCTGAAAATATAGAAAGTGTTAGGGTTATTTTCTTTAACTGTGGGGAGTTGATAAGGAAATGAAAGAGCGGAGTTTCTGGATACAAAAGCGATCGCTGCAGAAACACGCATTTGGAAAAAAAATGAGACATCCTGAAGACCATTTATGAACGAGTGCTAATATAAGACACAGGGCTATATAAAATAATATGTGTAAAAATGTGTGAACGAGCAATAAGGTGTGGATCAGGCAAGGGTGTATGAGAGAAAGAAAACGACCAGTTTATAATCAAATTGTCATGGTACATTAGCAATTCCAGCTTTAGACATTTGCTGCGGGAGATGGAGCACCTATGGATATACCCGGTGTGGTATGATGTTGATTCTTAAATCAGTAGGCAGTAAGTAAAGTACTCTTCCATGCCACTCGCGCCTGGTGCTAGGCGTGGTGTTAGATATTTTATAGACAAATCGGTACTTGAAGACTGTAATGGCCACCATGACGCCAGCCGCGTTTACTTCCCAGGTCATTTCCTGATAGTCATTTCAGGTTGGATAAGTTAGGTGCCAAGGTCACTAATAAAGTACCAATATGTAGTCGATTACTAATGGGAAAACATAAAAATGGTGGCCTTTAGTTCCCAGCACATTTCCTGATGCTCGATTTAGGCTGTCTGGATGCGGCACCCAACCTAAGGCCTTCAGGTCAACAAGCTACCATATCGCTACTGCGATTCCCAACAACAACACCCTAAACAATATCGACGGTGGGGCGACAAGATGTCGTGACTAGAAGCTTCCACAAACTCTATTACAGCATTATCAAGAGGGATTACCTAGAGTGATCCCTAAACGATCTGCTAGACTAAAGTTTTTCACGTTCAGATGTAATGGGTAAAATCAATCCCTAGAGATCGCGCTTATGGTCTGAATGTTAGCCTGCGGACAGTCGTCTTCCGTTCACATTTGTGACTATGTGTGGGAGTAGAATTCTGATGTTAGGGTAGTGGTATCCGTAGTGGCCGACTCATTGCAGGCACGTAAGAATAATTATGAGTTCAAGACCACGTCTGCGACTTCTACTTGTTCACGTTAACAGTCTGTAAACTCCGGCGCCCAGTTCGGGTTGTCCCTGCACTTCTCGACTTTGGTCTTCTTCCGGAGATCTAGTTTTGTGTGCTCATGTTTATCACGTCTAGCATTTTTACAAGCACACTGCTGCCCCCCCCCCCCCGCCCCGGGCCTCTACTTCATTCATTGAAAACACCCCTGATTATTCGATGTATCCAGTATGCTTATGGGAGCGGGAGGGGGAGGGGAGACAGTAGGTCTGATTTCCCACGAAAACAGGGACATTGGAACCCACACATACGGGGACCATAAAGCTTTCAAACTAGCGGAGACTTGATGGAAAGAAGAAAGGGACTTCGTACTTTGTTTTTATTATTCATTTCTAAAAATAAAGAGAAACACAATGCACAGAGGATATGAGTTTTCCCCCACACTGTGACATTGCAACGAACACAAGGATTGTTTTTGCCGAATTATAAGTAAAAAAATTTTAAAACTTTTTATTCAACAAAACGATAAGAAAATGTTTGTATTTATGAGCGTTTTGCACATTTACCGTTCAAAAATCGAATTATTATGATACTGCATTTAGTTAATTATGTATTAAGAAACTAACACGTTCTGTCCAAAACGTATCTTCATACTTTATGTTTCTTTTTTTTTAAACAATTTAATCTCCTCCTATTTTAGATCTTATTTTTTATGTTGAAACTAGGGATGGTTGGGGGGGGGGGGGGGGGTTGTCTTGCCATATGGTTAAGAAAAGAGGGGGTTGTGGTGGTCTTGTCGTACACTCGAGGGGGTAGTGGGTGCCTTGCCACAAACACAAAGGTAGCGCCACCTAAAAAAAAACAAGGTTAGAGACTAGTGTAACAATAATAATAATCATAAAACAGGACGCTCAGGGGTTTATGCTTTATTTAACTGCAAAATATTAAAACAAATAATAATAACGTGCTAAATGTCAAAAACGAAAAAAAAAATATTTAATATAATATGAAATGTATAAACATTTGTTTAAAAAAAAGTACATTCACTGTTGGTGGGGTATGTAGGTAGATGTTTTGCTAGGAAAAAAATATCACTAAGTTCAACCAGCATCCTCGAAGGGGGAGCTTTAGGTTAGAATTGTGACTAGGTTATGTACACAATATAAAAGTGCTTAGCGTTGTAAGTCATATAAAAGTGACTAGCGTTGTACGTCACCAAGAGCCTTGAAAAGGACTCCTGCGGTGTTACTGCGATCAAAGGAGACACAAACACTGTCCCGACCTGCGACGAAGTCGACTACCGGCGAGCCAACAGGCGACCCTGTCGCCGTTAGTGGTGGTAGAGGGACTGTGTCAGGCTAGACTAGGAGGAAAAGAGTACTGAGTCCCTGTGAAATGTTGCAGATGGAGTTGGAAGGGGTAGGGGTGGGTGGGTGCCGTTAACGTGCATGAATCCCTGGGTAGCAGACGTGACTGCAAAGAATGCTTGTGAAGAAATTGTCTTGTCTTTGTGTAACGTTAGTTCCGTATCCTTTACAGGACGTTGCACAATTAACCCTAGCATTCTTTAGGCTGTTGTAGATTTTCTAGGCAGATTTTACGTTCAGTACTTTGCCACTGTCGGCTCTGTGGCTAAGTCGATGCGAACGCTTCGTAATGCCTTGATGCCGGGTTCGATCCCAGCTGCGGGCCATGCTCCTTGCGTTGGTTTCGACAGTGGTATCAAGAAAGCTGACCGTCCAGAAGCAATGGCAAACTACTGGACGTAAATTTGTTTAGAAAAACCACACAACAGCCAGGGACTGTTGGGGTTGGTTCTGCAACGTCCTGTAAAGGATATGCAACTAACCTAACTTTGCCATTGCTTCCTGAAAGGTCATCTGTCGGTACCACTGTTGAAACCATCGCAAGACAAATCGTTCGCAGCTGGGATCGAACCCAGCATTCCGGCATTACGAAGCGTTTCGCAACGCCTAAGCCACAGACGCAGACGACTTTGTATAATGACATAGATACAAACAGGTTAGTCGACAGTTCAGTTCTATTGCACATCTAAGCAACGGCCCAACAAGGGCTCAGATGCAAGCCTTAGTAAATGTCGCAGCGAGAAACTTCTGACGATATGAGATGCAATAGCCACGCAAAGGTTACAGGATATTAAACATAATAAACAGAAGAAAAAAAATTAAAGAAAAAAGATTAAATGAACATTATCGATCTTCTGCCTTTCTATCCCCTAATGGAGCATAGGCCCTCAACCAACTCATGCAAAGTCGTTCTATTCTTCGCCATTACATGGAGCTCACCCATGTCCTCCCCATCTTTCTAACTTCATTCTCCAGCTCTCTTCTCCATTTGTTTTTTGGCTTTCCTTTATTATTATTCCCCTGTGGATTCCAGTGCAAAGACATTCCAGTTATTTTGTTCTCTTTTCTCACTGTGTGTCCTATCCAACGCCAGCGTCTTGTCCTCACCAAATGAACATTATAAAAACATGCATCTCTCTTGTGGACTGCTTGAAAATGGGCAATAGATGTCTTTCGATCAGGGTTTTGAGTTCCTGGACGGTTGGCAGATGATCATACTACTGGGAGAATGGAGTCAGGTCACTGACAAAAAGACAAAAATAGCTATTTTTTCCAGTACGCTAAGAGAAGACATGATTTCACAATGAAAAATGACCGCCTACATATTTGGACAGAACACATGATGATGATGGTGATGATGATGATGATGATGATGACGATGACTGAAACAGGTTGATGTCGTGTTAGTTTTGCCGTTCTGGTAGCGTACTGACTAGACGCTTGCCCGCACATCTAAAGTCTTCAAACAGGTATGAAAGTAAATAATTTATGTATGGCTTCGTTATTGATCTTGTTAGAAAAGGGTATCAGGAAATATGCTGAGAAAAAATCTATTTAATCCATCAAAAAATCAGAAAAACATATAGACCCACCACAGTATCTCAGATGTTTATATCTTGTTGAAAAGTTCTTCTGGAATTTGTTCATAGGAAAGCCATCCGATCATAGAATTTTTTTTTTTTAATTGGCGGGAACTGTTACATCGTCCGTGTAATCACAGCGTCGAAGAGACCTGACGTTTGCGTGTCCTAATGCGTTAGCCCCTGATGAGGCCAAGGTTTAATGTCTACAAAAACGCTCTATCTAATTTTCTCATGAAAATTAAGGTCAACGTGTAAGGGTCATTTTGATCCAACCAGGGGGAAATTATTGCTGGATACCACGAGTGGGCAATTTTAGGCTCGTCCTGTAGTAAATGCACTGCTGGCTGCGTGGATCGTTTTTATGGTGTGGGGCTTCGCAGGTTGATCCAGTCTAAAATGAGTACCAGGATGTGTGTCCTGGGGAAGGAAAGACGGCCGGCGTAATGCTGACCACATTACCCGCCTAGTGCTGATTAGTCTGTGAAAAATATGGGTGCTCTTCTCAAATGCACGATGAGCCTAAGGAGTGAAAAGGGATCTTTACTTGTCTGTGATAAATGCTAAATATAAAACAAAATAAAACTAGAAAGCTCAACGAAAGGAATGGAAGAGACGCAAACAAACACAACCCAACGTTTCTACCGAATTCTTTATAAATGGATTACTTTACACAACACACAGTGTGTGCGTCTTTTTTTCATCCCTTCGTTGTGCTTTCCTGTGTGCGTCTTTTCCATTCCATCCGTTAAGCTTTCTAGTTATATTTTGTGTTATATTTAGCACTTGTTGCAATCGTCTCGACTGCAGTCACCACCTATTTACGTCGTCTTGTGGTAAGTCGTTGAAACTGTAGTGTCAGATGTGTTTGAAAATAAAGGACCCTTTTTGTGCTATCAGCACATAGTATTTTTTTTTTTGTTTTTTTTTGTTAGCTAAATCCTTTCTTATAGGTCAGTCGCAACAGGAGAGATGACAGAACAATATTACTTCGCATTTTATCATATCGGATGTTTTTGGTGTACCGCATGTGTTGCCAACTGGTGTAGCGCATTTTAACACGATAACCACACTACTTGATTTTCCCTTTCTTGATGTTGTCAGTGACGTTGTCAATAATCATCTTTGATTGAGTTTCGAGTCAGATTATCTTCACAGGACTCCGGACACAACCATAGGCGCTCACACTCCCCTCTCAACATATTCATCGGCGTCACGCGTTTAATAGTGCCAGTCTTATGTTGGTTAACAAGACTTCGTGTGCGTCCGGTGTGCTTCTAATGCTTGGCTGTGCCGATCATTACTCCCAAATTTGGTTATCTTAGCAGTGATGTGAACATGTTGCTTACAAAATCCTAAGAACGTATACCTCTCTTAGGACAATGACAATGTCTGCGTGATCCTTAGACCGACCATCTGCAATTAATGCAGTTGATTATTTTCGTCGACGTCTTTTTAACATCAATTTATCCAGGTGCACCAGATAATTCAGGTCAGGATAATTCCCGTTCAATACACAGACGATAACCGCCTGTTTCTTATTTTCGTGTTGTGCTGTCTTAAACACACTTAGATTACTCCATCTGGCTCCCAATCTGGCTCTATAAGAAATTTCAAGGACACTTCTTTACCCAAAATAGACTGGGTTTCCTAGCAAATGGGGTTGGACGTCGCTTACTGCAGCACAGCCTGGCGTGTGATATCACAACGTCTAGTTTGGGAATGGAGGTGGAGGGAGTCACTGCTGCCTTTCGCTGGATTGAGAATAAGCTGTACACAAATGTAATTGTAACTGACTCACGGAGTATGTTGAGAAAGGTAGAGACAGGCATGCTCTGTGAATAGTTGTAAGCATTACTTCAGAGATATCGGGTAGTTAGCGTCAATTGGTCAAGCTAGTGTGTTTGAAAACAAGCATAAAGATCGTTTCTGCGCCATTTGGTGGATAGATCATTACGGTTTGAGGAGGATGGTGCTGCTAGGAGTTACTAGGGGATCTGCCTGACGCTCAACACTCAGGGGAAAGGCGAGATGGATGTATAGTCAGACAGTTACTAGTACAATCAAAACTGAAACTCTTCGTTTGCTGCTGAAGATGGAAACGAAGCTCTTATGGGAGTGTCCCGAGTCTAAGATGTCGATTCCTAATTCGACATTCAACAACAAGACTGCAGGGTACGCCGGGGTGGTGTACCCTATGGATTACTTTTACATTTTGTTCAAGTTCAAAATAAAGGCGAGTAAGAGTTGGCTGAAATGAAGAGACCACAGAAGCTTTTGTGAGAACCGACAATGTAAGGGACTGTACATTAACAAGTTTTTTTAAGTTTTAAAAGAAGTCACGTTTTTTTTTAATTGTAGCGTTATTTTAGTTTTAACACATAGTATTGACATTTGGAGAACCATTTAAGACATGTAACAACATATACACTCATTCAAATAAAAAAAAAAAGTTTTAACAAAATCGTTTGTCAACAGTTATAACAGAAAGGAGACGGCGATATACTAAGGGAATTTTTTTGTCGACGAGGACACAGTAGCAGAGAGTGAATTTAGAAATGCATGTATGAGAAAGAAAGGACTCCACAAGAATGTCTGCTACAAACGCACATGAAAACAAATTAAATGAGTCAGACTAGATGCCACGTGCTGTTGAAAGAATTTAGCTGGATACAGTATGATGAGAAAATTGACTGTAACTCACGTGTGATGCATTCATTATCATAAAATGCCTTGCCCAGATGGCGTATACATTCATGCATGTCTACATATCTCGGTGTGTGGTGTTCTGGATCAATTCCACATATGATTTTGCTTCATGCTACTGTTTTAAGCCACCCACCATAATTTATCTTGGTCTGTCTCTGCATCTTCCACCGGTGATCTGTCCAGATCTTTCAACCACGGTTCCCCCGAAAATTTTATAAATACATTACTAAACTACCCAAGCCAACCTAATGAAAACACAGGCAAACTGGAAGTTAAGATAATGTGTAAACAAAGAAAATGATAAAGAGGATTTACTTACGTGACCCGGCCATTATTGCCCATGTCCTCATCAACTGCAGACAAGCTTGTCACCTTATGTCCAATAGGAGCCGTCTCCGCCACAGACTCGTCATAAATCTGCTTCGAGAATCTCGGGGCGTTATCGTTGACATCGTTCAGTGTGACGTTGACCGTGAGCTCTCCGGATCTCCTGGGTGTCCCGCCGTCCAGGGCCAGCACTTTGAGGAAGTAGTGAGGCTGTCTCTCACGGTCCATGGCAGACTTCACGTAAAGCTGAGGCGTCAAGCTGTCGTCAAGGTTACGGGTGACCTTTAGCCCGAAGATATCGCTGTTGGTGGACAAGGTGTACCTCTGAATGGTGTTGTTAAGAATATCACGATCCGTGGCCGACATGATGGGGATTGAGGTGGACAAGGCCGCATCCTCGTCAATCTTCACGTTCATTGTGGAGATGCTGAACGTTGGTGAGTGATCATTGATGTCTTTGACAAACACTGTAATCTTGAAGGTATAAAACTGCTGACCGGAGTCTGTCTGTGCTGCTACATGAATACTTAACTTACAGACTATCTCGTAAAAACAAAGAGTCTCGCGATCAATCAACGAAGCCGTCTTTAAAACCCCTGTTGTGTTGTCGATTGTAAAGAAATTATTGTGCGTTTCCGGGTAGAGGAGTACCCGATATTTTAGGGTGGCGAAGTCCTCGTGACTGAGCAGTTGGTGTATGTTTGAATCTCTGCCCACACTGCCAACTACTGTATTGATGGGGACTTCTTCATCGATGCTGTATGACAGGTCAAACGACTGGCCACGCGCTTGTAGAATCCATGGAGAACAGTAAACAAGTAAAAGAAGAAGCGTATAGGTTGATGAGATTGAAGGATTCATTTTGTAATAGAAAAGTCACTTCTTGTAGCGTGTCTAAATTCTAATGTATTAGAAACATTTCTAATCATACAAGAACAACTACGTGGTGTATCATAAATACTACTTGTTATATCAGACAACCAAATACTCTTTCCCCCGGGTTGTATTGTTCAGTACTGCTGGTGTTTTGACATACTTGTTTTCTGCTCTTTGATGTGTGTGTTCGTGTTTGATAAAAATTTTAAGCAGCTGCGAAGAAACGAAGCAGTTGTAATGATTGCAGCAAAGATAGGATATGGTCTGTTGCAGCAAAGAGTTGATACTTGAGATGGACACAGTAGTATCACCTTGTATTCTGACTTATTATCTGAGGTAAATGTAGGACCCAGTTGTTCTCCAGTCTGTTTGAATCATCCAGGGGATAGCTTGTAGACCTGTGGATGTAAAATAAATATACTGCATTCCATGATAGTTACATAACATTAAAGCGAAGTGAATGCCGTTTTTAAACTCATATTCAACATGGCACAGCCGGAAGCCAGATTTCTTTAACAGGTTCTGACCAAATGTAGAAAATAAAAGAGCACATTATGCTGTGAAGTGAAATCAAGGGGTAAAATCATTTACACGCCAGGCGTTGCTTGAGACCGAAAGCGTTAAACAACAATGGTGCACTGGTTATAAGCCATATTTATATACCATTTGCACTCTGTGAGCTGTCGATATCATAGTAATTATCTTTACTTCCAATGACCATTTCCTCACACCTGTTTGAGGCTAGGTCAGCCTGGGTGCCCTCATTCAGTTTTGGGCCTACACATCAGGGGCTAGCTACTGTGTTACCGCAGGTTCGCGTGCACACGAAGCCATATAATACTAGACCCATACTTTTGGAGACCAATCAATTCTCGGCAGGTGATGTGATCATCACTTCGGCCTCTTATACTTTCCATGACATTACCTATTATTCACGTTAGGCTGGGTAGACCTGGAAAGCATGACCTGTTTAGACAAAAAAGCCATGTCGATGTAGATTCGAATCGTACGATCTTCTGGGCAGCCAACGAGCATTTAGTCATTACACTGCAACAGCTCCCGTCGGTGACATTACAGACAGACAATCAAATAAAACATGTCTTCACGTTTGATGCTGTAATCAAAACCAGACTTATTTGCTTTCACGTCACGGAAGATCGAATACAAGTAGATCAGTCTCATCTCAGTGTAGATTTATCTGTACTGAAAACATTTGCCTGCGCACTAAACGGTCTCGGTTTCGATACCAAATCGGGAAGGATATTTTTAAAGAACTCTATGCTGTTAGGTTACTGTAGCCTAAAGAGGGTACAAGGAAATGTTTAGGAAATAAAGGTACCGGCCCGATAGCTCCATAGCATAAAAGAAAATAGTTTAAAAAATATTATAATAATAATACCGGAGTCATGAACAAGTTTTGACAGGACACGAACCATAAGCGACCTTAGAAAGTTCATAACATACAGTAAATTAAATAAATAAAAACAAACACTAATTTGAAAACATCTTTAAAAACAATAGCGTAGGATAAACAAAGAGACACATTATGCCTTTATGTCTCTTAAACATTAATAAAAAACACAAATCATGGATCCAGACAACGACCAGACAGCCAAATATTCTTAAACTCCATGCCGTGTGGTGTTGGTAGTCATGTCTATCCACAACCTTTTGTATTCTCTCTTCTTCTCAAAGTTCAAGCCTTGTGGTGTTTTTAGTGATGTCTATCTACAACCTTCTGTCTCGTGTTCTTTCGGTCAATTCTGACACAGATAATCATCCATGCCAAGATGAGAACCTGTCCGGCATGTTTTCTTTCGGGCTCTCTCTATCTCTCTCTCTCTCTCTCTCTCTCTCTCTCTCTCTCTCTCTCTCTCTCTCTCTCTCTCTCTCTCTGCCTCTCACCCCACCCCACCCGCAAACTTTCCCACAGTCATGATATACTCCCATTTTCCCCTTCTCATCACATGAACAACGAATGTAGACTGTCTCTTTATGACGTGGGCAATCAGTTCTCGTGGTGAGTCAGTTTCTTTCAAGACATCTTCGTGAATCTTTTTATTTTCTAGAGTAGTCTCACCAGTCGTCTATAAAAACACACCGCCGCAGCTTCCAAAAAAGTTTTCACCTATTTACCAATCGTCCATGATTTACTTCCGTACATCAAGACAGGATTTATATAGCTTTAAAGAATTCTCTTTCTCGACCTAATTGACAAGGAAAGATCGTATACAATATTCTTCATTTTGTAAAAAAGAGAGACTAATAACAGTATATATTTAGTAAAATATTCTCCAGGTAAAAATAAAATAAATAGTACTGATCGTTTGATGACAGAACATGTACTGGGTCCCTGCTAATTTGCAAAGGAAGAAAGGTAAAGTCATACTTAAATTGACATTAACTGGTTTCATTTGTCATGTACCAAGGCAACCTGTACAGGAAACGAAACTAGGTAGAAAAAGTATGATGCTGATTCAGAAAGTAATGATTGCGAAACTCTAGAAATGCAAAATATCTTTGAGTATCTATACAAGCTGACGCTCTCAAATTATTGGTAAGGTATTAAACAATTATGATTGCAAAAAGCTGCGAATATTTCGAAATGGATGGTATAGTTCAAGGTGAGTTAAAGTGAGGTCCGGGAAGAGTCATTTATCTTTCAATGCATTTATCTTCCCATTTTAATACTGTAGTAGTACTTGCTTGTCACGTGGGCGAAAGATGGGAGGATTTCATCTATGGTAAGTGAAGTGGAAGATGGAAGGGGCGGGGGTGGGGGGGGTGGGGGGGGGGGGGAGTTTGTACATAAATGTACAAAGGCTTGCAAATGTAAGAGAAAGAGGCTGATGAAAGCACTAAGTCATTACAAATGCTAAGTGTAAGTGTTTGCAAGGTCCACGCTCACATTATATATAAATATATTTATATATATGATTCGAGTTGAAGAACCGACTTAATAGCACTCGGGGCATTCCCATAAGCCATCCATTCCCATCTTTAGCAGCCAGCGCAGAATTCCAATACTAGTGTCTTTTCTCTGAGCGTCGTATATCAGCCATATCCCCTCTTCACCCCTGCCTGGATCACTCTCACAAGCCTATGGTGATCCATTTGCTCCTCTGAATTGTACACGTTTTCCGGTACTTCTAGCCACGACTGCCTTACCATGCATCAGTACTTCACCAAGGTGAGCAGAGCCAACCATTCTGTACACACACTCACACACACACACACACACACACACACACACAAACACCATACACAAACACACTCACACATTATTTATATACATATATATTTAATACCAAACACTGTTCTCTACAAATTTTTAGGCTTCAAATACTGTTCGCTCTATTGGCGCCAGATTATGGGGACTGAGACACCTTGAGCGTGCCCCCCCCCCCCCCCTTTTTCCCCAAATCGTTTCGAGAAGGGAAGTCATCTCACCACTAGACAGCTGACAGATTTTTCAGTCATTGTATTACAGATGTCATCATTTTATGTATAGATGCTTTGTCCATGCTTTGGTCAAGTACACTTGTTTCCATAGAGAGGAGCACACACCATTTGGAGGTGGCAGGTTCGATTCCTGGCAAGGTAACTACAGCTTTCTATTTTTAAGTGGTCTAATATGTCCTACTAACTTTCTACTTTTTTTATGAGTACCTTTTAATACATTGTTTGCCTGTTTATGTATATATGTATATATATATATATATATATATATATATATATATATATATATATATATATATATATATATATATATGTCTATGCAAGTAGGTTAATGAATTTATATAATCATAAACACTAAACATTTGATCTACTCTTGCAATCCATGACAGGTCAAGAAAAAAAAAAAAAGACACTATTTAATTGAAAAAAAAAGTTGCGTATCCTGTACAGGAGGTTGCAGAACCAACCCCAACATCCCCTGGCTGTTGTGTGGTTTTTCTAGGTAAATTTACGTCCAGCAATTTGCCATTCTCTGGACGGTGGGCTTTCTTGATACCACTATCGAAACAAACGCAAGGCGCATGGCCCGCAGCTGGGATCGAACCCGGCATCCCAGCATTACGAAGCGTTCGCATCGACTTAGCCACAGAGTCGACTCATTATTTAATCAAGATGTAAAAATTAACCTAAGCATTTTTCTGTTCTATCTTTTCCACTGCATGTGTATGAAAACTGGACACATCTCTCAGAATTGGTGCGAAAGTCCCATGTAGTTCAACTAGAAACACAACAGATACATAAGCACTCCTATATACAAATAAAAAGAATTTTAGTCTCTGGCACCAAATTCATTGAAGAGCAGGGTACATCAGACTGGTATTTTATTTATTCGTTACGGCTGCCCTGTAAAGTTGACGGTATCTTCAATTCATCCTCAACATCATCTCGTAACACTAAGTGTCGTTGGGTCACCAGTTTCTGTTGACTGTCTGGTCAGCCCTCTCTACCTTTGGCAGTCAGTGGAGATGGACTTCATGGTTTCATGCCTAGAGGCCTTTCCAGTCAGTCAGGTTCTGTAACAAGGTCTTACTTGGTCTGCCTCTTCTCCTCTTTCCCTCTACTGAGCCCTACAGTATTGTTTTTGAGAGGATGTTAGATCTTATAACTTGTCCATACCATTGCATTTTTTGCCTTTTCACCGTAGTTAAAAAGAGGTTCATAGTTGCCAATGTGCTGCATCATTTTATGGCGAAGCTCTTCATTGTAATATGGTCTCTGTAAGATATGGCAAGACATTTTCTGAAACATCGCATTTCTAATGCTTGTATCTTTCTTTCAAGTTCAGCTTTCAAGGTCCACGTTTCATAGCTATATGTAAATGTACCAACAGCTAGTGCTCTGAGTAATCGAATCCTAGTTTTGCATGAAATGTTTTTTGATCACTCTAACTTTAATTGTCCCTTTAAAATTGCGTCTGTATTGTGTCGAAGGGGTAGTGAGCCTTTGTGTAGCAGCCTGGAGTGAAAATATCAATGAGCATGGTATTTCTTGGTTAGAACAAACATACATGATTGACACCTTTCCGTCTTTCCATACGCTAGTGTTATACTGCGCAATGAGGAAGTATGAGACTCACTGTCCATGGCGATGGCGAGTGTGACTAGCAAGATACACTGCGTTAAATCCGATCTGATTTTGAGCACACACAAACCCACACGCACACACACACACACAGAGAAAAAATCGTCACATTCAACCAGCATCCCTAAAGGGAGAGCTTATAGTTATAATTGTGACTTAGGTTTTTTGCGCCGTATAAAATGGTTGAACTTTGCTCGCCATCAAGTAGCATTGATTTTTGCAGTGTTGATGCGACCAAAGGTGACAGACATAAATACTGTCCCAGCCGACGACGAGGTCGTCTATCGGCCAGCCAGTGGGTCACTGGTATCTGATGCCCGATATAAGAAAAGTCTTTGACAATTATAGAGTGGGATTTCAACACCTTTGTGGTCCACACTTGTGTTCAGTGTTTCTTCTCAGACGCTCAGTTCGTATCATTTACACAATCATTTCTTTCTTTATTTTAATTCCATTACTGATGGAACACACAACAAGGTCAATGGCATTTTGTTCCGACGAGTCTATCTCAATACCTGTATCATTCATGTCCCGCTTGCACAATCTTCATATAGTAGTAGAGGTCGACCTCGACATCTTCTACCGGTCTTTAATTCAGCATAGAGGATGTCCTTAGGGACTGCCATCCTCTATTCTCAGGTGCTACCCAGCCACAATTAACGGCCAGAGATGACTGACTGACTGACTTTCTACCCCACTAGGACATCACACAAGCTATAAACACCCGATGACACAAAGTGCTACCATGTGGATGAGGATAGTCGTGGAGAGGTCCCAGAAACCGCGTTCAGACAATTGGCCATATTTATGGCCTGCCTATATTGCGGCCCCTGGCAAAAGCCAGGGTGGGCTTTAAATAACGAAAAATTTCATCCTGAAAAAGGACGCAAGGATTACGGCCAGAGATGAAGTTCATCCTCTCCATAGCACAAAGCCTAAGCTTTACTGTAGAGACCATAGGTTGCCCACTTAAGCAAACATACAGGCAATCAAAATCAACCCTTGCCATCAGTGTTTTTACATTCTTTACAGAAAACTGGCAGACTAAAGTCTCAACGAGAATCTAGACCTATAATGACTGTTTTAAAGAATGGACAAGCTTCAACATTACAACCGTTGCAAGTATAGCTGATGATAATGAGTTTTTAATTTTTTTTTTTTGCAATTGGCACGGAGACTACGATAAATAATAGACTACAGTTTTGCTACTACACGATGTATTAGTTGTTATCACCATCATCATCACCATCATAATCATTATCATCATCATTATTATCAATGTCATATTCTTCTTCTTCTTCTTCTTCTTCTTCTTCTTTTTCTTCTTCTTCTTCTTCTTCTTCTTCTTCTTCTTCTTCTTCTTCTTCTTCTTCTTCTTCTTCTTCTTCTTCTTCTTCTTCTTCTTCTTCTTCTTCTTCTTCTTCTTCTTCTTCTTCTTCTTCTTCTTCTTCTTCTTCTTCTTCTTCTTCTTCTTCTTCTTCTTCTTCTTCTTCTTCTTCTTCTTCTTCTTCTTCTTCTTCTTCTTCTTCTTCTTCTTCTTCTTCTTCTTCTTCTTCTTCTTCTTCTTCTTCTTCTTCTTCTTCTTCTTCTTCCTTTTAGGGAATGAGAGAAGCTTTCTGTTGAATTTGAAATTGCTTTGAGACTCTAAATGCCTTTTATGTGAGAGTTTGGCTTAATCTGAGAACTTTTAAAATCAAAATTTTTAGCATTTTGCTCTAATTTGTCGTAAGTGACAGCCATTTACAATTTGAGTAGCAGTGATGTCTAAGAGGTTGATAATCGTCATCAGGCAGCAAAACAAACAATTTAACAATCGACATGAAGGAACTGCAAACAGCCATTACTCTGCAGGTTTTAGCACGTAAAACAAACCCTGACTCTCATCCGAGATGGAAACATTCATGGGGGTGGGGGTGGGGGCGGGGGTAGGGGGGACATACAGTGCTGTAATAAGACTGGGCAACCAAGTCACACGAGTGCCATTTGCATGTGTAGCTATATGTTTGTGAGATTACTCCTGATTTCACTAAAAAAAAAAAAAAATAATAATAATAATAGTTCGCAAAGAATCTTCGGTTGAAGAGAGATTCAACCAACTTCCTTTTAGTTTAACCTTTCCCGACTACCCTACTACAGGTGGTGTTAAAAGAAATACACTGGTACCACAGTATTCGTACGCCTTAAAGCTCGAACATTTTGGGATCCGAACAGAATTATCACGTAAATTTTTCCGCGGAACTCAAATATCGCCTTGGAAACCGAACACCTGTCACATGCCGATCATGCAACTGGGTTGACAACGCAAGAGTTTCAGCACCTTCGTCAGCAGAAAATGGAAGAAACTGCGGAAGATATTTCTTCAGGAAAGGATGATATCCAAGATCTTTTGATGACCATGTGATCAAAAACACAAAAAGTTGTTGGGAGGTGACATGCTGATATAGCCCTAGTTAACAAGTTAGTTAATGACGTCACCAAAAACTTTTACAAACATTAAAATGATGGCCAACACTAAACAACATTTGGAAGGCTGGCTGTCAACAACAACAGAAACTACAACGAGTCACTCCATATCCTCTCCCAGTGGTGAACGACTTCGACATAAAGTACCAGAAAGGATTCCCAATTCTATCATGAAAGGTGACTCAACATCTAAACAATAAACTCCCAAAATCCCCTTTCCCCCTTTTACTTCTATGTACTGTGTCACAATTTTGATCAGAATACAGTAAATCCAGCGTTTTATTTATATTTTTATTTATGTGTGTATTCATATATAATCATCACGTGTTACAATATTGACTGTTTACGGTATCTGGGAAAATGCATTCTAAATTGTGAGTTTGTTTGACCCCGAAACAGATTAATTCAGTTTCCATGAGTTTTGCTTGCTACATACATCTAGTTTTAACATATGGCTGTGAATCCTGGACAATCGGTAGGCAGGCCAAACAATTTCTGGATGCCACAGAGATGTGGTTTTACAGAAGAATGCTTAGAATACCTTGGACAGCCAAAAAGAGCAACCAAGAGGTTTTGAAAGAGGCGGGAGTCCGAAGACAACTTATCACGGACATCAGAAGGAGACAGTCATCGTTTTTCGGCCATGTTATGAGAAGAGGGAAAGTAGAACATGTTGTGACCACTGGAAAGATATGTGGAAGGAGAGATAGAGGAAGACAACGAGAGAAGATGCTTGACAGTCTTGTTGCATGGCATGGAGGTGTGTCGGCACACGAACTGATACATGCTGCAGGAGATCGCAGATTATGGAGAGGCATGATCGCCCACGCCAGTCGGCAAGGCACCTGATGATGATAAGCTTCAATAAGGGGAAAACTGCCTGGGAGTTCGAACGATTGGAAATTTGATTGCCGTCTCGGAAGGGATTCTATTGCGGTTCTTTCTAGAAAGCAGAGTCAGTCCTGCTTTAGCTACTGACTCTTTGAAACGTCCCGCCTAGTTAGTGCTCACGTTAAACTCTTTCGAGTTTATTGGCCACTATTTCAACTAGATCAGCGGCGTCGCTACGAGACCTGGCTTTGCCTGCCTCTTCATGGCCTACCTCGAGCATCAGATACGTCATGCATATACCGGTAGGCTCCCTGAGCTTTGCAGGGGGTATTACGATAATTGCATCGGTGTCACCAATATGCCCTACCTGAACTGCAAGACTATTAATGTTTTCCTCCAACTTCTATCCTAGCATACAATGCACTTCCAGTTTTTCACCTTCGTCGGTGCATTTTTTGAGCCGCATTGTCACCTTAGACTCTAAAGGCCTCAGCACCCTGTTGTACTTTAAGTCTACTGATTTCCATGCTTATATTCTCTACACGTCCTTTCATCCCTCTTCCTGCAAGGACTCCATTCCTTTCACACTACTTCTAGGCCTTGGCAGACAATGCCAGGAGAACGACGACTTTCACTAGAAGGCCTTAGGACTGCTGGACTTCTTCCGGCTTTTTAAGGTATCCTGAACATATCTTATCTGCCGCTTTTTTCTATTCATCTATCGTGCCCAGACTCTCGTTTCTAAGCCTGAACGTCACCACAACAGACCTCTTCTCATACTACCAACCACCTCCACAACATCCTTGCCAAAAGTATTTTCCTCAGGCATCATTCCATTATTAGGACGGCCCCTGCCACCAGCACGATTTTGCTCTAATGACCTACAGACATGACCCTAACCTCAAGAACATTCTAGTCAACAGTTGGTTACGTTCCGCGTCTTAGTCCCACTTCGGCACGGTCTCTTGCCACAGACCTGTATGCAGGAACTGGTCATATGTTGTCCATGGGTCTAGTCTGGAATTCCTGAATGGCGCCTTCCACATACATTAAGCATTCTATTGCACGATCCGCAGTGTCATTTACGCCATTAACTGCAAGAGATGTGGCATAAAATACTTTGGTGAAACGGGTCTACGACTGGTTAATAGGATCAGACAACATATATTGGATGTGTGGAACCGTGTTGTCAACGACATGGAGGTAACATCCATTAAATCTAACCACTCCAGAGTCCGCTAGTCTCTTGAAAATCGCTGTATTTACACCTATAGGGACTAACAACTAGGGGACTGAACTATCAACACAGTTTTATCTAAAATTCTTTAATTACAGTCTTGTTATTCGACTGCTATTTTTTTTCAGACTCAGTGTTCTTTTCGTTGCACTGGCATAACATCCACGTGACTGTGAGTCAAGGGATTTTTTTGTATTTGTGAATTTTGTGTGTTTTAATTATGTGCTGACGAAGGCTCTATAGCAGCAACGTTCACGTTTGGTTTGTGTTTATTATATTGTGAAGCTCACTGATATACTTTTCGTTCAGTTTTCTTTCCTTTAAATTCCAAGGAACCATTGCCCGACGTGCTGAAAATAGCGCCTGGTTTGTCAGCTCGTCATGTGGGTGTCGAGGCCCCGCTTTGGGGGAAGAAGAATGGACCCACTGCCTCCCGAACAAGTCGTAAAAGCATGAGTACAATAGGCATAACGGAAGGCAATAACAACTAAATTACGTGTATAATTTGGAGACTGTACATATCTATATTCTTCTGCTTCTTCTTCTTCTTCTCTCCTTCGATCCCACTCTTCCGTCTTCTTCGTCCTCTGCCTGCTCAACTATTTTACATCGAGGACTGTTGAATTAATGCATGTACAGGGAGATACTAGTTTTCGAATTTGACAGCATTTTGAGATTTTGAAGAACTCGCCAAAATACATTGTTTACCATAATAAGACCACGCTCATCATAAATATTCAGCTTATGTATCGCAACTGCAATTAAATTAAAATACTTTACAATCAATTATAAAAGAACAAAAATATACCTAAAAATAACCACAGTGTCTAAGAATGGAGCCGAAGGTATCTTGCAACTTAGTATAAAACAGGTTAACAATAAAAGTGACAGATTTCACATCATAAACCTGCAGATTTCAGCACATCAGTGTAGCCCAGATATTTCCCCCTGATGGAAATATCCATGCGCGGACATGCAGTGCTATAATCAGGGCAGGCAATCGGGCCAAACGAGTTCTATTTGCCGGCTTAACCATGTTTGAAAGATTGCGCGTGAGTTCATTTAGGAAAAAAAATAAATAAGTTATTCACAATGAATCGTCTTTTGAAAGGAGTTACAACCGAATTCTGTCTATCCCTACTTCCCCTCTACCGCTGCTACGAATAGCGCTAGAAGTGATGCGCGATGCGGAATATAGCGCCTGATTTTATCAACACAGTGGAGATACATGTGCAGACTTGTAGCTCACTTTAGAGGATGGCTATTCTTTGCCAGCAACGGAAGCAGGTTGCGGGAACTACATGCAATGCAATCGAGATATGTTTGAACTGAGATTGATGGAAACGACGTGCGAGAATAATGAAGAGGGTGTGAGCAAGCTAAAATAGCCGCAGCAAACTGGTATCTCAACTTCTTTAAGGACAACCCCACAAGATATTTTAAGTGGCGAGGGGGAAAGGGGGGGGGGCGATGTGTTTACCTGAACAAAGTACGTAATGATGCTAATCGGTCGTTTCTATCCATACATTGAAACAGTCTTTAAACGTATTTGTTTATACACTTCATAATATTTCCAATATTTTCCAATAGAGAGGAAAGGCAAGACGGAAATATAAGCAGATTATGACCGGTACCATCAGTATTGGAACTCTGCGCTGGCTGCTGAAGATAAGGACGGAGCATACATGGAAATGCCCTGAGTGCAGTGATGTCAATTCTTGACTCAACTCAACTCAACTCACACATTTTGTATTTTTAGCAGGGTAAAATTATTATTAGTATAGTAGGATTAGGCCTTCATGGCCTTCGTGAGCCTAGAACATGTGTTGAAGCAGGCAGTTTGTTGTTCGTACATCACGAGCGATGAAAACCATTTTCATCCAAAGTAGTAATGAAAAATGATCATGAGTATGAAAGTGGCTGACTTGTCTAATATGAGCCTGCAAATTTCTTGTGCAATGCGGACAACAGATGGAAGCCGCAGTAAGTGGCAACCACGCTGGGTAGGGTTTGTAGGAAGGGGGCTGAGCAGCCCTCACCCCTCCCTACCCCGCCCTTTTTTTTCTTCAAACCCTTGACAGTCGTGCGTTGTTTTCCGTAATATCTTTTCGTCTCCGCTACGGATTTCGACGGGCTTCACTTCCTGAGATCTGGGAAAGACAACAGACAACGGACAGGTGGTCATCAGTAATCACAGTTGAAACTTTTGTAGCAAACGGGTCACCCCATAGTTGCGCCATTTTCTGTGCTAATGAAAATACCATAGAATGTCTATCGCTGGTCTTTAGGGGAAAAAAAACAATATTGACAAAGACCGCAGTCGCAGCAAAGCCAATAGCACACACATGCATCAAATGTATTAGGCATCTCTTAGATGTGCCATTGTCAACGGTCGCTGAAAGGCAGTTCATGGTCGATGGAAGCAGCTAGTCATACAACAGATCACTAGCCGCAGGGGAAAAGGGGATCTCGTATACCTTGAAGACAACCTCACATGTTTTTTGTGTGTGGTAATTTGGGAGAAATGCAGAAGCGGGTTGGGGAGGGGGTTGGGGGGGGGGGGGGCGGATGAGCCTCTAAGAAAAAAATATGTTCAATTGCTACACTGTCCCTATTTTCTATATATATAAGGTATCTATATTATTATTATGTCCGTATACTTGGATTAGCTCATGATAGACTATTCTGATTTAGAACCTTTGTAAATAGGCTGAGTTAAAAAAGAGGGGGGAAAGAAGGAGGGGGGGTGGGGGGGGGGGTTGAGTGGTTCCTCCCGGTCCCAAGTTTTTAATAAACCTTAGTGTTGGCGATGCTAAATTCTGTAAACTACACCTTTTGAGATTTGGGCAGATAATAGAAGACAGACAGATGGATACAACTTAAAACGGAGAGACAGACTTCAGGAAGATAAACTTCATATAGACTTAAAGATAATGTAAGTATACAGAGAGATTCATAAATACAAATGCGTTCATACACGCCCACATTCTTGTGGTTCCTGGGACTCTAGTGTGGAAGAATTGAACCACTGCCTCAACAACAAGCAAGTCGTAAGAGTCTACTAATTGGACTGTGGCCATGTTCCAAGTCCTAGTCCTTTTGAGAAAAAATCAAAAGGTCGACCACTTTCAGACTGCTGCTAGCTAGCCGAGGCTGCTAACAGTCTCTATGTTTGTGGTCTGGGTTATTTGCGTCACTTTCATGACTAAATTCTAGAGATTGCGCCATTTCTGGGCTTGATGCTTTCATCCGAATCAGACCGCTGGTCCTCAACCCTGTTGTTACTTGTGCCATCCCTTGTCTTACTTGGTGTTTCCAGTTTGTGTTGTCTCCGTTTGATTTGGCCAGGCTTGGCCATGTTTCGCAGTCGGAGTACATATACATGATAGGCCTAGAGTCTGCATACAAATAAGCCACATGTGTGAAACAAGTTTGAGCCCAACACTCGGGTTAAGGAACAAGACTAAAGTCCGTAGGAGGACGTACACCCCGTTTACAGTGGGTTAAAGCGAGGAAGAAAAAGAAAATACACATCAACAGGTACAAATCGGAAGAAAAAAAAAAGAACTAACAGAAACAAAAAGATAAATACATTTAGGGATTGTTTACATGGCATTAACGGGATAATAACACTGACAGAACTGAAAATTCCCTTGGCTGTGAGAGACTAGAAAGCACGACTACCTACGGTTTCGGCATAGCACATGATGCTGTATGTCTGTTGATGTGAATGCCGCAACGAATATCATTAAGGTCTTAGAAACACCACGTACACACAGTCTGCAGATAGTACCATCACAGAGAAAACGAACTAATCACAGACCATTAATTTCTGATGGATTCTTTTCAATTGAAGAGGATGAAATGGAAATGTCCCCGGTGCTAAAATTCGCCGAGAACTACGCTTGACAGAATATAATCTTTAGATAATCTTGAGACACAAATGTATAGATTAAAGTAATTGGAATCCCTTCTTTTTGACAGGTCGGTCAGAGAAAAGTAACCGTAATGTAAAATTTAAAAAATAACTAATGTGTTTTTTCGTAAAACATAACATGTTTTGTCTTCTGCATCTCCTGTTCCTGCTCCTTTCTCTTCTCCTCCACTTCCTTCTTCTTTTTAATTCATCATCATTATCATCATCATCATCTTGGTCTTCTTCTTCTTCTTCTTCTTCTTCTTCTTCTTCTTCTTCTTCTTCTTCTTCTTCTTCTTCTTCTTCTTCTTCTTCTTCTTCTTCTTCTTCTTCTTCTTCTTCTTCTTCTTCTTCTTTTTCTTCTTCTTCTTCTCTTCTTCTTCTTCTTCTTCTTCTTCTTCTTCTTCTTCTTCTTCTTCTTCTTCTTCTTCTTCTTCTTCTTCTTTTTCTTCTCCTCCTTCTTTTCTTCTCCTCCTTCTTCTCCTCCTTCTTCTTCTCCTCCTCCTTCTTCTTGTTCTTCTTCTTCTTCTTCTTCTTCTTCTTCTTCTTCTTCTTCTTCTTCTTCTTCTTCTTCTTCTTCTTCTTCTTCTTCTTCTTCTTCTTCTTCTTCTTCTTCTTCTTCTTCTTCTTCTTCTTCTTCTTCTTCTCCTTCTTTTTCTCCTCCTCCTTCTTCTCCTCCTTCTTCTTTTCTCCTTCTTCTTCTTCTCCTCCTTCTTCTTTTTTTTCTTCTTCTTCTCCTCCTTCTTCTTCTCCTCCTTCTTCTTCTCCTCCTTCTTCTTCTCCTTCTTCTTCTTCTTCTTCTTCTCATCTTCTTCTTCTTCTTCTTCTTCTTCTTCTTCTTCTTTTTCTTCTTCTTCTTCTTCTTCTTCTTCTTCTTCTTCTTCTTCTTCTTCTTCTTCTTCTTCTTCTTCTTCTTCTTCTTCTTCTTCTTCTTCTTCTTCTTCTTCTTCTTCTCCTCCTTATCCTTCTTCTGCACGTAATTATATTTACTTAATCTAAACGATTATTCTCACTCGATCGGAGTGATTTCTATCATCTTATTACTATTGTCTTATTGTTTTTTTTATTATTATAGTTTTTGTTATTTTTATATGCACTCTGACGCGCGCTTCATTACTGAACGTTTTCTGTTTCCTAAATATGCAAAAGGAAACCCACATATCTGTACAAGGACTCTCTCTCTCTCTCTCTCTCTCTCTCTGTCTCTGTCTCTCTCTCTTTCTCTCTCTCTCTCTCTCTCTCTCTCTCTCTCTCTCTATCTCTGTGTTTTCCTCTTCCTGTGTCTGTCACTCTTTTCTTTCTTCTCTCTCTCCCTGTGTCTGTCTCTTTATTTACTCATTTCTCTTTTCTCTCAACCCCCCCCCCCACCCCACCCCCTTTCAACCCTACCCATTTTTTAAAGACTTATTTCATGAAGCAGCATATTGACCCTTGAATGTCTAGACACTGACTATTAAATATGTCGAGGCCACTTTTTTGGAATACATCAAATAGGCTGCTACATTTCCAGTGGCAAGGATCTGTAACAGAAGGCGGTAATGTATCAACTGGGTATAGTTTGTTAACGTTACAAATGACTCAGTCAAACAGGGTTCACAATCGCAGCTCTCCTGTCCAGACCTCTTCTAGATTTCTGGGCTTTCAGACCGAGTGCCAGGAATTGCTTTAGAAAGGAACCGTAATCAGCATAAGGTGGTCCATTTAACTGACATTACAGCGTAGGTGTGTATATAAACACATATATCTATCAACGTATAGATGAGACAGACTAGATTATTACACGATATACTGGTATATAGTTACTGAGAAGTAGATACCATACAATACAGGATATCAAAATGATTGAACAGTTCAAAACGGAAATGACGAACTGTCTGTTAGCCCTCTATGCCATATGATAATCATCTTATGTCAGGTTCAACAAAAGGTTTGAAAAACAGTCTTTTTCTCAGTTGCTTCTCGATGCCTTATCTGTCATTATATATATATATATATATATATATATATATATATATATATATATATATATATATATATATATATATATATATACTTGATTTCACCATGTAAAGGCTCTACTCTTATAGGAAAGTGATCAACTATTTGAAAGGTGGGAGGGGATATTGAATAAAAGAACAAAGATCACATAAAGAAACAGAGGCTATTGACTTTGTGAGAACTACGCCATCTAAAATATAGATCAGAGAAAGACGAACACGCATAATGAAGGCAATTAGAAGATGCTAGACCCTGCGACAGTGTTCGTCCACTGGAATTGTGCATGTTTGTGGCAATGTTGTGTCAGCTCTCTGGTTTTAGTGCCGCAACAGAAAGCCGAGACTAACGTGCGATACCCAAAATGCTCGATACAAGCCCCGAAATGTGGCCTTTGTTAGAAATAATTACCATGATCTTTAGTATATTTCTAACAAAATACGTTTTGTATTTTGTTATGGAAACCAGCCCTTGAACATTTTCTAAAAGCCAGAGTGTCTGTTTCGCAACACCAAGATCAAAATATATAAAACGATGAAAAGACGAATCGTTTTAAATGGCTCTGAAACTTGAATCAAAACTAAAAGAGATGAAACCCTATATACGCATTCTCGAAAACAGAGTTTAACGATGAATCTTTGGAGGCATCAAAGACGCAAACAGCGGGGAATGGAGAGTGAAAAGAAACAAGGAAATTTCTAATCTGTTTAATTCAGCATTGATCACTGGCATCATGAGAGCTAATAGACTGAAACAGCTGGGGCAAATTAGGAGAATGTCTGATGAACGTGAGGTAAAAGCTGTATAAACAAGGAAGCTTAATGGTCGTAGACCACGGGGCAGACTAAGAGAGATATTGTCCAGACAGACGTGTATACACTTGGTGTCACCAAATGGTAAAAGAAGGCCAGATAAAGAGATGACTGGAGGCGGGTGATATCTACAGCAATAACCCTTAAAGAGTCAGAATGAAGAAGTAAAAAAGACGCCTTTAGAGATACGTACATTACCATCGGATTTTCAAAGGCTATGATGAGTTAAGAAAGACACCACAACTTTATAGCATCCGATAAATGCACTGTCGCCAGCAGACAGTTCCCAAATAATTTGTAAAAGCGTGGGTGGTTCATTGTGTTGTGATTTACAGCTAGGCTGAATATATTTATTGCTGTCAGAGAAAACTCAGTAAGTTGTTAAATACGACACTCTTGTTAAGAGGAAACAGGTTAATTCTCCGCAAACCCACACCCCAAACATGCACGAAAAGAATTTCAATACTAGTGGTGTCAGTTACATATTGGTTACATCCATATCAGTTCAACCTTACTGAGGTATAGTTCGTGTTTCATAGATTCAGAGAAAAAGGATAACACTATTCAAATACAGTTTCTTGTCCTAAGTGACTACGAATGAAAAGTGAGTCGATCCGGAATTTCAAACATGTATGGAAAATTACCAGACTTAATACTCTTTAAAAAGAAATTCCTAGACTGAAAAGACGATGCAAGGTGTATGCAACAATAAAGTTAGGCCTGTATATCAAGTAATGATTGACATCAGTCAGAGAGATGTGCAAGAGACTGTGCAGTTACAGCGAAATACTGAACAACCATGGTTTTTGGGTATAGTTTCAACTAACTTTCATTGTAGAGGAGACAGTTCCGTGAAGTCCTTGACCAGTTATGTAAAGGAAAAAAAATCGAATGCGATGCTGATTCGAAACCCAAGAACTTTTAGACGCCAGAAAAGAGTATTGCTTCTGTGACTCGGTGACGTCAGTTTTCACCCAGGTCTCATCTATATACCCAATACACCAGGAAGCGTAAGAAAGGGCTCTTACTTTATGTTTTTTTGTTTTTGTTTTGTTTGTACGCATCTGATTGAAAGAAACCAGAATATTCTCTTTGTGCACATTTCAATAGCGACCTAACACAGTGTGCACTTGTGAGTTGTTACGATGTGCAGTTTTCAACTATTCTACCGTTGTTTATTTACTTTTTACGTTCAGTTAATACCGACAATTGCAAACCCTTCTTTTTCTTTTTCTTTTTTTTTTTTTTTTTTTTTTTTTACTTTGCTTCTCATTTTTCTTTTTCTTCTTCTTCTCATTTTTCTTCTTCTTCTTCACATTTTTCTTCTTCTTCTTCTTCTTTTTCTTCTTCTTCTTCTTTTTCATCTTCTTCTTCTTCTTCTTCTTCTTCTTCTTCTTCTTCTTCTTCTTCTTCTTCTTCTTCTTCTTCTTCTTCTTCTTCTTCTTCTTCTTCTTCTTCTTCTTCTTCTTCTTCTTCAACTTCTTCTTCTTCTTCTTCTTCTTCTTCTTCTTCTTCTTCTTCTTCTTCTTCTTCTTCTTCTTCTTCTTCTTCTTCTTCTTCTTCTTCTTCTTCTTCTTCTTCTTCTTCTTCTTCTTCTTCTTCTTCTTCTCTTCTTCTTCTTCTTCTTCTTCTTCTTCTTCTTCTTCTTCTTCTTCTTCTTCTTCTTCTTCTTCTTCTTCTTCTTCTTCTTCTTCTTCTTCTTCTTCTTATTCTTCTTCTTTCTTCTTCTTCTTCTTCTTCTTCTTCTTCTTCTTCTTCTTCTTCTTCTTCTTCTTCTTCTTCTTCTTCTTCTTCTTCTTCTTCTTCTCCTCCTTTTTCTTCTTCTTCTTTATTTTTCTCATTGTTTTGTTTCTTTAGCGTCAGGTTTTGTAAAGATATTGAATGACACCCTTTACACATGATACGTAGATGCTGATATTTACTGTATCGTAAATTCCATTTCTCCATTGCTTGTGTGACCGGCCTCTATCCTTTGCATCAGTTATGTCTAAGTGGCAGGGTTCTCTGAGGTGCACTATCTGGTAGAAGTCTTGACCAAACCTTTTTCTCTCCCACATAAATACGAATGTGTACGGATCGTGCAAAGCCATTTCTTAAAAAGGGATTGCATATTTTTTTTTTTTTTTTTGGTTCTTTTCTTTTTAGAATCAGAATATCCAGATTGAGAGTTATTGATTAAATAATATCGAGCTATTTAAAAAAAAAAAAAACATTCGTGATTACTTGTACATCTTATTAGACACGATTTCAACATTTTTTTCCCCCACCAGGGGGTTTTCGCTTCTCGTATATTTCTCTCCGCACCCCTGGAGGAAATCGTATTAAATTTCCGTGTTTCCAAAGTTGTGTTGAAATCAATGCCAAACGTCAACTGGTGTAACATTAGTTCCGAGATCTGCAGTATAAAATGTGGGAGGGACAAAAGTGTCAATCCAGTCGAGAAATAAAACCTGTCAGCTGACAATATCCAACCGTAAACGACAAAATAATGGTACGGTCAGAAAACATTTTACACCATATAAATTATATTTCCAGTGCAATTCAAACTGCTCGGTAAAAAAAAAAATGCTGGAATTTGACATCAATACTACAGAATAATTAAATTTGACTCCCAGATAAGAAAATATGAAAACCTATCATTAGCTTATATTACTCTGCCAAAACACATTGTCTTTTGAAACTCATCTTAGTGATGTTAAAAAGTCATTTCCCAGGCGTCCAGCATCGATTAATGTTTAATCTTATCTCTTTCAATTGTCCTATAGAGGTCGTCTGTGTTGTTTAGTAGTGACTGTACTTATAGTATTTTCCAGAATACCCAATTGGTGAGAATATAATAGCTTCAAGTATCAATGCAGAAAATAGACTTTGTTTTACAGGGTTTTATTCCTTACGACTGGGTCTTTCTCAGCTTGCCGAGAACCTGTCACAAAGCACGAACCGGTAGCTCGAGCGCTGAAAAATTGCATTTTTTTTTATCTCTCTCTCTCTCCCTCTATCAATCTGCCTCCCCCCCCCCCCTCTCTCTCTCTCTCAATCTCTTTCTGTGTCTGTATATATATATATATATATATATATATATATATATATATATATATATATATATATATATATATATAAATGCGTGTGTAGGCTATGTGTGTTTGATAAATGATAGAAATGTCTAATTTTGAAATATTTAGACAAATTACACCTTATTCCAGGTGAAACATTAGTCGTCCCCTCGTTGGATGCAATTTTGTTGTTGATGTATTTTTTTTTTTTTTTAAGCCCCCACCTTGGCTTTTGCCAGGTGCCCTAAATAAAGCCGGACCATAAATATGGCCAAGCCATATATATGTCCTTACAGGTGATATCATCCTCATGGTGGCACTTTGAGTCAACGGGTGTTTATCGCTTATGTGATGTCCTGGTGGGGTACAACTACCTACATACTTAACCTACACATAGTTCATGTATTTTGTTTATCAATATTTGGCTAACCTTTTTTTTCCCTTCTCTGAAATGGAAATTGATGCATATACACATTACTGTTCACACACATACAAGACTACAAAGTAGTATAAAGTAGGACATATATAAAACCAGGTAAGCCCTGTTCCACCAGTAACATCATTTGCCCTGCCAACTGGCGCAGGCGCTCATGCGTCATCACAGATCAGGATCCCTGGTTGCCTTGGAACCGCTCTCTTCATGATATCCCTCCATGCCATCATTTCAGCCCATCCAGCATCATCTCTCTTGGTCTGCCTCTACCCCTTTTCCACTGATCTTTCCAGTTGTCATGATGTTCTCCAATGTCTCTCTTCTCATTATGTGGCCAAAGAACAGTGTTTGTCTCTCTCTCTCTTATTGTCGTTCGATCATAAGGTTAAGAAATAACCGGGTGTGCGGACCATGCAGGGATGACGATTTATCAGTGATCCTTCTCTGATACACTGATACAACAACCACTCTCACACACCCTTATCTTCACTGATACTACAACCACTCTCACACACCCTTATCTCCACTGATACAAAAACCACTCTCACACACCCTTATCTCCACTGATACAACAACCAATTTCACACACCCTTACCTACACTGATTCAACAACCACTCTCACACACCCTTATCTCCACTGATACAAAAACCACTCTCACACACCCTTATCTCCACTGATACAACAACCAATTTCACACACCCTTACCTCCACTGATACTACAACCACTCTCACACATCCTTACCTCCACTGATACAACAACCACTCTCACACACCCTTAGCTTACGATATATTTCTTCATCCCTTTATTCACAGGTAAAGGAACGGACATTTTATCCACGACCGTAGACCTTTATGATGTATTTAAAAAATGTAATTTAAAAACTAACCAATAATCCCAGGCAAACTGGTGATAAATCGTACATTTGTGACTTCAGCCGTTGTGGCTTACGCCTTACGAAATCGCTTCGTAATTCCGAAATATCCGTCAGGATTCCCCGCAGCGGGCGATTTAGCAGCAGACTTCTTGGCCTTGGTTTTGACAGTGGTTTATCGAACTGACCGGTCATGAGGCAACTACTGAATGTAAATATTGGCCAGTATAATCACAGAACAGCTAACCAGTGTTGGGGTTGGCTCTGTATAATCGTGCAAAGGACACGCTAGAAGGTTTATTAAAATTGTGGTTCATGTTATTGCTCTACTTTTAAATACATTGGTTTATACTTTTCCTATCACTACGAAGCCGTTTCAACACTTAATGTATATTCCTATTTTTGTTATTGTTGTTGTTGTTGTTGCCAAGACATAATGCAGACCTACCCACATGGGATTACAGTGTCGTACATAACCGTTTTGTGGTGCCCCAAATAAAACTGTAACAAACAGACTTTGTATTGGTCAGTACTCATAGAAAGATCTACACATAGATTAATACACTGTTTGTTTATTATATACTGTACAACACCCACAACAACAACAACAACACAACAACAACAAACGCACAGCTACTGAAAGAAACATACCTACTCAAAATTTCCACACGGTCTATCTTAGTAAGGCAATAAGTGAAATTATTAAAATTTCACATAATAATACCTTAGGCTCCGTCAATAGATTGAAACGTTTTTCTTTCACCTGAGCCATAATAATTTTAGGCGTACGACCTTTACCGTTAGTATGGTGTGTGACCTCCTTTTGCGTGGATCAGTGATTTGGCGTCTTCAGGGCATGGATGCGATCAGAATGTCTGATGTGGGCCTGTGGGATGGATGCCCACACTTCTTGGAGTGTCTGGAACAGATCACGACTATTGGCTGGAGCAACGTCTAGGCTCATCCCCTAGATGCTCAATCGTACTTATACCTGCAGATAGGGATCCACAGGGAAGGGTTTGAATGTTACTGGCAGACAGGAACTCCTTGGTCAACCGTGCAGTATGGAGTCTGACGTTGTCTTGATGAAAAAGATATCAGTTGGCATCCTATAATTGCAGGACATGTTTTAGAAGAATTTCATTGTTGTATTGAAAGGAAATAGTGTTCACCCCAAATTGTTTTGCATTCTCGTGCGCGCATCATGAGCTATGCTAACAAATATGTTATCAGTTGAGTTAAGTTTACCTAATTCAAGAACCGACATCACAGCACTCGGGGCATTTCCATAATCACTCCGTCGCCATCTTAAGCAGCCAGCGAAGAGTTCCGATACTAATGGTGCCAGTAGTATTCTGATTAAATTTCCGTTTTGCCTTTCCTAAGGGCCTCGAGTATCGGCCTGAAAACCTCGTCACTCCCCCCCCCCCCCCCCCCCCCCCGCATCAGTCTCCCCAGACTGTGGTGATCAATCTGCTCCTCCGAACTGTACAAGCTCTCTCACAAGGCACTAACCACGTCGGCCTTATCATGCATTAGTATTCAACCAAGTTGCGCAGAGCCAGCCATTCTGTCCGGCTGTTCATTTCCCAACACACCGGCCTATCCGGGTGAAGAAATCCAGACACTCCTTACCCGTGTCCTCCGCAGTGAAGCATGCCACTATGCTCGAAGCATGCCTGTCCTGATTTTCCTCAGTATGCTTTCTGAGAGCTACATTCACGATGTGCTTGTCGTGTTTTCTAACCAACAGAAAGCTGCAGTGACTACTTCCACCTCCATTCTCAAGCTGGATGTTGTGGTAGCATTTGCACCAAACGTCGACCATTAAGTTTTGCTAAAGAACAGCAAGCATATATTTGGCCTCTTGACACTGAATCGTCTGTATAAATGATCAAATCCTCTAAGCAAGCATCATTTTGAAATAATTGCTAAATTTCCATCTCCGTGGCACCTGCTGGCCAGTCTCTGCATTCCCGGCTCAGTCTGATAATGATGACCTTAAACAAGTCTGACTGTTCAGGTGGCACTTTGATCCACTCCTCTCCCCCCCTAATGTTCTTAAGGAAGCAAACCTGTCTGTGTCTTCTGCCTGAGCCATCCATGACTCCCCTCATATCAGCCGCTGACCCTCAACTGCACCTAAAGCTTTATGCAAAGAGTGGTCTGTGTCTGCAACTACCCTGAGATATGACTTCGCCTGTAGCCCCTTGTGCCTACCTGCAACAGTCGGCAAACCAAGGATGTATTGCATACACACCCCTGGGGTGTCTCTGATGCAACACAGAATGGCCCGCATAGCTGTGTTTTGTATGCGCTCTAGTTCGTAAAATATATAAATAAAAAATATAAATATGTTATCAAACATCAGAGACAATTGACCACTGCGTTGTAACGATTACAAAAACCCACGCAATTCACGCCCACATGTCCACTGGACACGGTAAACAACATTTGAGGCTGCGTTTCACATTCAGAAGTACGATATTTTATTTACAAACTAATAAAAACTAGCCGTCGGATAGCTATGCGTCATATTTTCCCCCGTGAACAGTGTGTGTAGATATGTGTGTGATTGTAAGTATATCTGTTTATATTTTCACGGCGGCAAAGGTCGTTTTTATATCCCAATATAATTTGCTCTATGTCTACTCAGTTAAACGTGGTTTCTTGGATTTCTAGTTGTTTATTTTCAACCTTGATATATTTATCCACAAGAAGAGACAGGGTTACAAATACCACCATTAGAGATAAAGCTGGAAAAAGACTACGTCCGGTTTATATTGACATGCAAAGAATGAATTGGTTCGGCCGTGCAGTGAGAATGCTGGCAGACCAAACTACATATGAGTAGTTTTACAGCAGAATATCTGAGAGAAAGACGAAGGGATGACCAAGAAAGAGGTGGATAAATGGCGTAGCTGAAACCTGCAAAAATATCCCAAGCCAACTGAAAAGCGCAAGACAAATACAGAAAACCTCGACACTAGGCAACATCCGTGTTTCAGTGAGACGATAGAAGAGCAAGAAGATCTTTTTATCCTATTTCGATAACAGGGGGGGGGGGGGGGGGGGGGGGGGGGGGGAGGACATGATGCTCTCATCTCACACTTGGAGAGTGTAGTTCTCCTAAAACTGTCCTATTACCGCTGTCACCTGATCTTCCCGAGGTTGGCTCGCTAGGTCCCAACCCGTCACACGAGTAACTGGTAACGTCAGTTGGCATCTAGTACTGCTTCGTGTGCGGACTGGGAAATGTGTGTCTTCATTATCTCGCTTCCCCCACGCTCGGGCATTCGCTAATCTACGTATCCCATTTCGTTAAGTCATTATTTCCTCGTAAAATCTTTAAAAAAAACGAGAATGTGCTACCAGAACGTTATACTGGGTGTCTGTCTGTATTCATCTATCTCTCTATCTCTCTTCCTCTTTCTCCTTCTTGATCTCTCTCACTGCTTTTGTGTGTCTGTATTTGCCTAATGCGCTCTTATGTTATCTCCCCCTTAACCCCCCCCCCCGCCCCCTTTTCCGTGTGTTATTATTGTAATTCAATATATCTTTATTAACTCCCAGTCAGTCTGTCCCTCGCCTCCACCTCCAATTTCATTTTTATTTTGCTAAACTTTCGTCGATACATTGTTTCCTCAGCTGTTTGTTTCCAAACAGCACTGCTATAATTGTTAAATATTGACAAATAAAATGCGCACCCCTCCCCATCCCCACTCTTTTAGTATGTCTGTCTCTCTCTCTTTATACACACACAAACACTTATGTAACGCATACACACACACACATACACAGGCCGGGGCAGACATTTTTGCTTCTGCCAGACTGTGGCCGTTGCATTGTTGCTCCATTTGTAGACTGGAAGTATATAGATTCGTTGCTTAGCTTCTGAGTTGAGTGCATGCCGTGACACTGTGAGCGGCGGATTTTATTTGGAATGTTTTTTGACTGTGACCAACGCGGTGGTGTGATTTGCAGATTCAGAAAATGGCGCGATGCCGGTTTTCGTAATATTAATAAGGTTGTTGCGTATCCTCTAGAGGACTTTGCAGAACCAACCCTAACAGCCCCTGGCTGTTGTGTGGTTTCTCTAGGCAAATTTACGTCCAGTAGTTTGCCATTGCTTTCTGGACGGTCGGCTTTCTTGATACCACTGTCGAAACCAACGCAAGGCGCATTGCCCGCAGCTGGGATCGAACCTGGCATCCCGGCATTACGAAGCGAAGTGTTCGCATCGACTTAGCCACAGAGCCGACTTCGTAATATTGGTGGGGCCATTATTTGATTGAAGTCGATCGCGTGCAAATGCTGATCTTTTGGTGACTTCTGCTACCATTAATGGTGAACTGCGTTTCTAATGCCGGACTGTTTGTTTTAGCACTTCGGATGGCTACCGTTTGCTTTTAATGCGTGTGTATACTATATTTGCTGAGACAGCAGTTTGTCAATCTTCCACAAGTAACTGTGAAAATATTTTGTGTGTTTTTCGTTGGCACAGGAGTGGAGCAACTATAGGGGTGACCCGTTTGCCATTAAGCTGAAACTAAGATTACCAGATTACCAGATTACACACACACACACACACACACACACACACACACACACACATATATATATATATATATACATATATATATATATATATATATATATATATATATATATATATATATATATATATATATCTGTCCCTCTGAGTTTACAGTATTGTAACTCTTCAAAGGTCATTCGTCATAAGAAACAATACTGTGTTCAGAGGCGATATCATATGGCAAGGAACAATGTCCATGAATCACAACCACTTAGAAATCATGTCCAAAAACACAGGATTTCCACTTATCGCTCTCGAGAGCATGCGTCCAATTTAAGGAAACCGTTATATGTGCACGGAATGTTGATGTGTATGAAAATCCAAGGGGACATAGTTGTAGCTATGCAGCTCTTGCTTCGTTGTTTGTGTTGGCGATGAGAGGCTGTACGGGGATAGAGCCAACCTTTAGAGAGGAAGCCCAGTTTAGGAATGTTGCTGTCACCTTCTGATACTTGGGGTTGGGGGGGGGGGGGGAATTAGCTATATCTAACTAGCTCTAGATGACTTAGAACAATCAAAAATTTAGTTAGTCTTTAATCTTGAGCCTAAGGCAGCGCATAAGGTAGAGGTCATAGCTTTCCATGCCCGGCGGTTCGTTGCCAGCTGTTTTAGGTCTTGAATGTACATTAGATCCATGGTTGAATCTTCCCTGGTGATGTATCTTCTACGCAGGGTCTCTCTAGGTCTTCTCCTTTTTTCTTTTCAATTATTGTGTCCATATAAGGATTTTGTGGGGGAGTCTGGTCTTATCCATTCTGACTGCATAGCCGATGTCGTTACTGTGTCGTTACGATCATCAGTTAAGTCACGTTTAGCTAATTATGTTAAATTATTCAACACTGTATACATATTCACATGCCACATAATATTTGCACGTATATTATTTTATATTAATACAATACCACGACCTTAAGAACAGCTTTATACGGAAGGATCTGCTAACGTAATCACACTTCTAGCTAAAAATGCACTTTCTGCAATATGTTTTTCTATTTATACTTAATATCTAAAGGCAAATATCTTTGAAACTTAGTCATATGATGGACAGGGTGTACAAACGAAAGAAATGTGTACGTAAAACGGGTTTTAGTTAGGATTTCCTCCAAGCTATTTATTTATTCACGAATATGTTTTTTTTGACCATCTGTGGGTGTTGTTCTTTTATTATAAACCCTAGTTTCATTATGTGTCTCTTCAATCTAAGTTGCAAACAATGTAGTTTTCTTCGCGATTTTACTTCGATAATACCTTATTTTAAGAGATATTGTGTTTTATCATTACTAATTGCATTTTTTATTTTTCTTCGAATTGGCAGAAAAGAGTTGCTGCAGACATATATTAACATATTATGTAATTAGCACCTCACATAAATGGTATGATCCCATGTTTGGCACAGGTTTTATTGAAGAACTAAACAGTATGATCTCAACGGAATGAACGCAGACGTGGCATACAAATACAACGAAATGTTTTGACAAGGGTCTTTTACAACTTAGTACTAAATACAACACAAACGTGACAAGAAAACAATAAAAAAAAAAAAAGCTGACAACGGCGTTTGTAAACAGCCAAGATTAGCATAAAACCATTATAATTGAAAAAAAAAAAAAGTAAAAACACACATACAATTATCATTTTGTTTATATTTAAAAGAAAAATGGTTTGCTAGAAGAATACATAACAAGAACATTGCTTTATTTATTTCTTCTGGTCAGGATATGTCAGTTGCAGATTTAAAACAGCCGCGACACAGAGATAAACCTTCTGAAGGTTTATCTAGCAGGAACAAACTCCCATAAATCCAGTTAATTGTGGTATTCCATCAGCCGTAATAAGCAGTTTCTTCGTTAGCCTTTTCTCCTTTGCTAATGAGGAAAGACCTAACGTGTAATATGCCATATGCAAACATGTGTTTGTCCTTCACTTACCACTTTGAATGCTACCTTTAGGTTTGATCATCCCTGCGACTTCAAAAACCGCGTGACTGTTGGCTTTTCAACAGGACAAACAAGAAAAAGTTCAACCTCAAAAAACGTTACGGCATCCTCAATGGATCCACTGTGACCAGATACTAAAGTAGTGTACCAGTGACTACTTTAACTACTACCCTGTTGTTTTTACGATGACTACACAAATCAAGTACTACATCGGTGTACCCATAGCTACATTAAGTGCTACCATAGTGTGCCTTTGACTACAGCTGTTACTACCGCAGTGTACCCATGGCTACATTAAGTGCTACCCTGGCGTACCCGTAGCAACATTAAGTTCTAGCCTCATGTAACCGAAGCTAACTTAAGTACTATCCTGGTGTAGACATACCTACATTAAGTGCTAACATGGTGCACCCATCGCTGCATTAAATACTACACTGGTGTACCAATGGCTACATAAGGTTCTACTGTATTGTCACCAAAACTACATTAGGTATTACCTTGGTGTATCTGACAGGCACTTTGGTATACCGGTGACTACATTAGATTTTGCTGCTGTGTACCTATTGCTACATTAAGTTCTACTCTGGTGTACACTGCTATTAATGAGGGTTAAGGCGTATTATGCAAATATCGTCTTTATAGGTCACTTTAATTATGCACAATACAGAGTAAACAGAGAAGATAATAGACGTACTGAAACCAGAATAGAGCAAATAAATAATCACATGTCAGAGGGCATTTGTGTGTATATAATAAACCAGTGAAGTGACGCTACACGCCATCTTTAAACAGTGAGTCCAGCATGCATACACCACTTCAGTCAGGCGAGGACACACACATCATGAATGCGGCATTTCTTTAAATTATTTACAGAGTATAGTTTCCAGAAAATAAACAGGAACGTTTCACAGCTGCAAAGAAGTTTTAAGGACACACTCCCTGGGGCCAGACATTGAAATGCGATAAAGAGATTAATATTTCATTTCCAATGTTTCTTAGGAAATCTTCATACAAGATTTTTCCACTCTAGAGTCCCTGATAGGGAAAAGGCATGATCCTGTTTGTCGTTGTTGTTTGGCAAACATGCATAACAAAATTGTTAGTTAAACAGTGTTTTGCAAATGTAACGTGAGATTTGGTGTAAGAGTCAAATCCCTTTTGGAAGTCTTCTCGAAGTGAGAATATTATGAAAGATAACAGGCAGCAGACTGTGACAAATCCTCTTTTGTCGCTAGCAAGTCTAGGAATGGAATGGAAGTTGGGACACTCAGCTTGTTTCAGTTCATTTCAAGAAATGTGGTTGCCAATAAGCGCTTTATGGCGGAAATGGTTGTAGGATGATATTAACTTCCTCTTCTGGTCAGGCTCACAAGAGTCGCCAAACGTACGCGTATGCATACATACATACATATATATATATATATATATATATATATATATATATATATATATATATATATATATATATATATATATATACCATATATAACATATTTATATACATACATATATACATACATATATATAAAACATACATATATATATATATATATATATATATATATATATATATATATACATACATACATACATACATGCACGCACGCACGCACACACACACACAGACACACAGACACACACACACACACACACACACACACATACATACATACACACACACACACACACACACACACACACACATGCATGCTTAAATAAATGCATACACGTCCACACACAAACGATTGCGTGAACGAGAAAGACTGTCTTCTATTGTAATACAGCATCCATTATACATACAAATGTTGTTATTATAATTATTTAGCCTATAAAATTTTTTGCTATAAGATATGTAAGTTCAAACTATACTTTCTGTTGGTTTTTGTTTGCAATTAGATTCTGTGAAAACTACATTGCCATACGTACTAGAGCAATACATGTAAGCATTGCTACATTGGTCTCTCCTTTAGATGTTTTCATCACCATTGCATCGTTATCCGCATGAAACATATTCGAAAACCAATGATCGAGTACTTTGGCAAACATTACCTTGAGTGACTTTAGATAAATATATATATCTAACCGTTGGGGGTCAGCAGTTATTGGGAAAAGAATAAAACATATGGTGATGCACACTGACATGAAATCAACAGTAATAAAAGAGGTACCCGAAATGGAAAATCCTGAATGAGAAAAGCGAGAACTTCAAAGAGAAGCCTTATGACGCTATTTTGTGGGTGAGTTTAGAGGGACTCGCGTATATTTTAGAAGCGCAGCAGGAGTCGGAGGCCCGGGTGTCATTACTCGGGTAGGCCTGCCTCCCCCCCCCCCCACCCCACCGAAATTACCTAGGTAGTAAACTGTTACTACTGTCTATTTTACCACTTTTTAGTGTGGTGTAGACAGGGGGAGGGGTTCTTGAGCCTGATGATTTATGGACTCCTGCCTATTGCTGTCGCCACGAACTGTGCAGGTTAGGATGTTTAATTGCGTCAGACAGAAACACTCAATCACCTTACCGGGGGTCGAACCCGGGTCTCCCGCATGAAGCCCTAGCGTTGTTCCCGCTCGGCCAGACCTAGGCAGTAAATAGGCCGAAACAATGGTTGAGAAAGGGACACTTACCGAAGATTGGTAGACTCCTGCTATGTATGCTCATGACATGGAGTTCTTTATATTATCATATAAAAACGACATAGTAAGAAATATAGTGAATAGAACGTAACGGAAGAATCGAGAAAATACCCAATGATGCACAGAACGGCGCGGCAAAAAAAGTGATAAAAGGAGATAATCCATACATAGTTTTGCTTTCTCTATACCGTTCCACTGGCTTCTGAAATAAATATCTGTTCCCATCTCAACTGATATATTTATCTTTTAGACACTCATGGTTGATTGCATGTTCCGATGGAAGTCGCTCCAGTAGATAGCAACAAATGTCACAGCGGACTCCTTGTTGTGTCAATAACGATGATGAGCAATTCGTGCTATGAATTGGTCAAAGTGAAAGCTGTCGATAATGACCTGATGTATTTGTGTTTTAGTCAGACTTATGTTTCCGCTGACTGCACACGACGTTCATTATATTGACTCTATATAGAATGTAATCAAGCAGAGTAAAAAAAAATCATTTTCAAGCCTTTGGCGCGTCAGGTATATAGTGTTAGACATCTCATGAGTTAGGTCCTGATACAAGTAAAGATCACTTTTTTACGTCTTATGTGCATCCGGCATATGGCGAAAAGCGCCCATAATTTTACAGACTATCGGCAGTAGGTGGGTAATGTGGTCAGCATTACGCCGACTGTCTTTACTTCCGCAGGACATTCATTCTTGTACCCATTTTGGGTTTGGTCGACCTGCGACGCCCCATATCAGGATAACAATCCATGCAGTGGTCTTGGTGGAACCGGGCTATTTTTTTAAAAACTAATTTGATTGAGCTATCAACAATTGATGGGTCATCGTGTCAACAGCACGCTGCCTATAGAATCCAGGTCTGGTGAGAAAACGTTTTTTTTTTCCTTTAAATGTAGTAATGTGTTCTTTTTTTTTTTTTTAAACTGTTTTGCGTATCCTTTACAAGATTTTGCAGAAAAAACCCCATCATTTTTTTTTCTGTTTTTTTTTTCTATTTCTAGGCAACATTTACATTTAGTAGTTTGCCATTGCCGACTTAAGGTTTGGTTCTCGATACCACTGTTGAAACCAACGCCAGACCGTCTGCTGTCAAATCGTCTGCTGCTGAGTGCAAACCCGGCACCCCGGCAATTCGAAGCGCGTTACCGTGTGTTATTAGTAATGAATAAAAATATTAGAAGTGCAGTTAATAAATGATTGCGACAGAAGGAGCTCAAGCAACTAGGGCATGTACTTTTTTACCTGTTAGTGATGTATCAGGTACATGATACGCAGCTCACATTACTTCAGCCAATCGGCAATCGATAGTGTTACTGAATACACCTTGGTAGCCTTTACTTCTCAGGACAATTTCTAATGCCATTTTATGGTGGGTGGTCCTGACAGGCAAAGCAATATGTTTTTTTTTTAAAATTCACCACAGTGCGGATGCGAACCAAAGATCATTGACATGACATAGGTGGTGGGAAGGGTTCAAATCCTAAGCTCCCTCCCCCTTCACCTCTCTCCCCCATCCCCTATTGTTTTAAAAATGTGCAAAGTGCCGAAGAGGGCTAGGACGATATTGAGTCCCACCATCAAAATTGTTGTAGTTGCGGCGATCCTGTTGGTGGACAAACTGCATTTTGAAAGACGTTTCCCCGTGTGGCTTCTGGGGCCCCATTGTTGGGGAAACGAAAACCCACCTACTGCCTCCTCAACAAGTCGACTAACTGGGGTGTCTTTTGAAGTCGCAGTACATATGTCTAAGAGGTAAGGAACCAACAGTCTGCATACAAATTGGTCACACTTATAAGATGGATGTGCACTTACCACTCCGGATCTGGAACAAGACTTAAGTCCAGAAGTGGCCGAACATCCAGAACCTTCACCTGGAGTTTACAGCCGCTGAACGCAAAGAAGGAAAAAAGATAGATTTTGTGGAAACCAGACCTGTTTATCAAAATCCTGGAGTTGGTTACGTGAAGTTGCGTTCCACTCCTAGAACCAAACTTGGTATGCCTCTTCTCTGTAACCCCACCTCTCCTATGCTTTATTTTAAAATAACAGATCAGTTTCTGGCAGGGTTCCTGTGGACATAGCAAGGCTGTTGAAGACCGCTCCTACTTATTACACAGATAAACGTTAAGTCCAATTCGGATTTCTAAGATATTTATTGCAGCGAGATTCGCCAACACTAGGTGTTCAAACAGCCACAGTTAATGGCCTAGACGGTTTTCGTTCAGTTCCATTGGAGAAAAAGGGCCCATGAATGCGTTCTTAAACACAGGAAAGTCGCCGGTGCTTTGCAATGAAATCTCTTACAGAAACACATCTCCACGTCTTAGTTTGAGAAGTCGATGTACACCAGTGGTTCCCAATCTTCCTAATGCCCCCATCCTTTCATACATTTCCTGTTGTTGTGATGATACCCCAACCATAACATTAATGTGGCTGCTACTTTGTAATTTCAGTGAATAAGTTGTTTTCCGATGGTCTTAGGCGACCCCTGTGAAAGGGCCATTTGACCCTGAAAAGGGTCGCCACCCATAGATTAAGAACCGCTGATGAAGACAGTTGTGTAATGCACAAGCTGGAGGTTTCAGTAGATGACAGAAGCAAAACATACGTAATGTGAAATTGAGCAATGAGTTCTGAACCGTGGTTATATCTAGGTGTATGGCGCTCTATTCTTTTCCAGATAACATTGTTATGAACGCTGCAGCGTAAAACTGTATTATATCAGCAAATAATCTTAACATTTTTGTGTGCAACTATTGTTGTCCTTTAACATATAATTCTCAGAGTTACAATTTTAAACAAATGTTTCGCGGAACATGTGATTACCTTAGTATTTAGTATTGGGAGATATAACATTGTTCACATTGCTACAGGAAAGAAGCATATTCTCAAAATTGGTACTTCGATTTCCTTGTTGGTGATTAACCATAGACTTTTAATGCTGATTAATATGTGTACTTCTATTGCCATTCTCCTTTCGACTTGTGTCGAACAATCTCCATTGCTGTTTATTTTGGAGCCTAGATGTTCAATGTTTGTGGCATTTTCAATTTCTTCATTACTTTTTTAAATTTTTGAGTTATGGTCAGATTTTTTCTGCGGACATTTTTATTATTATTATTGAAAATTCAAGAACATGTTTTGATCTTTACAGCAGGCACTATAAAGTTAAACATGAAGATCCAATACAAAGGAACTGAAAGGATTTGCTGAATAGATTTGCCGAATAGTCCAGACTGTTGCAGAACAACAAAATTGCTCACGAGCGGGCCAGAGACTCGTGCTGTTTCATCGCCTTCAGACTTATGTGTAAGCAGGCATTGTATTCAAGCGTTGCGCGTGTCAAAAGAAACTACTAGTAACTGTAAAAAACAAAAACATTATTTCTAGAATTTTGGAAGACGGTAGCTATTGAACATTTCCCAGCAGAAAATATATTTTTACTGTAAAAATCTGAAGAATGATGCATATTTTAGACAATGGCTGAAAAGGAAGATATAAATCAACATCTTGGCTGATATCTGCTACAAATGGAAACAGACGAAAGGCTGCACAGTTTATTAATTGACAAATATTTCAGTGTCTTTCGTTAGCTGCATATTGTAGTCTTCTTCTTTCTTCTTCGCGTTCACCAGCTGTAAACTCTGGTGGAAAGTTCGGGTTGTTTATCCACTTCTGGACTGCAGTCATGTTCGTAACCTCAGTGTTGTGTGTGCATCCGTTTTACAAATGTGACTAATTTGTATGAGACTGCTGGCTCATTGCCTCTCAGGCAGATGTACTCCGACTTTGGAGAAAGCTTCCCATTTGTCGACTCTTACGACATGCTTTTGGGTAGGCAGTGCGTCTATTCTGGTTTTTCCTATAACAGGGCCCCGGAACCCACACAAGGATATCGCAGTAACTGTCGTTATTGCCTGTGTGCACCACACTGTGAGATGGTGTCGAACCGAGGATTCAGGAATGCGTAACTGGAACAGTCGCTATGAACTGTGCCAATTTAAGATTTTCATTTTTGTCCAACACTTGGATAATCTTAAACCCTTACCAACGATTTGACCCGGGTCTGCTGCATGAGAGCCCAGCGTTTCTGCCACTCAGCCAGCCACGAATAAGATAAACCAGTCTTGTATCCTGCTAACTGTAGTGTGCACCTGAAGAGATTTATTGCGCACTCTGTTTACTACAAGTATAATAATTTACAAATCAACAAGGCACCCTTTGTATCTTAGTATACCTGTTTCCACAGAGAAGTGCATACGCCACTTGGAGATGACATTTTTGATTCTCGGCACGGCAACTAAGGCTTTCGATGTCCATGTTGTCCGTGTGTCCTTTTATCTTTTTACTTTCTTCCATGAGTGCCCATCAATACATTGTCCGTTTACTTATTATATATATATATATATATATATATATATATATATATATATATATATATATACATATACATATACATATATATATATATATATATATATATATATATATATATATATATATATATATATATATATATATACATATATATATATATATATATATATATATATATATATATATATATATATATATATATATATATATATATATGCGCGTTAGCGCAGTCGATACGAGGGTCGCTTTCAATGTTCGATGTTCGAAACCGGCCTGCCCCCGGGGTTCATCTAGCCTCTAGAAAACGGGTACCAGTGTAACACTCTGGGGTAAGTGGAGGAACGCCGCTGTAGCTACAGTGTTACGAGCGAACGGCGACACAGGCAGACATTTTCTCATCAGCTGTCTCTACTGGTGGCAGAGCACTTATGGTTTATAATTGTGTGCAGTGACGCTGGTTCACATCTCCTGACTTTACCTTTTATATATATATATATATATATATATATATATATATATATATATATATATATATATATATATATATATATATATATATATATATATTCAAAATGTTTCTACGGCCTTAAAAGTTCAAGCTCTGTTAATTTATGTGTATGTTGTGTGAAAATTTAGCCCATCGGAAAACCCATAAATGACCATTATTTTCTCATTCTCAATACTCACAATGTGTAGATACACATTTTCCAAGTAGCACACGCGCAAACACTTCTCTTCGGATGGCTCCGATCATACATTCCTTCCTGTCGGACATACAAAACTCCATATCCACAAGAACTTACACATGTAGCTACACTTAACAAATCTTGTTATTGTACTTCGTCTTCTTCCCTCTTATCAGTTTTGCATGCACATTCGTTTCACATATATTACTTTTTTTTAAATGCATACTGTTAATTACTCGCCACTCAGACAGATGCACTCTGACCTCAAGGAACCACTCCTCATTCATGATCTTTTAAAACATTGATGTAAAGCAGTGCGGCAAATTATCCCTCCCAACCTCACCCCCCCCCTTTTTTTTTTTTTTCACAATGTGTGGTCCTGGAACATGAACAGAGACACCATTTGTACATAGTAAGAAATGGGAATGGTGGAGGACTTTTGGGGCAGTGAATCCACATGACTCGCTAGAATTATAGACTTAGGAGTTAATATCGACGTAGCAAAAATAGAGACCATCTCCCGGCACATCAGTGGACTTGTTAATCAACATAGAACTAGTACTATTAGCCACCGGACGCTAGGGTTCATACAAGGGGGGGGGGGGTAGATCTGAGCCCCTATGGACATGGCCGGAGTACAATGGTGATAACCTAACTGACTAAATAACTTGCTTATAGTAAACCAGATTTTGTTGAAGAGAGTTCTTAGTGGTGTTCTCGAATGTTCGTTTAATGTAATAGAAATTGGTGGTACCAGACAGTTTAATGACAAGGTCCGACGAACTACTAATTTAGCTCTGTACGTGACAGTTTGAATTCCAGTGACCAAGAGCTGAGAGACTTTGACTCCCGAGGGACGGCGCGCGTAAAAAGGGAAGAAAATTGGAAGCCGTATACAAGAGGTGGAAGAGATGAGCAGAATGTGGTTATCAGACTGTATGTATTTGTTCGCTACTGTGAGAAAGGAAAAGCTAAGCTCCTGTTTTTGTTGTGCTAACAGTTCAAATCGCATAAGTGGCAGAGTTTGGTAGCAGATTGATCTAAACAAGTGTATAGTTTGTCTCTGTGGTTGAGGCTACTATTGAGTGTATTCTTTTTGTTTTTATTGTTTTCGTTGTTGGTCTTGTTGTTGTTCTGCTGCCGCTGCTGCTTCTTTTTATATTTTTTTTCTTCTTCTTCTTCGTCTTCTTCTTCTTCTTCTTCTTCTTCTTCTTCTTCTTCTTCTTCTTCTTCTTCTTCTTCTTCTTCTTCTTCTTCTTCTTCTGTTTTTTTTCTTCTTCTCCTTCTTCTTCTTCGTCTTCTTCTTCATCATCTTCTGCTTCTTCTTTCCATTCTCATCCATTACTTAATTCGTGTATTCTTTAGATGTAGAGATCTTTTAGGTGTTCTTTCTGAAGTCTTGTTAAGGTTATTCCCCGTGTGGGTTCGTGGGCCCTGTTATAGGGAAAACAAGAATAGACCCACTGCCTACCCAAAAGCATATCGTAAGAGTCGGCTAATTAGGAGCTTTCTTCAAATTGGGACGGCATCTGCCTGAGAGGCAAGGAACCAACAGTCGGCATACAAATTAGTCACATCTGTCAAACGGATGTTCAAGCAACACTCAAATTATGGAACAGAACCGCAGTCCAGAAGTGGACGAACAACCACACATTTTCACCAGAGTTTACAGCTGGTGAACGCGAAGAAGAAGAAGAAAATATAGGTTAATCTTCCTTTCTTTCATGCTGTTGTCCCATTTTTTCTCCTGATAGTCTTCCCTTGCTTCTTGTTATTAGACTCTTCAGTCCTTCTTCTGCCTTTCTAAGCACCAACGGAGCATAGGCCCTCATCTCATTCACGCCAGGTCGTTCTATTGTTGGCTATCAAATGCAGCTCAGTCCATGTTCTTTTCATCTTTTATAACTTCACTATGTAGCTCTTTTCTCCATGTGTGTGTGTGTGTGTGTGTGTGTGTGTGTGTGTGAGTGTGTGTGTGTGTTTTGACGTTTTTTAAGGGAAAGAGGTTGGGGAGGGGTCGTCTTGTTTTATTTCTAAACCCCTGTGGGTTCCAATGCAAAGACATTCTATTGTGTTGTTCTCGGGTGTGTTTTTGTTTTCACCATGGATCCCTATCTAACGCAACAGGTTTTTTTTTTTCCTCACTTCACCTTTTGGACCACATAAACTCAACAAAATTCAACGTTAGTGATTCTGTCATTCAATTTAAATCACCCTAATCTGCGCAGAGTCGGCTCTGTGGCTAAGTCGATGCGAACGCTTCGTAATGCCGGGATGCCGGGTTCGATACCAGCTGCGTCAATTTCGAAAGTGGTATCAAGAAAGCCTACCGTCCAGGAAGCAATGGAAAACTAATGGACGTAAATTTGCCTAGAAAAACCACACAACGCCTGGCTGTTAGGGTTGGTTCTGCAACGTCCTGTAAAGGATAAGCAACTAGCCTAACCTAATCTGCGCAGACACCGCTTAAAGAGTGTTTGTAGTTATTCACTCCTACTCCTATTGTAATGTCTTTCTTTTTGTGGTGCTCACTTAATGTTATGGAGGCGGGGCTTCAAAAACATCTAATCTCTTTTACGATTTTGCCCTCTTTTTGTGAGTATTACCATGACTGCTGTAAGTAAAGTAAAAAGTAAAGATATGCATCGGGCATATGGGCAGAGAGCGTCCCATATTTTTACAGACCATCAACACTCTGTGGGTAATGTGGTCAGCATTACGCCGGCTGTCTTTACTTTCCCAGGACAGCCCATCCTGGTACCCATTTTAGGCTGGGTCGACCTGCGACGTCCCATACCACGATAAAAATCCACACAGTCTGCAGTGGGTTTCGATCGCGGTATGCTGGCTTACGAGTCGGACTCGCAACTCCTTAGCCACGGACGCCGCTATGACTCCTGCGTTGTAGATTAATTTTTTTCGCTCTTTAACATATGATCTCACAATTTGTCGATTATAGTTTTTGACAACCTTGCTTGTATGCGTGTTTGTGCCCGGCTCTCTAGCGTAGTTGGCTAAACCGGATTTCGCGGTGAGCGGGTGACGAACTCCTTGTGGTCCGGGTTCACTATCGGGGGTAGGCAGAAAAGCCACATTTATCTCAGATTTACGGTATTTACAATGGAATCAAGGCCGAAAGGTTGCGATTATACATAATACAGAGCCTAAGGGTTAACAACTCATGGCTTCTGGATGCTAAAACAAACAAACAATATGCGTTTTTGAATTAATTTAATATTGAATTTATTTAATACGGGAATTTAAAAAGCATGGTTCGTTATTGACACTAAAATCATCAGAGAATCAGTACATCTTATTCTTCGTGAATCTACAGGGAAATGAAGAATCGATTTGTGAAAGCCATAATTAGCTTTAATGAATACCCACACCCTATAACAACTAGTACTGGATGGAATCGATTGCGTGTAATAAAAGTGTTCAGTCTTATTACAAACTCGAAGAAAGAAGTCATTGTGAGGCGCTAGAGAATCGATTACTCCAGGCGGATCTATTTCTTTGTCACGATGGGCGAAAGCTGATTACCGATCCACGTAAGTTTAGAAGATATTTGCTGCTAGGATGTCGGGGAAGATGCTCGGATCAATGTCTGCGCACAAAGCGGTGCCACCAGTGACATCTGACCTTGTCTGCTGCAGGCTTGCCTTTGACTGAGCTGGTTAAAGATGCGCTACCAAGTATGCAGTCGCCATCTGCTGACATTTTAAAAATAACGTTCTGTCAAATTTCTTTCCAGCTCTTGAGGAATAACACACCCACCAATTAAATATGTAGTTTCGTAATAGCTCTTCCTGTCCCTGTTTTTCAATTTTTTTACGCATTTCCGTTGGATTACCTTTTGCTTGTTTCTAGCTTGGAGCTGCCGTGGCGTAGTGGCTAGATGTTCGATCTTCACAAGATCGTAGGTTCGGGTCCTGATGGTACTTTATTTTACTTTCAAAAATGACCTTGACTGTCAGGTCGACCTAGCCCCGAGTGGGTACCATGTGAATTCATGGGAAGTAAAGGGGCTGACGTGATGCTGACTACACCACCTACCGAGTACTGATTGGTCTATAAAATATAGGGCTTGCCCTGCATGCTTAATACGTCTTGGTTAGTTGCGTATCCTTTACAGGACGTTGCAGAACCAACCCCAGCAGCCATTGCTTTTTGTACGTTTGGCCCCCTGATGCCACTGTCGAAACCAACGCAAGGCTCATGGCCCGCAGGTAGGATCAAACCCAGCACGCCAGCATTACAAATTTTTTTTTTTAAATTTTCTAATCGACTTTTCATTTCTGTTGGTTTGTTTGATGATAAAAACCTAGATAATTCTGTTTTTCCTGTTGAAGTTACTATACTGGTCTCTTACATACGATGAATCTATCTTCATTGTCCTAATGTGCCTTCTGCTAAGTTACTTTATCACTTAGGGCGACAGTATCGTCCTGTATTCGCCGAGACTGTAACGTTTCTAAGGTAGGCACAGAAGGCTGCATAAAAGTAAAGCTTCGTATACTGTTAGGGGTCCCCAAATATAACTGTCTTGGTAGAAATTTAACGAGTTATCACGTCACTGCTCCTTGTAAGGCAACATCATTGTAGTTGTGACTTGGTGGTCACAAAAGGAGGAGAAAACAATTAGTAGGACAAGTCCAGGACAAGTCCAGGAATGCGTAGGAATGTTGTCCAAAATGTCGATTAATGAAAAAGTATTGAGGTAGTGTCATATGTCCTATACATTAGTGATGTGAAAACGGACCTTTATGTTATTTTACTTACACTGTGTGAGTGCGTATAATATATATATATATATATATATATATATATATATATATATATATATATATATATATATATATATATATATATATATATATATATGTATATATATATACATGTATATGTGTGTGTATAATATACACATATTGTGTGTGAATATGTATATATATATTTATTTGTGGTGTGTGTGTATGAATTGCACGGAAAGAAGGCAACAGAGCTAAAGACTACCAGCCAAATGTAACATATGATGGCAATGCAGCGCAATGGTTTATCTCTGTCTGTCTGTCTGTCTGTCTGTCTGTCTGTCTGTCTGTCTGTCTGTCTGTCTGTCTGTCTGTCTGTCTGTCTGTCTGTCTGTCTGTCTGTCTGTCTGTCTGTCTGTCTGTCTGTCTGTCTGTCTGTCTGTCTGTCTGTCTGTCTGTCTGTCTGTCTGTCTGTCTGTCTGTCTGTCTGTCTGTCTGTGCGTGCGTGCGTGCGCGTGAGCGTGCGTGCGTGCGTGTGTGTGTGTGTGTGCGTGTGCGCGTGTGTGTGTATGTATGTGTGTATGTATGTGTGTGTAAATGTGTATGTGTATGTATGTGTAAATGTTTGTGTGTGTTTATGTGTGTATGTATGTGTGTATGTATGTGTGTATGTATGTGTGTATGTATGTGTGTATGTATGTGTGTATGTATGTGTGTATGTGTGAATGTATGTGTGTGTGTATGTATTATGTATGTATGTATGCATGTATGTAGGTATGTATGTATGTTTGCTTGTACACATATGCATATATTTGTGTTTTTAAACCCAACAAAATAAAGAAATTGTCCATGCAAAATTGGATGGGCATTCCATAATTATTTCTCAAGAGAACAGCCATTAAAAGCTGGGGATCGTGAAAGCCACAGAGCAATAGAAAAAACCTGCACGCAGGAAAGAACTTAAACTCTTGGAAAGCTGTAAAAGAGAACGCAATTACCAAGGCAATGACCAGTACAAAAATCGATGGTGAAAGCAGACGTCCTTATCTGTCAACGATGTTTAGATGAAAGGACCAGTGACGTAGTCCAGGCTGACCACAGAAGTTCTGTGAAGGTGACCTACAAAAGCAAGCGATTTAGGAGAAGTGGAAGAGTACAAGTGACATATTACCGACTTCACTGGTTTCATTTGGTCAAAGGTTCGGATCCCCCCAAAAAAAGGTTGGATTTAAAACAATGATCTTAGTTCTGGTTTCGACTTAGTCTAACAGATGAGTAGTCAGACATGTTCAAATATGCTGTCATGATACTTAAAACTTGACACGGATTTACATACCAAGGCAATGACTAGTTCAAAAATCAATGGTGAGAGCTCACTTTCCTAGTCTCTTATGACCTTAGGTTTGGACCCCAAATAGATGGACTGTTCACATCCTTCTAAGCTATTTGTTGTCAATCTTCCTAATGCCGCGACCCTTTAGTTCAGTTTTCCTATGCTCCTAGGCGACTCATGTGAGGTGCTCGTGCGACCCTCAAAAGGATCGCTCCCCATAGGTTAAGAGCCGCTGTTCTAGACAGTCATGTTCATTCACTTTAACAAATAGCTCAGATCTCGTAGCTCCGATGCTTGCTTGCGGAGCCGAAGGTCGTGGTTTTGAATTCTCATCGGTGTGAATTTTTCTTTTTTTTTTTAAATTTTTTAAAATTGACTTTGGCTCACGAGCTATCAAGCCTTAAATCGACACGGATAATGTCACTGGAAGTAAAGGCGATCGGCGTATCACTGGCCACATTACCCAGCAAATGCGGATTTTAAAATAAATTTGTGTATACCCAAGATCATATATCCGATGTTTGAGCAGCAGGAGAGGCAGCAGCAGAAGCGGCATCATTGTTATGGCTTTATTCACTGGGAAAGACTGAAAGAACAGTTTGGTTGTATACGCGTGTCTCTTTCCTGTGTTGAGATTATTTGTCAGATCATGTCTTCATTTAGATTTGAACTTAGCTATGTCTCATTTAGGATACGAGGCGTCATCTGTATCCATAAATTCCTGCTAGATCACTTTACCAAATCTCACGAGAATGGCAAGTTAAAAACATTTATGAAGTCCTTTGAATATAAAAGTATACATTTTAGACTGTACACAATACAAAGACTCAGGTATAATTAATGATTGCGCTTAAATCTTTTTCACTCGCTAATCATATTAAAATTGCAGTGATAACATTGCATCTCCATCAACAAACACGCAAGAGAAGAAAAGATCAGTAACGTCGAATTTTATTGCACGAAAGAAATATCATTATAATAGGATATTTGTGTGGTATTGTTTTACATGCAGAAGGCGGTTAATGGTTACGTAGCAATGTTTTAATTGTATATCCAGTATCAAGGGTGACAGCATTTATGGGCATTAACAACATATAAGATCACGAGGGACAAGCGTTGAAAGTATTCGTGAAACAGTAGTTTCCCTATTGTCAGATTTTTTTTAATAGTTAGTGTTCTTTGCCTTTCGTCACTATCCTCATCATCGTCATGATTATCATCATCATCATCACCATCATATATTTCTTTATACATTGCGTCTTCTTGTTCTTGTTCTTGTTCTTGTTCTTCTTCAAGCCAGGTCATACCTCAGGGTCGCCGCCGACAAAGACAAAAGACCCTTTCTAAGCTTTTATTCGTACTGAGGGTATAGGGCTAGGCCTTTATAGACCAGTCTGCACTTGGTGGCTGTTATGGACGGTATCACACCAGCCGCCTTTACTTCTCTTAAACGTACCAGGTACCCACTCGGTACTTGGTACCGCGAACAACAGGCGTGGCTTATCACGAAATCTTAGATACAGCAAAGGTATATAGTGTTAGACATATATTTCATAGACCGAACACTACTCTGGTGGTTGGGGGGAGGGGGGGGAAGGAGAGGGGGTGATGTGATCATCATCAGGGCAGCCACGTTTACTTTCCAGGACCTTACACCTAGTATCCAATTAAAACTGGGTCAACCTAGCATCCAAGAGCATGTTTAAAAACAGGGGATTCGTAGCGTCTACAGACTAGTGGGGTAGAAAGTCAGTCAGTTAGTCAGCGTCCACCGTTACACCACGACGGTTCCCATTTATCAGATTTGACGATGGCGAAGCAACGCTCACAAAAAAGTACTACCAAATTTATAAGGAAGGTCGGCTAAAAAGAAAACTGACTTCTTCAGCTCTTATGGACAATGCAGAGAGGGGCAGTATTTCACAGCCCTATAGAAGTATCAGGTGATGAACTATGTTTACCAGTCCGAACATTATTGTTATAGAGGCCCTGAACTTCGAATCAGTGTTCAGGGATAAGACTTAGGGGAATCTTCTACAATCAATATGGTCCTTGCGCCGAGCCTGGATTATAAAGAACACGTCTTAGAAATGTTCGGGTAAAGAAGTAAAGTTTGCTCTAGTTGTACACATCATCCATCCTCATCACCACCAGCATCATCACCAACACGACGACCACCATCATCATCATTATAATTAACAACTGCCATTTCTGTTATTTAAACGTTTGAAAAAAAAGGGGGTGGGGGGGGGGGGAGGGCACAATTTGCCATCCTCCCAAAAAAGGCGATTGAATCAAACGCAAAACGACATAAAGCTGAAAAATAGTGTGGAGGTGTTCCTTGATACAAACCCCCGCCCCCTTTTTTCCATCCACCTTTCTTTTGCCGCCCGCCCCCCTCCCCTATCCACCCTCCCCTACCTTTTTTCACGTTTTTTAATTATCTGATACAGAACAAGTACTTATCTTATTATTCTAAAAGATCTGTTAAATCGGGGACGCAGAAAATATAATTTATCCTGTTATTAAAGGGGGAGGGGGAGAGGGACGGGCATTATGAATTTGCTTTTGTTATGAGGGGGGGGGGGATGTTAGCGGTTGTTAAACCTAATCCCTACTAATTTACTGTCTGTTAACAATACTAATTAATATGATAATATGGTGGAAGAGGGGGGGGGGGGAGGCAGCTTAAACACTATTCACAAATTTAGTCTGGGGGCCGAAGCCATAACCGTTAAATGTTACTGAGGTGGGGCCTCAGTGTGCATACGAACCCCCAGGTTCGGATGCCATAAGTTAAGTATGTTAGAATCAACGTCAGTGTGTCTTGAGCATTTTCCTATACGACTCAGTCTTTCCTCGCAGAACGGCAGGTGCGCAAGAGAATTACACAAAGCAAAATTCGGTAGTACAGCGAAAGATCCAATAGATCTCCGAAACACCAGCTCTGCAAACTAAGACTCGCATAAAATTGAACTCAAGAGCTTAAAAACGCAACATAAATTGCAGCCCCAGTTTGAAGAATATGATTAGTTTATTAGTTATCTATAACAAATCACGAAACTGCAATACAGGATACATTTTTTCTTGCAATCGCTACATTTACCTGCTAGAACAAAGTGTAGAATCTACTAATATATGAGAACCATTTTCTAACAACAGGCCCGCATAGGAGTTGTCTTAGCGCCATCAAGAAATTTGACCACTTCTGGATATTCAGTACTGGTGTGTGTATGTATGTGTATGTGTGTGTATGTGTGTGTATGTGTGAGGGAGACAGAGATGTAAAAGCAGGGTATGGGAGAGATGGATGTAGCGAGAGAGAATGAACGAATATAGTCCTTAAGGAAATTGCCCGTTCTCTTACTGTAGACATCGATAGGGGCAACATTAAATGCTAATAGATCACTCTACCAGGCATTTCGTAAGGACTCGACTGAGAGTAGTTGGCGTGAGACTATATCCATTCGAGTACAAACTTGACGAACACGACTAAAAGGACTTGGCTGAGATAGTTAAGTTCTTTGTTTTACTAATAGATGAAACAAAACCGAAGACGAAAGAAACTGAGTTCTTTGTAACCTACAATGCAGTAATTAAATTATATTTTAAAAATATTAGTTATTACACCTTTTTAAATTAGTCTACCTTACCTATAGTATAAGAAAGAGACAAACACTGTTCTTTGGCCACAATGAGAAGAGAGACATTGGAGAACATCGTGACAACTGGAAAGATCAGTGGGAAAAGGGGTGGAGGTAGGCCACAAGAGATGATGCTGGCTGGGCTGAAACGATGACAGGTGGGATGTCATCAAGACAACTGTTAAGGCAACCAGGGATCGTGAGACGCATGTTGGCAGGGCAAATGATGATGATTATACCTATAGTGAGAGAATAGTAGCTGGGCACATCAGAGCTTCTCAATATTAAAAGCATTGCAATGTACCAAAATGCTTTACATTATAGGATGAGAAAAATATAACAAGGTATCAACAACAAAAACACAATATTATATAACATTTCTTACCTGGAAAGCCTTATTCCATCACCGTCACCCAAAACTCGGTTCTGCACAAATTACTTTTCAGATTCATTTGAATTTCTGAGGAAACGTACCTTCCCATGAACACACCTGGGCAGTGCGATACCTGTCTCCCAAGGAAGCCCGCTGTCGTACTCACACAGCGCTCCTTGTCCCTTGTCGCGCACAGCCTTACGTGGAATCCTTCCCTCACGCCTGGCTGCTAACAGATTATCCTCTGCGGGGTAGCTCCCATTACCAAGACAATGTCGGCAGCGCCGCCAGAATGCCATCACTCCCGCCTTCATGGACCTCTTGCAGCACTGCCGCCGCCTCTTTTCCTCGCCAACCACAAACCACGGCGGCGTCTTGAGTAATTCTACATCCTGATCATCAAACACGGTCCTGGGGCTGCAGCATTGACCGACAATCAAATATCAGCGACTGGGATCTGTCAGTTATGGTCTTTGTGTCTTCTTTATGCACAAGACATGGCTAATGGCTTCTAAAACATTCTCATCATCGGCCAGATAAAGACTGGGGGGGGGGGGGGGGGGGGGGGGGGGGGGGGGGAGAAGGAGGGGGGGGGGGGAGAGATTATGCTGTCTCTGCAGAGGAGATTTGTAGCAACAGTAGTGTAATGGATAGGCGCTAGCCTGTCTGCCTTAAGGTTCTAGTTTAAATCTGCATGGTGGCGTTGTTTTGTATCCCCCCCCCCCCCCCCCCCCTCTTCCGCCCTTTCTTTCCAGAATTGATTTTGGCTTTCAGATTTAAAACTGATGAGCGAAGGAAGTAAAGTCGGCTAGTTTATATTGAACATATCTCTTACATAGTGCAGTTTAATGTATAATATTACATAGGCATTATATGTCCATTGCACTAGTATTACACACACACACACACACACACACACAAAATAGCTCTTTCAGTTCCCCGTGTGGGTTTCTGAGCTTCATTGTTGAGAATAAATCTACCGCCTACTCAACGCATGTCGTAGGAGTCGACTAATTGGATGCTTCCTATGAAGTTGGAATGCATCTGCCGCAGAGGCAAGGCACCAACGGTCTGCATGCAAATGAGTCAGACTTGTGAAATGGATGAGCACGCAACATTCAGTTTCTGAAACAAGACTGGAAACCAGAAGTGGATAAACAAATATAACTTTCTACTGGAGTTTACAGCCAGTGAACGTGAAGAAGAAGAAGAGATATTTCAGTAGAGGTTAACAGCAATGGATGTGTGCATACGATTTCTTCTGGAGGCTTTTGTAATAATTCTCTGATTTCTCCAAGGTGAGACTTCTTAGGCGATAATGCCATAATGACTCCAAGTTGTGATATCTTAGGCGATAATGCCATAATGTCTTCAAGGTGTGACATCTTAAGCTATAATGCCATGATGATCCAAGGTTCGACGTCTTAGGAAATAATGTTATAATGCCTCCAGGGTGCGACATCTTAGACGATAATGCCACAATGACTCCAAGGTGTGACTTCTTATGCGATAATGTCCTAATGCGCCTAAGGTAAGACCTATTAGGTGCTAATGCTCCAGTGCCGCCCCCCCCCCACCCCCTAACGTGCGATCTCCTAGTCAGTAATGTTCTTATGCCTTCAAGATGCCACCCCTTAGTCGATAATGCTCTAATGTCTCTAGGGCGCGACATTTTTGGCGATGAGGCCCTAATGTCCCCAATGCTACGACCTCTACCACGCTAAAGCCATAATGCTCCCCCCTCACCCCCAAAGGGCGACCTCTTTGGCGAAAATGCCATAATCCCGCCCCCTAACCTCAAGGCGCGACCTCTGATGCAATAATTCCATAGTTGAGTCAAGAATTGATATCACAGCACTCGGGGCACGATAACGGTACGTTTTCTATCTAGCCCGCCTACCCTGGACGTTGAATCGTGGTACGTAGAGGATTGTAAAATGCTCTAAACAATCTCAAAACCCTATGGTCCACAGAATGAAATTGTTGAAAGCTGGTTAATAGTAATTGTTAACCTGTCTCTCTTTCTCAAACGCCACTAGATGCAATCGACAGAAGCGAACCCACGAAATGACGTAAAAGGCTTAAGGCTGTTTCCCAACACACGGGCATGACCTAAAGAAAAATATCAAAAGGACGCTAAATATCCGGGAGATCTGAAGCGATACTTGCCACGTTGCATGAAAAATACACGTATTCACCTTTCTAAAGCGGGTCGACCAGCCTAAAATGGGCATCATGATGTATGTCCTGGGAAAATAAAGACGGCCGGCGTAATGCTCAACCACATTACCTACCTAGTGCCGATTGGTCTGTAATAATATGGGTGCTCTTCCCATATGCCCGATGCGCCTAAGGCGTGAAAAGGGATCTTTACGTTTACTGTACTCATTCCTTTCTTAGCATACTCTGTTGTTAGTTACGGGGCACTAGCTCCACCCTGCCATACATTAGTACGAAGGGATATGTCGTGAAGTCATGTTAGCCACCTCATCCATCTATCAACAATTATAAGAAACCACCTCACCCATTTATCAACAGTTATAAGAAACCACCTCACCCATCTATCAACAGTTATAAGAAACCACTTCACCCATCTATCAACAGTTATAAAACACCACTTCACCCATCTATCAAGAGTTAAAAGACACCACTTCACCCAGCTATCAACAGTTATAAGACACCACTTCACCCATCTATCAACAGTTTAAAGACACCACCTCACCCATCTATCAACAGTTATAAGACACCACCTCACCCATCTATCAACAGTTATAAGACACCACCTCACCCATCTATCAACAGTTATATGACACCACCTCAACAATCTATCAACAGTTATAAAACACCACCTCACACATCTAAAAACAGTTATAAGACAACACTTCACCCAGCTAACAACAGTTTTAAGACACCACTTCACCCATACATCAACAGTTATATGACACCACCTCACCCATCTATCAACAGTTATAAGGCACCACCTCACCCATATATAAACAGTTATAATGCACCACCTCACCGATCTATCAACAGTTATAAGGCACCACCTCACCCATCTATCAACAGTTATAAGACCCCACCTCACCCATCTAACAACAGTTATAAGACCCCACCTCACCCATCTAACAACAGTTATAAGACCCCACCTCATCCATCTAACAACAGTTATAAGACCCCACCTCACCCATCTATCAACAGTTAAAAGACACCACCTCACCCATCTATCAACAGTTATAAGACCGCACCTCACCCATCTATCAACAGTTATAATGCACCACCTCACCCATTATCAACAGTTATAATGCACCACCTCACCGATCTATCAACAGTTATAAGACCCCACCTCACCCATCTAACAACAGTTACAAAATACCAATTCACCCATCCATCAACAGTTATAAGACACCACCTCACCCATCTATCAACAGTTATAAGGCACCACCTCACCCATCTATCAACAGTTATAAGACACCACCTCACCCATCTATTAACAGTTATAAGGCACCACCTCACCCATCTATCAACAGTTATAAGATACCACTTCACCCATCTATCAACAGTTTCGAAACACCACCTCACCCATCTATCAACAGCTATAAGATAACACCTCACCCATCCATCAACAGTTATAAAACAACACCTCACCCATCTTTTAACAGTTATAAAACACCAACTTACCCATCTATCAAGACTTATAAGGCACCACTTCACCCATCTATCAACAGCTATAAGACACAACTTCACCCATCCATCAACAGTTATAAAACACCACCTCACCCATCCATCAACAGTTATAAAACACCACCTCACCCATCTATCAACAGTTATAAGACTCCACTTCAACAGCTATAAGACACAGAAGATGGCACTATTTTGGCTACATTCTGAATACAGACGAAGAAAAAAATCTTAAAAACGCTATGAAATAAGAAATAGAGGGCTTTAGGAAATATAAACGTTTAAAAGAGACCATAAGATGAACGTTGATGAAAGAAACCAAAGGTTTTTGACTGGATTCCATCTATGATATCGAAATGATTGCACGGCACAGAACGCTATGGAAAAATAGACTGTGAGCCCTATGCGCCATTCAAAGCATACCAGGACAATGATATGACTGTTGCTGGTACTACTGGTAGTGGAAGCCTGCACTGACTACTACAGGTGGAGATGGAGAACTTATGGGAATGCCTCGAGTGCTGTGATGTCGGTTTTTGAATCTTCTTCTTCTTCTTCTTCTTCTGCCTTTCTATCCCCCAATGGAGCATAGGCCCTCAACCAACTCACGCCAAGTCGTTCTATACTTCGCCATTGCATGGAGCTCTCCCCATGTCCTCCCAATCTTATCTAACTTCATTCTCCAACTCTCTTCTCCATGTGTTTTGTGGCCTTCCTTTATCCCTATGCCCCTGTGGGTTCCAATGCAAAGACATTCTAGTTATGCTGTTCTCCTGTTTTCTCAGTGTGTGTCCTATCCAACCTCTTGGTCCACTGGAGCCTGTTTACTTCTCTTCCAGAGCTCTACATAAGTTATTCTATCATACCATTTAATTCCTTCTATTCTGCGCAGCTACCAGTTAATGAATGCTTGCAGTTTATTAGTAATTGTCTTAATTGTTCTCCATGTTTCCGCCCCATACAAAAGTACAGGTTCTTGAATCAACTCGGCTGAAATCTGGACAAAAGATAATTGAATGAAAAATCTATATTGTACTCTAGTTAAGATTTGACTGACATCAGATCTACCAAAAACACTGATGTCTATTGTGCGTTTTTGAACTGTATCGATTATAAGGGCACGGAATAATAATCCTCATGAGAAGCAACAACGACATTCAAAATTTGTTTTAATCACATGTGATCACTGGCAACACGAGAGCTAATAGACTGAAATGGTTGGGGCATATTGAGATAATGTCAGATGACAGAGAAGTAAAAACTGTATACACAAGGAAGATGAATGGTCGTAGACCACGAGTCACACCAAGAAGAAGATGGAGAGATTATATCCAGGCAGACCTGCAAACACTTGGAGTCACCAACGCGAAAGAGATGGCTAACCACAGAGATGAATGGAGGCCAGTGATATCTGCAGCACTGAACCTAAAGGGCTCGGAATGCTGAAGAAGAAGAAGAAGAAGAAGAAGAAGAAGAAGAAGAAGAAGAAGAAGAAGAAGAAGAAGAAGAAGAAGAAGAAGAAGAAGAAGAAGAAGAAGAAGAAGAAGAAGAAGAAGAAGAAGAAGAAAAGAAGAAGAAGAAGTAGAAGAAGAAGTAGAAGAAGAACACTGGAATTCTACACTCAAGACTCAAGCTTAAGCTCCTGCTGGTGTGTCGATGCATTAAAATAGCTTTAAAAAGTAAAACATAGAAATTCTTGTATTCTACTGTGATATAGAGAAAAACAAATTGACTGAAAAACTGGACGCCAAAATTAAACCGCTTTTTCTGTCAGTGCATGCCTTATGAAATTAACACACGGAGTCGTGTACTTCACTTTCAGTGATGTCTTTACGATTTAGATATACAATTGCTAATCTGGATTAATTTATGCGACAGTACTCTAACTTTCGATTTCGATTTTCTTAAGCTGAGATTCCTTTAGCAGCTTTGCATTGTCGGTGTTATAGTTGACCGTTATTTTGTTATCGAGCTTCTTGTACGCTGATTCTCTTATGTCTTTCAATAATATTTTTAGATTATTATTGGTCCTTATTACTGAAATCTACAAATAGTAATTTTGCCGTGTTACATAAATAATACTAACAACAACACATGCAACACACCTGGCCCAGGATAGAAAACTGCGACTCCCCACTACGCTGTGAGGCAATTGTGGACAAGACAAGACAAGACATAAATAATACGCATAAGATCGCTAGAAAGGGTCTTTACATAAAAACTAAAATAATGTTTTCCCGTTGTAAATTAAAATAATGTTGATTAAAATTATATACTGGGAATCTTCTAACTGCAAATTTGTACGAGCATGAATAGGGTAAATCATTGAGAGATAAATGCTGGGCTATGGTGGTCTGAAGTAAGCGATAGTGCCAAGGACGGACACGTTAATGCTGACTTTGATGTCCAGAGAATTCACAATTAATTACATGTATCTTTCGATATCGTTTTTTTAAACAAACGGGTAATAAATGTGTGGGTGTGTGTATATATATATATATATATATATATATATATATATATATATATATATATATATATATGTATATATGTATGTATGTATATATATATATATATATATATATATATATATATATATATATATATATATATTCGTGTGCTAGTGCCTATATGTGTACGAGCGCACGCTTAAATAAATAGGCAATTTAAGCTAAGGGCCACACATTAAAAGGACGCGCATGCCCAATTCTCAAATCTTCGAGAAAAAAAAGCAAGTTCTTTCGAGCATTTATTCTATCAGGCTTCCTGCTTCCACCTATCTGTACTTTTACCGATCTGTCAATCGATTTCTTTGTCACTTCTCTGCATTATTGTTTGCCGGTTTGTTTCTTAAGGCCCCCAACTCAGTAGGAATGGTATCCATTGTCATGCACGTACGCTCGCTACAACTATGAATAGTTTCTTGCTATGTGTTAGTCGAGGTCAATCAGCAATCTATTATGCAGCCTACTCACGAAAACTGTAGGGATATTTCAGTGCCAGGATTTTCTTAAACATTCTAACACTTCCGGTTCAGGAATCACTATTCAAAATGTTCTGTCGGGTTCTTATCGCGTACACCAATTTGACCCACGCTTGAATAAATATCCTTGCGAACTGAAAACGTGTCTCCAAGAGTGTTTTCACTTCTACTCCAAATACCAGACGAAGGTGAGATCGAGTGTGAGTGAACAAGTGAGTGTTGTTATGCTGACTGTCATCTATGTATTTTACCCCAATTCCTCCTCGTGAGGGTCTTGAGACCCTTTTAAAAAACGAGAAGGTGATTCAGGAGACGACGTTAAAACGGCAACACCCTAAAGACTACAGACACTTCAGGTCAAAAGAGGTGTCGCAAAACATGAATACTATGCAGCCAGCCAAAGAAGAATAGTAAACCAACAAAGAACTGGTGTTATCAGTCGCCACATGCTGAGAGATTTACTGAAAATTGGATCAGAGCGTTTGTGGACTTGATAATCTGTCAATTAACTAAGTATCTAGCTAATTCTAATAAAATTATTTAACAAGCATGTCTTTAAAGGCGCTTAAATGGGTGTTTAAAAAACAAGAGGTATGTCGATCTGAAAAACAGATAATTCAGTCTACCAGTATACAGCAACACGAAGTTTCGACTGGTATTTTATTTTATAGATGCGGGTTGGAATAGCCTTGATCACCTAGGCGACTCAGAATTATAGTTTGGTTTGCAATCTAACAGAGCCATTTCAAATACTACTTCGAACTCCAAATAATTTATAATTAGAACACCAGCAATAACTAAACAAAGTAATAATCTGTGTGCGTGCGCACGTACGTAAAAGAAAGAAAAAAAGACACCCCTTATTCTTCTTCTTCTTCTTCTTCTTCTTCTTCTTCTTCTTCTTCTTCTTCTTCTTCTTCTTCTTCTTCTTCTTCTTCTTCTTCTTCTTCTTCTTCTTCTTCTTCTTCTTCTTCTTCTTCTTCTGCTTCTTCTGCTGCTGCTTCTTCTTCTTCTTCTTCTTCTTCTTCTTCTTCTTCTTCTTCTTCTTCTTCTTCTTCTTCTTCTTCTTCTTCTTCTTCTTCTTCTTCTTCTTCTTCTTCTTCTTCTTCTTCTTCTTCTTCTTCTTCTTTTTCTTCTTCTCCTCCTTCTTCTTCTTCTTTTTCTTCTTCTTCTTCTTCTTCTTCTTTTCTTTTTCTTCTTCTTTTCTTCTTCTTTCTTCTTCTTCTTCTTCTTCTTCTCTTCTTCTTCTTTCTTCTTCTTCTTCTTCTTCTTCTTCTTCTTCTTCTTCTTCTTCTTCTTCTTCTTCTTCTTCTTCTTCTTCTTCTCTTCTTCTTCTTCTTCTTCTTCTTCTTCTTCTTCTTCTTCTTCTTCTTCTTCTTCTTCTTCTTCTTCTTCTTCTTCTTCTTCTTCTTCTTCTTCTTCTTCTTCTTCTTCTTCTTCTTCTTCTTCTTCTTCTTCTTCTTCTTCTTCTTCTTCTTCTTCTTCTTCTTCTTCTTCTTCTTCTTCTTCTTCTTCTTCTTCTTCTTCTTCTTCTTCTTCTTCTTCTTCTTCTTCTTCTTCTTCTTCTTCTTCTTCTTCTTCTTCTTCTTCTTCTTCTTCTTCTTCTACTACTACTTCTTCTTCTTTTTTTCTCTTCTTTTTCTTCTTTTGTCGTCTCAGAGGTACCAGGTTGTAACCCAGTGTCGTGGTTGTCTGTATTTGTCTTGTCCTTCTCGAGTCGCACGGGTGATTGATTTGTTGACCTGTTTGCATGTTTCTGCTACACCACTTACCCATTTCTTTTTTGGTCTTCCTCTTGCCTTCCTCCCAGATGTCCTGCTGCAAAAAGTCTCGTTTGCAGTTTGGTCTAGCTACATTCTCACCAGAATGCGGAACCATTTCATTCTTTATCTGTCAATATATTCAAGACATTGTCTTATTCCTACTTTCTCTCTAATGCTGGTATTCGTAACCTTGTCTCTTCTTGTGTTGTTAGTGACCGTGCCCAAACAGTACATTTCACATGCAGTTATTTCTGTTCTAGTGCTGTAATGATCCAGACAAGACAAGGCGAGTTATGTCTTTTTATGAAGTTATGAAGCACCGGGTGTTTTAAGTAGAGGAAACTCAATTTCAGCACACCTGATTCCTGATTAAAATGCTCGTGTCCACAGAAAGCACTGCATGATGATGAAATTAATGTCCTACACGAGGTAGAAACCTCTCTTGTACTTTAAAAACCTATCAGAGATATGGCGTGTACTTCTAATGAAAATGTCGATCAAACAGAATGCACAAGCAATAGTGTTTGCAAACATTCATCGATGTCTATTGATATTCCGGACTCAGTATATTAATTTTTAATTTGAGACGGAAAAAAAAATTCGCTTTAATTTTTGGGGAAAAACTAAAGAGCTGTTAGGAGCTACTGGCCGAGTGGTTTTAGCGCTGAAATATTGAACGGGAGACTAGGGTTTGGTATTCGGCAAGGGACCGAGATTGTTTTGATGCGTGGGAAAGGGAGTGTGTTGGGGGTGGAGGGGATGCTACCCTAAAGAGGTTCTTAAATTCTGCTGAAGAATAAATTAAATTTTATATCATTGAAAAATATAAACCTGAACGAAAAGTATATCAACGACCTTGACAATATACCAATCACGAACAAAACGTCAACGTTGTGGAAATACAGCCTTCATCAGCACATACATAAATTAGACAATACTACACAAATACACAATATCGCTCATCTTCGTATTTCTAAGCATCCAGGTCAATGTCCAGCCAATAGACTGGTTTGAATTTTAAACACACACACTCGCGTCCAATTTTATATCGAGCGTCTATCAATAAAAGTTTACTCTTCTATATTATGTAAACAGAAAGATCGTGTGATCAATTTTAATTTACCATGGTATTAAAGTTCGGATGCTGAAATATTTTGGTCATATCGAGCGCCACAACAGATCGGAAAAAACTATAGCAGAAGGCATCGTACCAGGAAGGAGTGGCAGAGGCCGATCGACACGAAGATGGGCACAGGATATAAGTGACTCCTTGAGTATAAAAGTATATGAATCAGGAGAACTGGCGAGAGACCGAGTTTCTTTCAGGCAGACTAATGAGAGCGACGTTCTGCAAAGGACCTGCTACATGATGATGATGATTAAAGTTACTGGTGTTGAATTTCCGGCGGATAGATGCACACAAGTCAAGAATGTGGTTCATGCATTTCAGGAAGAAAAAAATTCATTTTGTGCCTTATTATGTGCTGATTTAACTCTGTAGTAATGCACCTGAAGAGATACAGCGAAATATACCAGGCAATTAATTGTGCAATGTGTTGTTTGTGTCTGCATTATTGAAATTTACAACGGAAAAGCATTGTTTTCAATTTGACATGTGCTGACAATCAATATGTGTTAAAAAATACTACTTCTGGAAGGCAGCATACACATTTTTTGTTTGGGGTTGGGGGGGGGGGGGAGGAGGGGGCAACTCTATAAGACGTGTGTTCTTCTTTTCGGTTCATCCGAAGACGTAACTGAATTGTGACCGTTTTCAGCATGGCTGCGAAATTTGTTTCTTTCCGCTGACTATTTCAAAAATTCAGACATTTGTTACCTAATGTTACCCTTTCGTTTAAGAACTGTGCAAAGTCCTGGCACAAATAGCAATAGATATTATAACTGGTGCAACCTGAACTAAAATTGATTTAATGCATGATTATGTTAATTGTAGAACTCAGAACGTGTTTCCATGCTACAGCTAGGTAGGTAGGTGCTTTGATGAAAAAAAAAAATCGTCATTTTGAACCAGCAGCCCCGAAAGGGGGAGCTTTAGGTTATAATTGTGACCAGGTTATGTGTGCCATATAAAATGGCCCAGCACTGCACCCCACCAAGAGCCCTAAAAATAACTCATGCAGTGTTGATGCGATCAAGAAAGAAAGACCCAAATACTCTACCGACCGGCAACGAAGTCGTCTACATGTCACCAGTGTGCATGCTACAACTGGGGAATTATACTTTATATCATAGATTCATGAAAAGCCGAAAAACGTTACTCTAAAAATATTATTTTTTTTTTCATCTAAGTTGAATCTTCTCAATTGTTGCCAGTATCTGCTCAGACGTAATCCTTTTTTTTCTTCTTGAGGTCTTGTTCAGTGGCGCTCATTATTTACCATTGTTTGCGTGTCCTTCGATGTCTTTGTTAGATCATACCTTTGTCCATTTGTAAATAACATATTTCTTTCTTTCATCAATACTTTGAATTCCAGGCCCGTCGCTCTCAAGATGCACAGTGTTCTAAACGTTAATTGAGTGCGAATTTCTCCTTTTCCATACAGATCCTTCTCTGTCGCATAGAACGAAGAGAATAAATAATGACTGGGAGGGAAGATAAAGGAGAAGTTGATACACTGTGTTACAAAAAATATTTGTTGTTAAGAATACATAAAAGATGAAATAGTAAGGATGCTCTTGATTCGAGGTAAACAACATCAGAGACTGCTTTAAACTAGTTTTAGAACTACGATCAATGTTGAATTAGGAATCGATGTCACAGCACTTAGGACACCCCTATAAGCACTATGTCCCCATCTTCAGCAGCAAACGAAGAGTTCCAGTTCCGTTAGAACCGGTAACTGTCTGATTGTATATCCGTCTCGCTCTTTCCCTGAATGTTGAGAGCCGGCAAATTCACCTTTTAACTCCACACAGAGACATTCTCCTTAGACCGAAATTATCAATCTGTCTCCGCACTGGTCAAGTATTATGGCGTCTAATTGAATGTGGCCGAAATATTTCAATTGTCTCGTTTTAAATTTACTTTAGAAACTCTCTTCTGATTCCTAGTCGTTACAGTACCTCTGTATTTGACTGTTTTTGTTTCCATAAAATACGACATATTCTTCTAAATATCGATATATCCAGAGACTCACTTCGATTTTTCGGTTGCCTGTTCATTGTCATATATAGGTTCTGCATAACACTCAACTAGTTTTCCCACCGCAGTCCACATTGTCTAAGCAAATATATGCAACATAAGGAGTATTCTCATTGCAGTCCACATTGTCTTGGCAAATATATACAACACAGGGAGTAATCGCATTGCAGCCCACATTGTCTAAGCAATTATATACAACATAGGGAGTAATCTCATTGCTGTCCACATTGTCTAAGCAAATATATACAACAAAGGGAGTAATCGCATTGCAGTCCACATTGTCTAAGCAAATATATAAATTTCATTGCAGTCTGCTCTATATGTTCTCAGCAAATATATACCATATAGGCAGTAATCTCACTGGAGTCTACTCTGTATGTTCTCAGCAAATATATACCATATAGGCGGTAATCTCACTGCAGTCTACTCTATATGTTCTCAGCAAATATATACCATGTAGGCAGTAATCTTACTGCAGTCTACTCTATATGTACTCAGCTAATATAAACCACATAGGGAGTATTCTGACTGCAGCGATGGTGAGTACCCAGATACTGTAAAGTAAAGTAAGGGACCCTTTTCCATGCCTTTAGGTTAATAGGGCATATATGGCTAGACCTATATTTTATAGACCAATCAGCACAAGTTGGGTGATGTGGTAAGCATCACGCCGGCCGCCACCAATTCCCGAGACTGCACCCGGTACACACTCAAAGCTGGGTCGACCTGGGAGTCGAGGTCATTTTTTAAAAAAACAGTCAGACTCCGCCAGTGAGCGAACCCACGACCTTTCGATCCGCGGCGAGCGTCTAGCCGCCCCGCCACGGCGACTCCTGCCAGATATTGAAAGAGATAAAAAAAAAAACAAGGTCATAGAGATTCGGTAATAGTTCCATATTTTTGATCTCCCCGAAAGGATTCCGGGAGCCCAGTATGGGGTAAAACATGAATAAACCCCCTGCTCCTAAAATGTATGACGTAAAATAAAACTGCATCTCAGGCCAATGTACTCCCTCTTCGAAGGTAGGCCCCAGTTAGTTGACTCTTACGACATGCTTGTTTGGGAGGCAGTGGTTCTATTCTTGTTTTCCTAACAATGGAACAGCGAAATCCACATGGAGAGCCTTGAGGTCGAAACCGCATATGATTGAATTGAATTAAAAAATAAAAACTTGATTCCCCCAGCCTAAAATAGGTATCAGGAACCGTCATGGGAAGTAAAAGTGATCGGCTGGCTATTGACTACTGGTCTAGTCATGTTTATATCCTGTATGATATCCCCGATGTTCCACTGAGAGATAACATCTTTAACTTAACTTATTTTTCCTTTAACATTTCATGTTTATCAAAGTGAATGAGGTATGTGATTTAACCACACATGGACCGTGAAACGACCGACCAACATTTTTTGACACAGAATGCCACAATTCTGATGAGGATAACCCAGGCACAAGTCCCCAAAACCTTGTTCAACTGTTCAACCGTAAGGTTATAATAGGGCCGGTGACTGCAGCCAGGCTAGGGACTTAAAAACAAAATACTGGATTTGTTTGAATCAAAGTTTAGCTAAAAAATTTTAAGAATAGCACGGAACTGAGTTAGGCTGTGGCTTCACAAAATATATCAAATATTCACTGACTGGTTATCTCTTTTAATACCAATCGCATCCTGAGTTGATTTATTACAAATTTAACTGTCCTCTTGGCTAAAGAGTCAAAATACAAATGTCTTCACAGTTCGTTGACTTTCGTAAAAGAGATAAAGTACGGGCTAACAAATCATTACACACAAGTATAAAAATCTGACAATTGGCAAAACAAAAGCGTAAATAAAAGATGCATCTAAAACTTAGATAAACTTGAGTAGGAAAGTGGTGGGTGCCGGACAAATTAATGTATTATCAATACAAAGATTAAACTTCACACGATGTTGGCCAATCTGCTTAACTACAAAGCGTGCGTGTTTGGCGAAATAGATGTCGAGTGGTGATGATCGCTCTATCTCATGTTCTGCTTAGTGGCATGGAACATCACAATGGAGCTGCACGCTTGCAATCACGAATAATCATTAATCGGATTATGTTTTTTGTTTGTTTTTGTTTTTACGCACGCAGCGTCATATACATTTGATACGCCACTTAAAGCTAAGTGTTTTTTTGGGGGGGGGGGGGGGGAAGAGAGAGGGGGGGGGGGGGTTGGCACATTTTGCTAGCTGTATTTTGCCTTGTTAGCAAATCGAAACTAATTATTGGGATGAAGGCATATTTTCATGACACAAAATTAAATCATGCTGGCGATGATCTCGTGAGGTTTCATAAGTTGAGAGCAGAGAGAGAGAGAGAGAGAGAGAGAGAGAGAGAGAGAGAGAGAGAGAGAGAGAGAGAGAGAGAAAGAGAGAGAGAGAGAGAGAGAGAGAGAGAGAGAGAGTATAGTAAAAGGGCGTAATGTTTAGCAGAGTCAACGCATATTTAGATGAATACATAATAAACACTGAAATAACAAATAAATGAGATTATTTTGTATGTATGTGGTGGGCGAGCGCGCTTGTTTCGTGTATGTATATATATATATATATATATATATATATATATATATATATATATATATATATATATATATATATATATACCAGCGGATCCAGAGAAGAACTGACATTGGGACAAGAACACATAAGGTTAAACAGAAACATACTTAAACAATATGAGGTGGGGAAAGAGCTGCGTTTACAAGCTACAGATAACGATTAACAAAACCTGAGCACAAATTCGGAAATACGCAATACATACAGATCAAGTATCGTGCATCAAGTAATGATTTGATTTGATTTGATTCAAGAACGGACATCACAGCACTCGCGGCATTGCCATAAGCGCTCCGACCCTATCTTCAGTAGCCAGCGAAGAGTTCCCATACTAATGGTGCCAGAAGCTTCGAGTAATTGCAACAAAAACAAAACACAAGGTAAAAGACCCTTGTCGACGCCTTTTGGCCAATTGGGTTAACTGGGCTAGACCTATATTTTACAGACCAAACAGACTTGATGGGTGATGTAGTCAGCATCACATTGGTTGCCTTTACTTCCCAGGGCTGTACCTGGTACCCACTCAAGGCTAGGTCGACCTGGGAGCAAAGGTCATTATTTGAAAACGTTCGGCTCATATCAGGACCCGTACCTATGACCTTCCGATCCGCTGGCGCGCGTCTAGCCACTAACCACGGTGATAAAGGTAAAGGTCAAGTCTTAGAGGCTCGGTGAACCCGGGAAGCCGCCCGGTTTCGAACACCGACCGTGGGGTGCAGCAAGTTGCAGCTGGATTTGAAAACGAGCTTCTTATCGACTGCCTAAAGCGGCCCCTTAACCACTGTGGCTCCCAAGTAATTACAAAGCTCACAATGTTTACATCTCACTCAGTTTTTAGTATCAGTAGTCAAGCTTTGTCAGCGTCTGTGGCTTAGATGTTGCGAACTTGCTTCGTAATGCCAGGGCGCCAGTTTCGATCCCAAATGCGGCCATTGTGCCTTGCTTTGGTTTTGAAAGTGGTATAAAGAAGCCGACCGTCGAATTACTCGACGTAAATTTGCCGAGAAAAACCACAGCAGCCAAAAAATTATGTGGTTGGTTCTGCAACGTCCTATATAGGGGACGCAACTAACTTTTTAGTAGAGTTCTTTCTTTCGGTGTGACATATCTTCTATGTCCGTTTGCAAATAACAGCATGCCATTTTCGTATACTTTGAATTAGGTGTGAATCCATCAAGACAGGACACATGGAACCTGCGTAAAACCTGTTTGCTGCTGGAACAGTTAGCATCTACACGTTTGGGCATGTAATACCGGAGACGGAATATCTATAGGTTTAATGCCAGTTCTTAAATCAGTAATTAGACAGCCAAAAAAAAGTTATCTACTGTTTATGAAAGAAGGGATCCCCCCAAGACAAAAAACACAAACCTCAAAAAAGAAGCAGTCACTATTTGTTAGCCATATTGTTGGCCATTTAATCAGTAGGCAAGGCAAACAATTTCTTGATGCCACAGAAAGGTGTTTTACAGGAGAAAGCTTAAAATACCCTGAAGAGCCAAAAAGAGCAACCAAGAGGTTTTAAAAGAAGTGGGAGCTTGAAGACAACTTATCACAGACACCAGAACGAGACAGTCATCATTTTTTTCGGCGATGTTATGAGAAAATGGAAAATGGAACATGTTGTGACCACTTGAAACATCTGTGGAAGGAGGAATAGAAGATTTTTGACCGTCTTGTTGCATGGCATGGAGGTGTGTCAGCACACGAACTGATACATGCTGCAGGAGATCGCAGATTATGGAGAGGCCTGATCGCTCACGCTAGACGGCAAGGCACCTGATGCTGATGATGATATTGAGAGAAAACGAAACAAGGAACATATTGTGAAACTGCACAGATGTCGTATGTACCAGTGCCGTAATCTGGCCCTTTACTCTACACACTAAAGTCCAGTGGTAAAATTTATGGTAATTTTCCCCTAGGGAATTATTACATTAGGAAGGGAATGTAGAGAGGAGATAAGGGAATGGTAGAATTAGAGATGCAACAACTCAGAAATATATAATGATTTTCACGTGATTTTGTTTATTTGCGTTCTTATTTATGGTATGGGGTATATTTGTGTGATGTTCTGATGGAGGCTTTCAGGTAGCAACCTTCACTTCAAATGTGTGTTTATGATTACTGACTGGTCCTACTTTTTGTTCGGTTTGATATCTTTTCATGATAAACTTATGGTCCAAATGAAAATTTAAAGAACAATGTTGACGCCATTAGCGCATTGGTCATATGGTACATTTGATCTTTTACTGACCAGTCGGCATTCGATTGACTAAGTGCTAAATATAACGCCAGGTGTGCGCACTTTCTCGGCCATTTGTTGGTAGCCATTTTAAAATGGGTGCTGTCATAAACTCAGAAAAAGAGGCGGTTTTGTGGTGCTCTCTTGACAATAGAATTGTAAGAGCTAATGTTCAAAGCCTCACAATTAAGAAAAAAAATCAAAAGAGAAGCAAACTAAGGTACCTGTGTATAATTTTCGATAGAAGCCTGTCCTTTAGGAATCACATAGAGGTAGTTGTGGTGAAATGCCAAAAAAGGACTCAGTGCTCTCAAGATAATGTCAGCAATGGACATTAAACAAAAAAATGTTGTTCACAATGTTACAGCATGTGATCATGTTGGTAATAGATTATGGACTTGAAATGCTCACCTTATCACAGAGTCAGCTGATAAAACTTAAACGCGTACAGAATGAAGCCATGCGGGTAATTCTGGGATGTACAAGAAATATCAGGGTAGTATGTATGAGATGAATGCTTGCATTGCCTACTATTGTTCTGAAAGCAAAGTAATATCTCAGAGTAGCTGCAGACAAGAAGCACCTCCTGAATGAAACCCTGGGTAGAGCTAAGGGTCACTGACTGAAAAGAGCGAGGTCTTGGATGACACAAGCTGAAGACACAATCAGCCTTGTGTGCAGGCTTGATACGTACACAGTTATGGGGCTGCTCCTGTGGACTACCGCCAGGCTGGAAAAGCGCCGGATTCCGAGCTTCCAAGGAATCCACCCCAGACTACTGATGGTAGCTCTGCGCATCGGCGGACCAGGATTAAGCAGAGTAAGAGTAATGCGTCTGGCTAAAAAATACCAAAATACTAAAGATAAAGCAGTGGAATGCAGAAGGGGTCTTGATGAAAAAGCTGGAACTGCATTTATGAACACAATAATGATGTTGTCTGTATTCAGGAAACCCATTTAAACATAGGCTCTCGCTTTTCTGCTATAAGCTATGAAACATATAGGCTAGACAGAGATGACCACAAAGGAGGCGTCATTACATTAGTTAAAAATACTATTGCAGCCACAGAAACTTCAAGAAGCATCAGTGAGTCTGAACATCTAACTATAAAACTGCTTATCCTTCCTGAGCCACTATATGTTACTAACTTTTACTGTCCCAACAACAAAAAATTAGAACTAGAATACATCCAAGTAGCTGATAAGAGCCACATAATTCTTGGTGACTTTAACAGTCATTCCCCTAGTTGGGGCTTTGCTTCTATGGATACAAAAGGAGAAGAGGTAGAGGAATGGATGGTAGAAAACCTGCTGATACTAATAAATGAACCTGACTCTGAACCAACATTCTACTCTAGACGATGGCAAACACAAAGTACACCGGACCTAGCTATAGCTACAGAAAACATTTAACGCAGGGCAGACAGAGAAGTGATGAAACAGCTATGAGGAAGTGAACACAAACCAGTAATCGTCATGATAGGAGCGGTCAAGCCTCCAGAAAATAGGAAGAAGATAGCCAGCTTGAACTACAAGAAAGCAGACTGGGACCTCTACAAAAACTCAACTGAAAAGAAACTATCAGAGCCCTTTCCCACTAATGAGGTTAGAAAAAATATCACAACTCTTACCAATATCATATTCGAACAGCACACGAATCAATCCCTCGATGTCGAAGGCAAAACTATGAACCCTTCTGACCCAAGAACTACAACAACTGCACCAAAGAAGCACTGAAGCAAGAGAAAAAATTGAACAAGATCCCTCTGACCTCAACGTAACAGAACACAATAAATATCAGGCTATTTATAAACGAGAAAAACTCACAAGCATCCGGACAAGATGGCAGAAAAAGACTGCAGCTCTCAACATGGAGAAAGATGGAAAAAAGCTACATCTTCTTCCTCTTTTTCTTAGCGTTCACCGGCTGTGAACTCCGGCGCAAAGTTCTGGTTGTTCGTCCACGTCTGGACTGCAGTCCTGTTCCAGAACTTGAGTGTTGCGTGTACATCCGTTTGACAGATCTGTATGCAGACTGTTGGTTCCTTGCCTCTCAGGCACTTCGACTTCGAAGGAAGTTCCTAATTAGTCGACTCTTACGACATGCTTTTGGGTAGGCAGTGGGTCTATTCTTGTTTTTCCTATAGTAGGGCCCCGGAACCCACACGGGGGAAAGCTATATCATCTAGTAAAGAGTCTCAGTGAGGAGAATAATACCAGCCGTGCCCACACTGTCATTGGAGATTTTGGGAAAACTTTCATTGGTAAACAACCAGCAAACCTGCTGGCTGATAGTTTTGCAGAGGAAAGCACAATTTTCATGTCTAGAGCGAGAGAAGAAGAAGCGACGAGAGAACTGAGGAAAATCAACAAAAAGCAGTAACATAACCAAGATATAATAAATAAACTCTTCAGTCCCCAAGAACTTGAATGCACATTAAGAAATCTTAAGAAAATGGAGGCACCTGGACCTGATCGAATAACAAACGAAATGATAGTACACTTGGGACCAGCTGGTAGGCAACGACTCTTAGACCTTATAAACCAATCCTGGGCCCAGGGACTACTTCCTAAGGAATGGAAGGCGGCAGAAATAGTTGCCATAGCCAAGAAAGGAAAGCCCAAGGAAAACAAATTCAGTTACAGCCCTATAAGCCTCATAAGCTGCTTTGGAAAGACCATGGAAAGATTAGTGAACAACAGGTTACTTAATTTTCTAGAAGAAAACAAGATGTTGGATGACAGCCAATCAGGCTTCAGGAGATACAGAAGCACTGTTGACCAACCCTCTTATTTCGCACAGGAAATAAAAGATGCTTTCCAGAAAAAATACAAACTGCTGGCAACTTTCTTCGACCTGACCAAAGCCTTCGATAAGGTCTAGAAGAAAGGACTTGCTAAAACTAGCACACTGTGGGATAAAAGGGCATATGTTTGCCTGGTTTAGAGACTTCCTTTACAGACGCTTAGCGAGAGTCAGACTGGAAGGTCACAAGTGCAAGCTGGTCAGGTTACAAGAAGGTGTCCCCCAGGGAGGTGTTATATCTCCTACCCTGTTTATTCTTTTCATCAATGACCTCCCAAAACAGTTCACGAATCACATTCACAAGGCGATACATGCAGATGACCTGACCATATGGACTCAAGCTGAACAAATAGGAACAACTAAAACAAGAATGCAGGAAGCTATAAATACAGTTAAGAAATGGACAGACTCTTTGGGATTCACAATAAACCAGAACAAAACCGTCTCAACTTTATTCTCTCTTTCCACAAAGCCAGAACAAGTTGATCTGTACCTAGAAGGCAACATCCTTCCAAAAAGAGGATAACCCCACATATTTGGGAGTAAAATTTGACAAAAGGCTAATCTTTGGCTCCCACATTGAAGACAACCAAGGGCTACCATGAGGCTCAGACTTATGAAGAAAGTTAATATAACAAGCTGGGGTGCAGATGCCAACACTGTACGACAAGTATACACTGGATAGCATTGGCCAAAACTGGAGTATGGCATGGCAGCATACTCCACTGCAGCTTAATCAAACCTACAAACTGGATAAAATATAGAACACTGGTCTCAGAATCATCACTGGAGGTAGAAGAAGCACACCAATTAATGAGCTGGAGGCAACCTATGGCCACGAGAGCTTGAGCCTTCGAAGGGAAGAAAATGTGCTTACCCTAACAGAAAAATTTAAACGCATCAACAACAACCCCATGCACAGAATAGCAAATAACAACCAAAAACCGGCTGAAAAGACAAAGCTTTCGTTATCTATCAAAATTGTACTACACAAAAAACAGTGACATGCTTTCTAAAGATCCTTAAACATGGAAAATGATCCAGGCATACAGCATAGACCTACAGCCTAAATATAGAGTCACAACACCAATTTCAGGCATAGACAGAAAGGCTGAAGAATGTGACTTAGTACTGCGTGCAAAGACCCTTGAACATGTCTGCAACAGTTATCCAAAACCCGAATGGACATACGTATACACCGTTGGATCATTGGAGGGAGCAGACAAAAATGGAGGAGCTGGATCGGTCATCATGCTGCAAGATGGGACCACAGTAGAAAGTCATGCGCGTCTGGAAGATTCTCAACAAACTTCGGAGCAGAGCAGCAAGCAATTATTGATTCAGCCAAAGTGCTCGAGGATAGAACAATTAAAAACAGCAAATTGCTTTCTTTTGTGACTGCACGTCAGTCCTCTAGGCGACTCATAGGGATCCACGAGACATCATGGAAAGAGAACTGACCCGTCAGCTAAACAGACTCACAGAAAACAATCAACTTGTTCTCCAGTGGATCCCGGCTCACTGCGGCATGCCAGGAAATGAGTCAGCAGACAGACTTGCAAAAAATGGAACAAAGGAGAAACAACACGTCCATTCATTGTCATTACCAGAAATCAGAACACTTTTCAAAGGAAAATACAAGGGATTGTGGAGAGAACAAACTAACAGTCAACATCCACAAGACCCCATCAGCAGGCTCAACAGAAAGCAACATACAACAATTTTCCGGCTACGAACAAGACACTGCAGGCTCAACTACCACATGCATAAAATAAAGATTGTACAGTTCCCCCCCCCCCCCCCCCCAGTGTGCCTGTCATCAGCACATTCTGCAGACCTGCCCACTCTACCTGCAACTTCGAAAAGACACCTGGCCTCAAGAGCAGAGTGTGCAGAGCAAGCTATGGGAAACCATGCAGGACCTTCAGCTGACATGCGAGTTCATAGAGGCAACCCACCTGATGGTCTGATCTGAGCATACGAAACCAAACGCAAAGATGAAGAAGATAAATTTGCGAGGTGAAGAGTGATTCAAAGTTTCCGAGCAAGTTTCAGACTTGTGTGGGGTTCTTATCAGTTTGGGTCGTGAGTGCAGGGACTAGCCAGTTGGCGCTGCAGAATCAGAAGTTTAACAAATGATTCATGACAAATCCCGCCCAAGTGATGTGATTATCTATACATATGGCTCTGTGTTGAGTGGCGGACGAAGTGCATGGGGGTTTATAGCAAAGGCGAATGGATGTCGCTTAGTGCAACAAAGCCTAGCATATGATATCACAATATCTAGTTTGAGAATGGAGGATGAGGCAGTCACTTCTGTCTTTCGCTGGCTTGAGAATCAGCTGTACACACATGCCGTGATCGTCCCTTACTCACAGAGCATGTCGAAAAAAGTGAAGACGTATGCTCCGTGCAGAGTGGCAAGCATCACTTCAGATGTCCCAGGTAGTTAGTTTCCTTTGAATATTCTCTGCAGGTTTGCCGGTGTGTTGGGAAATTAACAGGCAGATAGACTGGTAGATTCTGTATCACTTGGTGGTGAACGGATGTGTGACAAGCTAGACGTTGCGATGACCCTCTTGGAGCGAGTGAACAATGCAGAAGCACAAATAGATCATTACGTTTTGAGGAGAATGGCTTTGCGATGAGTTACCAGACGCTAATGGACGACGCTCAACATTCAGGGTAACGACGAGACGGATAAACAATCAGACAATTACTGGTCCCATCAGAATCGAAACTCTTTGTTTGCTCCTGAAGATGGAGATGGAGCGCTTATGTGGGTGTCCCGAGTGCTATGATGTCGATTCCTAATTCAACATTAAACATTATTGTTGGTTCGACTTAGTAGCACTAATCACACTAATTAAAAGCAACAACGACGTTAACTGCCTTACATATCCTTATGTTAATTTCTGGCTCTAGTGTGATTGTTATTCACTGCAGGTTCTAGGTAAACAAAAGTGGCTGACTGTCTCCTCCTCATTACTATAAATGAAGACTGTAGGTCTTTCTTTTTTGGCATCTTGCGCCACAATTCTTTTCATTTTGCGGGTAAAATCGAATTTCCCAGTATACATCAATAAATGCAGACAGTTAAGTGTGCAGTTACTGAGCACGTAGCTCGCATCGTCGTTAAAAAAAAGCCCGGCAGTCTGCTTTTAAATATCCTGCAGTTATAGCACGAGTAGGTCGTAACTATGAATCTGCGTTCACAACCCATACGACACAGACGCCCACGTTTCATATGAAGAATTATCAGACTACTTACGCACTGGTGGTAAAAGTCGGCTGATTTGATGTGAGTCGTCACCGTCGCCTGTAAGGACATCAAGTTTCTAATTCCCGAACGGGTATCTTGTGTTCTATGAATGTAATTATCTGCTAGCGATTAATCGAAACACGACACGCGGGTTGTCTTGAGGGTAACTCAATTGCTTTAGAGAAGTGGTTATTGGAAGGAATATTAAACCATCAAGAGACAAGGCAGGGAGAGAGGGAGACGATGTATTCGGGGAACCACCGCCCTAGCAAGATGTGGCAACGGAGTTATCAATTTACCAGGAGTAACGCTGGTGGTGACTCGTCGGGTGCTGCTGGGGGGTTGGGGGCAGGAGCTGGACGAGTATACAGCAACATCAGAATTCCGAAAGCGGTTTTACGGGAATGAAAGCAGAGAGAAGGCAATGTGGGCTTTAACAAATTACATGTAAACAAAATACCAACACATACGCACACACACCTTCGCTCTATGCTGGCAGGAAGGTACTGGGTTCTGCTCGAGATCGATGCGGACTATATTTTCACAATTGACCTTGGCCACCATGTCGACCCAGTTTAATTAACATGGGTATTTGGTCATATCCCGTGAAGGAAAGGCGGCCGGTGTGGTGTCGGCTACATCGCCAAGCGATTGCCCATTGCTGTATACAAATATGTCTAGCATTATATCTGTAATGCGAAAATGGCGCAGACGAGCGTTTTACTACTGCTTGCTTGCTTGTTGTACCCCGCCAGGATATCACACAAGCGATAAACACCCAGTGACACAAAGTGTTACTATGCAGATAAGGATCACCCGTGGAGAGGTCCCAGAAACCCCTTTCAGCAGTTTTGGCCACATTTGTCTTCTTCTATTGTCAAAATCTGCTTGTGCCGCTAGGCGTCGCAGTCTATCAGATGATCGGCAACCGAGCCAGGGCGCGCTCAGTCGCTTCATATGCCGTGATGTTATGAAGTCTCAAGTTGTCCGTGACTCCTTCAATCCATCTTCTTCTTGGTCTTCCCCTGCCTCTTGGTGTTTCGATTTTCATGTTGTATGCTCTTGATGCTGGCATCGTTGGTTCCATTCTCATTAGGTGACCAAACCATTTCATTCTTTGCTTCTCAATAAATTTTACGATGGGTATGGTTCTAATAGTTCTTGTAATCACATCGTTTCTCACTCGATCTCTTCTGGTTTTATTCGCAGCCATTTTCAAACATCTTATTTCACAGGTGGTTAATCTTCTCTCGTGTTCTTTTGTTAATGTCCAAGTCTGACATTGATAACCTAATGTCGGTATAAAGATTGTATTTATAATTTGTCTTTTTATCTCAGCTGGGACAGCAGGGTGTTTTAAAATTGGGGCAAGCTGGTATGCGACATTGTTGGCTTGTTGGATTCTTGCTTCGATCTCTCTGTCTATTTTACCATTGAATGTAAAGATACTTCCCAAGGATTTAAATTCTTGCGCTTGTTTAAGGCTGTGATCTAGAATCTTTCTGTCGATGGTCTGTTGCTCTCTACTTATGCTCATGACTTCTGTCTTTTCAGTATTGATCTTCATATGATGCTTGAGGCAACTGTCGGGCCACATTTGTGGCCCTGCTATATTCAGGGCCCCCTGCAAAGCCCAGAATGGGGGTTTGAAAAACTAAAAATTGCATCCCACAAGGGGACGACTTAGATTACACTGAGTGTTTAACTGTAAATGTTTACGCACATTGTAAGAGCCTTATATTTGAGACCGTTGAAGTTGTCAGTTTTAAGTTATTGGCACTAATCCTATAATTTAGACGGGTATTCAGGCCAATGGCAAAATTTCCCGGTTTTGAGCATATTACTACCGGGCCAGAAGGCAAGCTTTGGTATTTCTTTATCAGGAACGAATCAATACTTCTGAGAAGATTTTTAAACACATACACGCCCTCTGGTCTCGACCATTATTAGACTTTTCGAAGTGAATCTGTTTTGTGTTATTCCACAGTTATTTTAGTTGTTTCTATAAATCTTTCCTCAGTCTCTGCTAAGATAAAAATCTGCGTCCAAGCAGGTTATTGGTGATTTAAGTATTGAGGTAGATTTGAGGCAACAAAATACAATGGGCCCTGTTGCGTGGAGGAGACACAAATTAGGAAGGGAATTAGAATGAAAGAAACAAATTATTGCAGAATGATTAAGAGCTGGAAGTAAAGCTGGAAGTCTGAGAAGGAGTACATTACATCTTCTTCTTTTTCTTCTTTGCGTTCGGTTTCGTATGCTCAGGTCAGACCATCACGTGGGTTAGCTCTATAATTCGCACGTCAGCTGCAGGGTCCTCGTTGTTCCCTGTAGCTTGCGCTGAACACATTTATTGAAGCCAGGTTTCTTTTCGATACACTAAATAATAGTGATTGCAACACTGATCCCGTGCCCTAAATGCAAAGACATTTTTTACTTTGAAGGGGGGAGGGGGTGGGTTGAATCTTTTTAATCATGCTAGTTATACCCGCCTCCTCAGAGGACAATACAAAACATCTTCTGGAATGACGTCAAGTTGCCAAGTAAGTAAAGTAAAGGACCGTTTTCCACGCCCTTAGACGTATAGGGCATGTAGGGCTAGACCTATATTTTTATAGACCAATCGGCACAGGAGGGTGATGTGGTCAGCATCACGCCGGCCGCCTTTACTTTTCCGGGACTGCACACTGTACCCACTCAAGGCTGGGTCGACCTGGGAGCCAATGTCATTTTTGAAAAAAGTCCGGCTCCGCGAGGGAGTGAACCCATGACCTTCCGATCCACGGCGAGCGTCTAGTCGCACGGCCACGGTGACTCCCCCAACAACAGTATGTCAGTAAAAAATGCCAAATGCCAAATGTCTTGCATACAAGCGTGTATAAATATAGGCAAGCGTACAAACACTAGAAACGATTACACACACTTAGAATATCACATACACACCCCCTCACATGCTCCTATACAATCATACTCATATCTACATACACGCACTTTTATAGATATATAGAAGCTCACATACGCAGTCACAAACATGCACATACATCCATTTGCACTCAAACAATATTCAGTGACTACACGAAACTGAAAGAAACGGAGAAACCTGGATGCTACTACACACATCAGCAGCAATAATACCGCCTAGTCGATAAGCCTAGGCTGCTATTATCACCTTCCTCCACAATCGCCAGAAACAGATAAGTCTTTTTGTCTCTATCCATCCATCTGGTTATGCCATTCTCGTACTTATCTTTCTGCCTTCTCCTTCGATCCATCTCGTCAAGCGTAAAATCCGTTTTATGAAATGTATGGAGAAAACTGACTGTTTACTTCACATTTATTAAATCAGTTTGTGATTCTCATCTGTCGAAAAGGAATGTTTTGTTTTTTATGATTCTGAAATAATTTTTATATTCTTCTAAAAGATCATATTCCTGCTGCGAGGAAATGTTCTTCAGCTCCTGTCCATTGTCCCTTTTTATATTCGTATACCAAACATCAGCATTTACACGGCTGCGTGGTCTCGAGGCATTGTGTCTGCCTCGAGTGCTAGAGGTTCCGGGCTAAATCCCCGGTAAGGGGTTGGATTTTTTCACGTGGACTTGTGACTTCTAGTAATTTTCCCTGTTATGTGGGTTGCGAGTTTGGACGCCCGTGTGCATTGCTGAGCACGTAAAAAAATTCCTTTTCCGTTGGAAATGGAGAAGAGTAGCCTAACGGCGCTACCTGGGCAAAATTTGGAGTTAAAATCTACCCAAAGTATGTCAAGATCCTCGCCGGTGCTACAAAGTCTGTGCACTGTGCTGAGCTTCTTCGGACTCAAAACTGAGTTAGAATAAGAACGGAGCACTTATGGGTTACTACCTGTGTGCTATGATGTGTTTTTTTTTTTTTTTTAAATCGATCACCGGCTGTGAATTCCAGTGGAAGGTCCCGGTTAATCGTCCGCTTGGACTTTTGGCTTTCACCTGGACCTGATTTTTGCGTGTACAACCGTTTTTCATTTCCCTGCCTCATGGGCAGCTGTACTCCGACTTCGAAGGAAGACGTCAGGCCTATTTCTAGGTTTACTTTGGCCATTGTTTTGTGTGGGTCGAGACGTTGCCTGATTTGTGTGGTGTCCACTTTGTCTCCTCCGCAGGTATTGCCCTCGGAGTACCCCTTTGGGGCAGCCCCCTGTGGAACAGTTAGCCCTCAAGGGAAGGCAGAGGCAGATCATGGGCATTTGCCGCCATCCAAGGAGGCTTCCATGCATGCAGAGCCGGCACATGGCGTTCTGGTTCTGGGCTCACCCAAGGAATCGTCACGTCCTGCACATGCCTGCTTAACCTCACAACCGTATCAGGCCTCCCGCTCGACAGGGGCTGCGCCCTCTGGAAGTCAGCGGGGAGCAGCCCGTGGGTTTTGGACTTTTGTGATCACACAGATAGGTACATTCTTTTTTTTTCTTCGCACGTTAGAATTCTTTGACGAGCCGTTAGCCCGACAGAATTTTACATCCTGCATCATGCATATCGTTATCAGTTTTGTCCCAACACTCGGGCGAGTGGGGTCTTTGGGTGTGGACATTCGGTCTTTTTCAGTACGCAAGTTGTTACAGGGTCGTAATGATGTTATTCATTATCTGGATGACATTCTGCTTTTCCATAATGATTTAGACGAACATATTCGAGGTCTAAAGACATTACTGGAACGCATAAAATCGTTTAATCTGACAGTTAGACCAACTAAAGTGAAGGTCGCTTTCGAGGAGGTCACGTTCCTCGGTCATGTTGTAGGACACGGGGTCCGTAAACCCGAAGCCACCACGGTGGGTAAGATTCTTAACATCCCTATACCAAAAACGAAGAAACAAGTGCGTGCGTTATTGGGTTTATGTAACTTTTATGCCAAATTCATTCCTAACTATTCAACCATTACAGCCGTGTTGTCCTCATTGACGATGAAAGGAATGCCAGCGAAGGTTATCTGGACGAGAGAGTGCGAGGACGCGCTCCAGAGATTACAAAAGGCATTTAATAGTAATCCGTTCTTGTGTTTGCCAGATTTGTCTCTGCCGTTTTATGTATCCACAGATGCGTCTGATGTTGCGATTGGTGGGACGTTGATGCAATCCAGAGAGGGCACCCTACTTCCTGTTGTTTATGCCAGCAGGAAGCTGTCTCCTACTGAATGCCGTTACAGCGTGGGCGAAAGGGAAGCACTAGCCATTTTTTGGGCAATAGGGAAGTTTACCCAATTCCTGTATGGCAGTCACTTCTTTGTCTTGACAGACCATCGTCCACTCGAAGTCTTGAACTCAGCACCCATCAAAAACTCACGCATATTAAGATGGACAATGTTTCTACAGACGTTCAACTTCACAGTTATTTATCGCCCAGGGAAAGAGAATGTCTTAGCCGATTTTTTGTCGCGCACCCCAGAGGTACTGGAAGACGATTGATGTTTATTTGTTCAATTTACATGATATTTAAAATGCATGATGTTATGAAAATAATTTGGATAACGATAATGTTGTTGATAATAATGCTTAGTGAAGTCAGGAATCTATATTTTGCATGCATTTAGTAATGTATTGACGATATATTGAGGAGTGAGTGTGTGTGTATTCAAGTGTTCTTATTTGCTCTCACGTACTGGTGCTGTTTGCCGCGACATGACTCCAGTTTTCCGACCGAGACTACGTCAAGTCCTAGTGCTCGGTCGTCCTCGGGAGGGGGGAAAAGCTGTCGCGTGCGAATGTGCACCAGAACGCACCAGTACGGAGTGAGCAAATAAGACGTCAAAACAATACGTAACGTTGTTATGATAATATTGTTGTCTGAGCAGTTGATGTTTATAGTCCGAAGGAGACGGACGTGGGAATCCTTGAGGACGCTTTACCCCGGGATCCCACGGAAGCAAACGTTATATAAAGTTGGATCCTTGAGGACGTTTTACCCCGGGACTCCAAGACCTCAGCAGGAAGCTGGTGAGCACTACATTCTCGGCAGCAAGCCGGTATACTTTCATTGCTTAATTCGGACTTGTCCGAGGACCAAGATGATTGTCATGATCTCAAGGTCGGACTGCGACCTATCGTAAGGACATATCCGTCCATGGATGTACGAGTGAGCTTTGGTTGAACGAGTTGATTATTGATTGCATATGTATTTCTCCTTGTATTGCTGATTGTATATATCAATACAACCGTTGGAACTTAACGCATAGCGTTCGAACTCTACCTTTTGAAAGCATTGAAGTAACTACTGTTTTACCCCTACTTGGCCTATTTCATCTTGGTACCACACACATCAGCTTGAAGCGCCTCAGCACGTCACAATGAAGGAACGCACGTATCAAATATACAACACTTGATATCAACGGTATCGCTTAACACCAACAAAACCTTCTTGCAAGGGTGACTAGGCTCAGGAAGGGCCAACCAAATGTGACCTATTGTGTATATAGGCTTGGCTAACTCTGTTCGGGGAAATTTGCGTTACTTTCGAATGCGAGCTTTAACTAATCAGTTCTGATGTAGTTAATTTCATGGTGACCGCTCCTGGTTCCTAGAACATTACCTTGTACCCATTTAAAGCTAAGTCGGCCTGAATGCCAGGGCTATTACAAAAATGTCCTGCTCTGTTTGGATTTAAACCCACGACACTCAGATCCACCGGCGAGTATCTAGAATCTACACCGCGGCTGCTCCCATATAATGTATAATATTTGACTAATGTCATTTTCTCCATAACCGTCTGGAAACGCAATTCTCTGATGTTACATAATGACAGAGATAAAATTTCACTAATAGAGACGTGGATAGATAAGTCTCTTCAGATTAGAAGCAAATATTTCTCGACCAGATATTAAAAAGAGTTTACCCTTTGATGTTCCCCCCTTCTGTCATTTTAATAACTTTACATTCTGTAATAAGATGTCCATCGATTGGTGAGATAATAAACGGAGCACTAGAGCAAATAAACAGCCAGCCTCATCAGCCACTGATGATGTTCGCGTACTTTCCTGTGTGTCTGTGTTTCGTCTGAGTTCAGTTATCTACGTCTTAGCTGGACTCTCTTCGTGCGGCACTTTTAAGGTATTATTATATAAGTTCTGAGAGGTTATCTAGAGTATTTTTTTTTCCATTTAGGCTTGTGATTAACCGCAATTCATAGAGAAAGAAAAAATGGGAGGGGGTGGGGTGGTAGTTTTGTCTAATGTAATACCGCAGTGTCAGATATGTTTCACTCTAGAGCAGAACGCCGGGACTACCAAACGTGGCAGTTTAGACACCTTTGAGATACCCGTGCCTCCTTTCCCAGACCACCCCGAACAACAACAACAAAAATTAATTAGAAAAAAAAAGTCTTAGCTCAACTTTCATAGAATAACTTAAGGGCAAGAAGAAGAAGTACTCTTTAAAAGGTGTTTGCAGACACTTTTAATGTCACTTAAAGTTGTTTTTGTTTTTAATTTGATATACATACATTGCTTTAATTTGTTTGCAGACACTTTTCATATTATTTCGAGTTTTTTATTCTTTTTTTTAAAGCATCTGTTTAAAAAAAAATATTTTTGCATTCTACTATTACTACTTATTATTTATAATAATAATAAAAATAATAATAATATATAGTTCTGCTGCAACTGCTCCTCAAATAATCAGATAGTTGCTACTTTTGTGCCAAGGAAAACGACACAGAATGTCCCCCAGTCTTTCTTTAAAAAAATGACACAGACTGCAGTCTTAGCAAATTTAACAACATGCACACGCTTTAGATGCAGAAGGCAGGAGTCAAAAGTGCAACATAAATTGTGCAAAACTTTAAGTACAGTTCAGCTTTGATGAAAGCAGCAGTTATAACAGATCAGTAGTTGCACACGCAATCAATCGTATAAGGCACCACAAGTTATTTGGCAACATGCCACTCACCATTTTTCTTTAAAAATCTGCAGTTGACAATACAAAGCACACGTGGCACAGTCACAAAGCACTGCAAATAAAATCCACAGCTCACAGTTTCTCGCTATGCATTCAGCTCGGTAGCTAAGCGAGAGAAGTGTATTCCTTCTATGTACACATAGAGGAAATTGCAACAGCAAACTGTTGTGAAAAGCAAACACTTCGTGCGACTAAAAAGAGTAAACCCGCTTATTACCCATATTAATAGGAAGCAATACCACTACTGCTACTGTTATTATACACTTAGACATGGCGTATGCCCCCTTGAGGGCTAGCTCACTCACCCCCCCCCCTCCCCCCCCCCAATTTCCCGCTCGGCTACCTCTCACTACATCGTCTAATATACTACGGTCGACGCGATGGTATTCAACGATCAATGATCTACATTTCCTGCTAACTCGTTTAGGATAGCTCAGCTGGGGAGTAATTAAGCTAAAGGATTCATACCAATCCTTAGGCACATCAGGCACACAGTGCTAGATAAATATTCTTGTATTGATGAGTGGGCACTCATCGTGTTATCTGGTCGTCCCACTGGCTACCATTATGACTGGGGACATTATCAGGGTTATCCAGTCTCATTCACCCGGACCTCTGATATCCCCCCCCCCCCCTCACGAGTATGTGTACATTTGCGTGCCTATATGTGAGTGAGTGTGTGTGTGTATGTGTGAATATATATATATATTTTCCAATACCAGTTATTCAAGTCCTTAAACAAGACCAAGTTCCAGACGTGTTTGGCGAATCATGACCTTTAGCCGGAGCTCACAGCCTCAGAAAGCTAAGAGCGTGGTGCGGGGTGACCTTTGTCGCAGGGGTGAGAGAAAGTTACGTCTGTTGTAATGTGTATAAGGAGATACTCTGTACCTCACTCGGGCGTCAGCCCTTTAATCTTCTGGTTTTACTGAGCCTTATCAAGACTCATGCTGCACCTCCTAGTCGTGCTCCACGGATAATGTCTCAAATGAGCATTACCAGAGCTGTCAAAGGATCTCAGAGTTGGCTACCCCGAGAGGTGTACTGTCTTTTCTGGCTCTCATCAGCCTGCCCACAAACGCGTGGAAGAAAAAATCTTGAGACTAATTTAATAAAAATTAAAATAATCAACAGTTGAAGATATAACCTGTATTTTATTCAATGTAAGCGCCTTGTGCATTAATACTGTAAGTGGCACGATCTAACAATCAAAATCTTGCACCAAAATATTATGAATGTTTTTTTTTTTTACCACCAGATTAATCAACCATCATCCTCTTTGTAAAACAATGATCTTCTTGTATTCGTTCTCTGACTTTTGCAATGAGTTCATTATTACGAACAGAAATATGGCGTCCAGGTCTAGGTGCATTAGTAATCATTTCCTCACCACTTTTGAATTTTGAATACCACCCTCAAATGTAAGGACGAGATAAACAATTATCCCGATAAACTTGTTGCATCAAGTCAACTGTTCCAATGGCGCTTTTCTTTTAAGTTTCAAAATCATTTAACGTTAGCTGTTTGCTCCAAGCTAATTACGTAACGATACACCTCTGACTAGGTCAACAAAATGGCTGCTTTTTTGTGTCTGTTATAGATGAAAAGTTGATAGATCATAGATGAATGTTGTCTCTTTAGATTCCATGCTTTGCTTCACAGATGGCGTTTTTGTCTTAGCCATAATAAAATCAGTCTCATTACCTAATTGTCGGACCTTGTATGTACATCCTCTGCCGACCCTCACCGTCACTGTCACCGTGCTGAGGTACACCACCACAGCAACTGTCCATCGGCTGGCAAAGCCCGACAAAGATATATTCTACGTCACACGAGCAAGCTGACCATCATAAATCGTACTGATTTGAAGAAAAAAAAGTTAACATTTCTGCACCCAGAGACACCACTCGCGAGTTTTGGGACCTAAAAGATAAAGACTTACCTGACGCATTATTCTCCATTCTGTCGTTCTAAGTTCACGTTGAATATGTGTAACATGCGACGAAAAAGAATGTACCTATTCGTGTGGTCACAAAAGTCCAGAGCCCGCGGGGTGCTCCCCTCTAATCTCCGGAGGGCGCGGCCCGTGTCGAGCGGGAAGCCTAATACGGTTGTGATGTTAAGCAGTCATGTGCAGCACGTGACAATTCCTTGGGTGAGCCCAAAACCAGAGCGTCATGTGTCGGCTCTGCTTTCACGGAAACCTCTTCGGATGGCGGGAAATGCATATGATCTGTCCCTGCCTTTCCTTTAAGGCCAACCATACTACATATGGCTGCCCCAAGGGGTGGGGTTGGAGGAGGTACTCCAGAGGCAACACCAGTAGACAAAGGGACAAAGAGGACACGACAAAAACAAGGCAACATCTTGACCCACACACAATAATGGCCACAGTCATCCTAGAGATAGGCCTGACGACTTCCCTCGAAATCGGAGTACATCTGCTAGTGAGGCAGGGAACGGCAACAGCCAGTAAAACGGTTGTACACGCAAAACTCATGTCCAGGTCAAAGCGAAACGTCCAAATGGACGATCTACCAGGACCCTCCGCCGTAATTCATAGCCCGTGAACGAAGATGAACAGAATATAACGTAGAACTGAACCTACACTGAACATCTAAACATGCTGTAATGCCACACGACTCAACCCACGATTCATATAGACAGGACTCACCAGAGCTGTGGATGTTTTCTTAAAAATGTTACAGATATAAGACCGCTGGAACGCCAGATGACTTTATACAAGAACATGTAATCCCTGTTAATCTGCATTCAACAGCCAACGTTTCGCCAGGGCCACGGGATTTAACCGGATAATGCCGTCTGGCTTTTTTTTTTTTTTTGTGCAGGACTTTTTTAATTTGCCCTGCCTCTTTTCTGCAAATTTTCCCAGTCTGAGACTTTTCTTATTCTACAGTTTTTCTAACTAGATAATATGTTTTCCCCTCTGACAGAGCCAATATCGTTAAGATTCTGCACACAGTAATATTTCGGTGCATTATATTTGCGGAATTACATTAATATTTTATCAAGAAAACGTTGCTCTATACAATAACATCTATAAGCCGGCGTTTTGTTATGACTAGACGCTCCCCTCAGGATCGAATAGACGTTGGTTCAAATGCGATCGGAGATGGACTTTTTCGAATATGATGCTGGCTCTCACGTCGGCACAGCCTTAAATGTGTACCGGGTAAAAGTCATGTAAACAAAGGTATGATGTTGACCAATCACTCACCCAGGCCCATTGGTCTATAAAATCAAGGGCTAGCACCAAAAGCAGAATACGCTCAAAACTGACTTTAGTATACCACTTTTGCGGTGTAGGCAGGGGTTGGAGGGTGGGGTGGGTGTTGAGCCAGAGGATTTACGACCCCATGGCTAGTGTTGTCGCCATTACTGTGCAGGTGAGGATTTTTTTTTTTTTTTTTTTTTTTGCCCTGGACAGAAAAATATCCCCAGCCTTACCAAGGATTCGAACCCGTGTCTCCCGTTCGAGAGCACAGCATTCTAACCGTTCGGCCAGTTTCTCCTCAAAATACGCTCAAAGCCATGGAACAGGGTCCATTACTTTACTATAAAATCGCCTTCGTAATGCTATTTGACTGTCGAAACAGAAAAACAGAAAATATATGTTAGGAGTTTCTAGGCAGATTAAACATCCTTTCCGGCTGGTGACGTTGTTCAGTCTTTTTTTCGTGGACAATATATTTAACATGTGTTAATAATAATTAAAGAAGAGGTCATTTCATAGCCAAATTTCATTAACAGAAGCGAAATATTTCAATAAATATCAAGTTTCGTTATCCAAATTAAGTCTTATCTCACCGTAACGTACGTAAATTACTCACTTAAAACTAGCCGTCCCCTTACAAGATGCAATTTATTTTTATTTTGAAGCCCCATGCTGGCTCCTGCCAGGGAGCCGCAATATAGCCCGGCCATAAATATGGTCTAATGGCTGAACGCGGTTTCAGGGACCTCTTCACAAGTGAAACACATCCACATGGTGGCACTTTGTGTCATCGGGTGTTTATCGCTTGTTTGATGTCCTAGTGAGGTAAAATGTACTACTACTACTACGTAAACTACTTGTTCCTTGAAAACTGTTACACCTCTTTTACTTTCATTTTCATCATCATCATCATCATAAATGTGCGAATTTGGTTAGCGTAGACTCTTATGTCTAACTAGGCAAACAACAACAATGATTTGTTCATTGAATCTGGTGAGTGCATGGGATGTCAAACATAATAACCTACGATTATTGACATGACATATCATATGTATGGGCACTATCAAAACCGAGGCTGTGTATTTATAATCCACATTTTCTGCAGTACCTCAGTTTTCTTTTTAAACCTTTTTATCCATGCTTTCTTCGTCTTCCTTTCGCTTACGTAACGACGGTCAGCAGAGCTTCCTTCTGTTTGCTACTCACGATAAGCCATGCTTTTCTGTGTTCCATCTTTTCCTCTAACTAGAATATTAACCCATTGTATCCAGCTTACATGCGTGCGTGAGTGCGTGCGTGCCTGCGTGTGTGTGTGTGTGTGAGTGTGTGAGTGTGCGTGTGTGTGTGTTAAAATTTTTTTCATGTGTGTGCATATTTTATAAATCTATATAACCAGTTAAAATATTACCTATATTCAACTGCGATAGTTGCATGCTAATCTGTATACTTTAAAGTGTAGACCTATTTGACACTAAATTTAATTTAGGCAGTCGTTCCGACTCATGAAAGAAACCTTGCTGATTGTGTGTGACAATCGGAAAACGGTCAAATTCACTTTTTAGGGCAATTAAATCGTTTAAAAAAAAAAAGAAGCTAAGACAGGAAAACACCTAACTTATCACAACCATCTGAAAAAGGCAGCCATGTTTTTGGCATGAACAGATTTAAAGGCAGAGAGAGAAATAGAGAGAGAGAGAGAGAGAGAGAGAGAGAGAGAGAGAGAGAGAGAGAGAGAGAGAGAGGGAGGGGGAGGAGGACCAGAGGGAGAAGGCTCTTGACATCCTTGTGTCATTCCGTGAAAATGGGTCAGCACAACAACTTGTAAAAGATGTTGGAGATGGGAAAATGGGAAGTAGCGCGTTAATCCATGCCAGTCAGCAAGGTACTTCACAACGATTGAAAGGCAGGGACGCTGATACAAAGAAAACATTAGTAATGTGCGGACGGGGTTGCGGGATGTGAGCAACCTTACACTTGTTCTAGAATCTCAGAAGGGTTTATCTTGTGAACTGTATAATAAAAGTTATATTGATAATAATAATACTATTAGTATATTAATAATAATGTTCTGTGTGTCAACGTAATGTGATAATATATTTGAATACATATGTGCTTTAAATAGTCTTTCTTTGCATGGCTGTTGGTTTGGTTGTTTGGTTTTGGAAGGGTAGAGACCATGGGTCACTAGTGCTCTTTACAAAGCAGCTGGTTGTTATTTACGTATACTTTACAGGATGTTGCAAAACCAACCCCATCATTGGCTATTGTTGTTTTCCTAGGCAAATTTAGGTCTAGTAGTTTGCCATTGCCTTTAGGTCGGTCGGCTTCTTGATACCACTGTGGAAATTGACGCAGGCCACAAGGACCGCAGCTGGGATCGAACCCGGCACCCCGGCTTTACGAAGAGAGGGCGCAACGCCTGAGCCACAGACGCCGACCGCCCTAACAAAAGGTAATGAAAATCTTTCTTCCACTGTTCCAGCGTCGATGTTGGCGGCTGTTATATTAGTGCCATTAAAAAGCAGCTGTCAATACAAGACAAATTAACCATTTAAACTGAATTCAACTTCTTTTTCCACTTCGTCTTCTTCCCTTCCTCTGTTACAGCTTGTGATGTCGAGAGAGATATTAGCTTCTACATCTAGATTCACATCGTGCTGTTGAAAAGTTTCTCTGGGTGTATTTTCCATTTGGTTTTTGATCTACCTTTTAATCTGTATGTTCTTTTTCTCTTTTGGTGTACACTCTGTATGGTATGGCACCACAACGCATTCTTTCTAAGTGGGCGCACCGTATGATTCGATTTCTTTGTCTGTGTAATTTTGAATTGGTCCGGTAACGACTCTTTCTGTGTTGAATGTAATGATCCACATATCTTTGCAATCGTCACAACCTGTTCCAGATATTTTCCCTTATCGTAACGTGGCAAACAATGAAGACTTTTTTCCCGATGTTTGAGATAAGCACATGAGGAACAGAAACTTATAATTGTAAAAAAAGCCATACAATTATTTTTTATTTTTGATAATAATATATCTACCTAGCACAGACATACACGGCATATATATATATATATATATATATATATATATATATATATATATATATATATATATATATATATATATATATATATATATACCTATACATATATATACTTATATATACACACACACATTACTTATCAAACTCAATGACAATGCTAATTAAAAAAAAATTATATAACAGAGTGGGATGATAAAGCCTCTTTCTAAACACAGAATGATCTAGAGGAAAAGGCACTATTGACTGCAACACACACGAAACTTATGAGAGGGGAAACATAAGTGAACATATAATTATAATGACTTCAAAAAGTTAACCAGGGAACAAGAAATATGTTTAATATATTAATGCAAAATCGATTTTATGGTTTTGAAATGCACTTTTAGATGTATCGACATTTTTTCTGGCGTGACAAGAATATTGTTGCGACAATGTTATTTATGTCTGGAGACATAGTTTCTATCATTTAGACAGCTTTATCTGCTCTGTGAGTTGTTGTTGTGTGTGTGTGTGTGTGTTGTCCATCAAGATGATAATGACCACTCTTTTTCATCAAGTATGAGTTCGAAGATGACCGATAAGGCCATTGCTGTACGTCTGTGCAGACATTAGAAAAAAAGAATGTTTTAGGTTTAGGGGAACTGTACATTATCAGAGTGTTGAAAGTACATGTGTATAGACAATTATCAGTGTTAAAAGTATGTAGATAGAGAATTATCAGTGTTGTAAGTACATGTGGATAGAGAATTATCAGAGTGTTGTAAATACATGTGGATAGAGAATTATCAGAGTGTTGTAAGTACATGTCGATAGAGAATTATTAGATTGTTGTAAGTACATGTGGATATGTGTGTGGTAATGCTAACAGATGCTAAATCAGTACTTGAAGCACTCCAGTCTAGGAAACTACCAGAATTGCAAACACTGCTGACACAACTCAGCGTTCAGCGGAGACTCGTAATGCAGTGGATACCGTATCATTGTGGAGTGCCTGGAAATGAGAAAGCTGATCAACTGGCAGGGAAAGGTGCGACAAAAGAGCAGCCGGGTGTACCAGTCACATACCACCAAAAGAAAAGAATCATTAAATCGATCAGGAAACCACCAGCCCTAGCACAAGACGACTATTTTATTATGGACAGACCAGAAAACAAGTCATTATCCTCCGCCTTAGAACAGGGCACAGCAGATTACGTAACCACATGTACACAAAATTCAAGATAGGTGTATCAGCCATGTGCACCTGTGGAAATGTGCCCCAGACAGCCGAGCATGTACTCCAGGACTGCACCGATTTTGACACATTAAGGCAAACCTTTTGGCCAGAAAGGACAACAGTGGAACGTAAACTTTATGGACCACTGAATGAACACACAACGACAGTGAAATTTATACAAGAGACAAAACTGTTGATATAGACAACTTATTTCATGCGAACGAAAGAAGAATAAGATGTGGATAGAGAAATATCAGAGTGTTGTAAGTACATGTGGATAGAGAATTATCTGAATGTTGTAAGTACATGTGAATAAAGAATTATCAGAGTGTTGTAAGTACATGTGGATAGAGAATTATCAGAGTGTTGAAAGTACACATGGAAAAAGAATTATCAGAGTGTTGAAAGTACATGTGGATAGAGAATTATCAGAGTGTTCTAGGTACATGTGGATAGAGAATTATCAGATTGTTGTAGTTACATGTGGATAGAGAATTATCAGAGTGTTGTAAGTACATGTGGATAGAGAATTATCAGAGTGTTCTAGGTACATGTGGATAGAGAATTTTAGAGTGTTGTAGGTACGCGTGGATAGAGAATTATCAGAGTTGTAATTACGTGTCGATAGAGGATCATCAGAGTGTTGAAAGTACATGGGAATAGAGAATTATTAGAGTGTTGAAAGTACATGTGGATAGAGAATTATCAGAGCGTTGAAAGTACATGTGGATAGAGAATTATCAGAGTGTTGAAAGCACATGTGGATAGAGAATCATTAGTGTGTTGAAAGTACGTGTGTTTAGAGAATTATCAGAGTGTTAAAAGGACTTGTGAACGGATTAGTGTTGAAAGTACATCTGAACAGACCATTACACAATTCTTGTGAGTACGTGGGAACAGTAAATTATCACAGTGTTTAAAGGACATATAGAGGGAGAATTAGTAACTGTCTGATTGTATTATGTTGAGCTTCGAGCGTTAGCCAGATCACATGGTAACTCCTCGCCGGGCCGTTCCTTACACCGTAATGATGTATCTGTGCCTCCGCACTGTTCGCTTGCTCCCAAAGGTCTTTCATAATATTTAGCTTGCCAAACATCAATTCACCACCAAGTGGTGCAAAACTGACCGGTTTATCTGCCTGCTCTTTTTCCAAACCACCGGCATGACCTGGAGAAAGTATCCAAAGGATGCTAATTACTCGGGACCTTTGAGGAAGTTTTGGAATCTAAAGTCTGTATGGCTGACAGTGAGTCTGTGAGAAAAGAACTAATCCAATAATTACTGACCTTCTGTATCCGAATTTTGCGCAAACTCCGATGAAAATTGCCTTAAGGAACTGAGATCTTTGTTTACAGAAGTAACAAATAGCGAATACAAAATGCAGATGAAATATAAATAACAATAGCTTTATACTAACAGTGTGCAACAGTATTTATATAGTGACAATTTAACAAAATCACACACGCTCCCGTTTATTTCTTTGGAATGGACCCAGACGAATTAACCATAATTTAAATACTGAACAGCAGTACATGTGAGTGTTACTTCCTCTTCTTCTTCAGCATTTCGAGCCCTTTAGGTTAATTGCTGCAGATATCACCCGCCTCCATTCATCTCTCTGGTTGGTCCGCTCTTTCTAGTTAGTGACACTAAGTGTTGGCAGGTCTGTCTGGATATTATCTCTCCATCGTCTTCTTGGTCTGCCTCGTGGTGTTGCTAGCTGTATCAATAAATACAACATTAGAAGTGTATTTAATATGCATTTACGTCTTTACACAGGTATACCAAGTGTAGAAATACCCAAGTAAACATACTCTACTTATTCGTAAAAACACTGTTGAATAATTCTAAATTCACTAGTTTAGGTGCGTTCCTGCAGAAGTTTGAACTTTAAAAAAAAAAAAAAACATGGTTATTGACAGTATTGTGAAATACTGAATAGAAACAATGATTACTTGATGCTGAAGAAAGAAATATATACTTTATGCTAAATAAAGATGTCTTTAGACAATTCTTGTCTAAGAAAAATTGATTGATGTGTTGCTGTATCATCAATAACATGTACATTGTATTCTCCGGTCATACATCAGTCTTCAGGAGAAACGTTTGGTTATGTTTGAATCTATCTTTTCCTTTTTAGATATTGAGCTACCTGCTTGAAGTATGTGTTGTGGGTATGGATACATTGAAAGAATACACGGTTAGAACAAATCAGATGAATAGACAAGGAAATGCCTAAACCGGCTTCAATGTGCACTTACTAATACGTAAGCGAAGCAATGCCAACGCAGGAATAAGTATAATGTGGTCAGGGCACTTTGGAAGCAAGGAAACAATGAGCATGGGCGAAGAGAATCATTACTGATGGGAAGTCAGCAGATGCTCTGTCTGGCACTCAACAGTCGAGGAAACGCAAGACTGATGTACAATGAAAACGCTGCTGGTACATTTCGCGAAACTCACCCTACCTCGTTCGCCTGCGAGATTTTATGGCAGTTCCAACTGGTTGTCCTATGTTTTAGGGGTGTTTTTTTTTTAACGTTCTAAGCACATCCACCACAGCCGAGAGCCAACGCTAAAAAATGTAAAAATACAAAAAAACGAAAATGATTCGATGCTCACCAACCGTCGCTTTTTCGGCACTTTCCCCTGAAGCACTTTTGCCCTTACACACAGACATCTGCGGCGCCTGAACTACTCACAACAATACATTCCAACAACATCAGTCGTTCACAGAAAAGACATTTGAAAAATGAATCCTGCGCACCTTCGTCGGGGACACAGTGTCGACTGCGTATAACGAGCGTGAGCCAGTTTTCTGTGCGGTGTGCATAGTCGGCGAAGAAAGGAATCGCATAACACCCCCAGAACATAGGAGAGCCCTTGAAAACCGCCACAAAATCTCGCAACCGAATGAGATATGGTGACTTTCATGAGTGGTACCCCGCTGCTTGTACCACAGAAGACTAGACAGTATGTGTGTTTGGCAATGATATGAGAAGGAATGGACTCTAGAACACCGTCACAAATGGCAATGGTAATGGACAATAAACAAGGTTAGGTAACGTTATAAATACCTCAATGGTCCAGTCATAGAACTGCACTGATGCAAGAACACTGCTCTGATCCATGATTTTCGTGTAAGGTAAAGAAACATGAGCGCTCACATGTAACAAAAGGTCATGTAAGTAGACAATTGGAATGGGCACTCTGATCTGAGATGATGAAGTTGAAGCAGGAGCGTTTAATAGAATGTAGAATGTGTTGTAGTGTCGCTACTTCACTTAACACTCAACATTCGATTAGTAAGCAATTAATGTAAAGGTCACTCTTCCACTCTTTCAGTTTCATCCGGTGTATGGCCATATATTATTTTAGACCAATCGGCACTTGATGGGTGATGCGGTCAGCACCACGTCGACCGCCCTTATTTCCCATGACTATACCTGGTTCGCGTTTAGGGCTGGGTCAATCTGGGAGCCAATGTCATTTTTGAAATAAAGTCTGTCTTGATCTGGACCTGAACCTACGACCTTCCGATGCGCAGGTGAGTCGTCTAGCCACTTTACAACGGCGGCAACCATTCACTCGGTGACTACACGATAGAAGAGAGCTAAAAAATCAGTACTTTCAAGACATGACAGTCACAACACTACACATGAGCAGCAGCCATCTTGACCTAGAAGTGTAAAACAAGACATTATCATGAATCAATTTTTACGGTTTAAACACTGAAGAAGTTTATTTTCAGACAATGTAAGCTGGCTGAAACGAGGCGCAGAGAAGCTTTCAGAGTAGACTACCATTAGACTACTGAAGTACCTTAACATCGTCCTTAGATTTGTTATAAACTAATACGTTTTACTGTAGTTAAAAATGTGCATATTCCAGTGCTTGTATTGATTATTTTGATGCTATTGCTAACTTTTAATATTACTTGATGTGTGAATGAAATGATGTAAGAATGGAGGGAGACCTCGAAGGGCAGAATGTTAGACGGGCCTGCGTGCCCAATTCTTAACCCTTTAAAAATAAAGTTTGTTCCTTCGTTCGTTCGTTCGTTCTGAATAAACGGGCGCACGGCTAAAAAAACAAAAGCAAAACAAAATCACTTTCGAAACAGCACTGTGATACTAGCATACAAACAGCACTGTGATACTAGCATACAACTCATTATTACAAATAATCAATGAAAACAAACCATTACATTTGTAGCAACTAATGACTGCTACTCTTCAACATAGTGTGTGGCTAAATTAGTCGAAGGAAAGGTCGATGAAATTAGATTGAAATCTTGAGAAAATGTCTTGAGAAAATGTGCGGTGTAAGAAGTACAAGAAAAATGAGCATCCGTTTTGTTAAGGAAACAGCCATCATTTAAAAAACAAACAAAAAACTGCATTGTTTACCAGAAGGATAATATATTCTCCATGAAGCATAATGTCAACTGCCGCAAGGAAAGGCAATGATAACAAATGAGCTGTACAGAATATGACTGCAATATGTATATTATATATTTATTTATGAACCTCATCATCATCAGTATCATAATATTCAACATCGTTGTCATCATCACTCTCATCGTTATCATAATCATTATCAGCAACATCATATTACACATTCTCACTAGGGCTGTACCGAATAGTGATTTTCACTATTCGGCCTAATACGAATAGTGGGACAAACTATTCGGCCGAATACGAATAGTGTATCATCATCATTAGGTGCCTTGCCGACTGGCGTGGGCGATTATTTCTCGCCACAATCTGCGATCTCCTGCCGCATGCATCAGTTCGTGTGGCGACACACCTCCATGCCATGCAGCAAGACTGTCAAGAATCTTCTCTCGTCTTCCTCTATCCCTCCTTCCAAAGGTCTTTCCATTGGTCAACACATGTTCCATTTTCCCTCTTCTCATAACATGGCCGAAAATGACGACTGTCTCCTTTTGATGTCTGTGATTAGTTGTCTTTGGGCTTCCGCCTCTTTCAAAACCATCGTTCGCTCGGCCGTTCGTTCGATGTAATTTAAACGCACCTTCATATTCTCGTTAGCAATATCTTCAAATTTGATTTGGGCGAAGACATCCTGAAAGAACGAAAAACGCATGATCTCTCTATCTCTCACACAACACAGACACACACTCACACACGCGCGCGCACACACACAAGCAACCACACACACACACACACACACACACACACACAGAAAATGAACGCACTGCCTTTAAATATAAGTGCTTACTTGACGAGGCTAACATGTACTATTGTACAGACCACATTTTCCACTTTAAAATTTCATCCAAAATGTAATCACAACCTTACTTATCCGCTGCACCTTTACGAATACAGATGGAGGATCGGTCGCACCTCGAGATAACTGTAAAGACAATTTTTAGCACGCTGCGGTTGACATTTTATGCAGTGTTATACATTTTGAGTATGAAAATGAAAAAAAAGAAAACTTTAATTGCCGACTTTTCTTGATTTTCGCCGCGGCACACTGGCATACGCGCCCAGTTTGAGAACCTCTGCTGTAATGCCTCGGTCGAGTCAGCAGGCAAAGACCTTGCCAGCTGCTGTACTACGCAACCTGGTCGCAGTTTCGCCTGCTACGACAGATTTAGGCAACAGCAACTATTGTGTTAATGAGAGAGTTATTTCAGTCCATCGCAGTGTATTCAGAAACGGGTGTCAGGTAACCACTATTCGTATTCGGCCCGACCGCAAGTATTCGGCCGAATACCGAATAGTTATAGGGTCCACTATTCGGCCCTGAAGCGAGTCCGAAGCAAATATTCGGTACAGCCTTAATTCTCACTAAAGTTGTGTTGTACAATAAGAATTAGGGAGTGTTGTGGCAGGCTAATTTTTATTTATACAAACAGTGAGATAGCCATCTGTCTTAAAATCCATTTCTTATACCGAAGATTAGAAAGAAAAAACAAAACCCGGGCTGAACTCTCTTCTCGAGTAACAAAGAAATAGAAGATACAGCTTAGGAAACACAAATTTAAAGGAAATGTGTTTATAAATGTATTTAAAAAAAAATATTGAGCTCCCGGAGACATAAATTTATCAACTTACAGGAAATAAAGACATATAACTAACACTCGTACATTGATTATGGATACCAGATGTATAAGTCGATTTTTTTACATGTCATAAAAGACATTTTTTTTTGTGTTGGAACTTTTTGGTCTTTCCAGACGACAGTGTTTCAGTGTGCTAAGAGATGGCATGATATTCACAGCCCATGGCGATGGCAAGTGTGACTAGCAATACTCGCTTGCGTTTTGTGTGTTTCGTCTTAGGTGCTCAAGTCTCACCATTTCTGCAATTATTATTGCTTTCAATCGCATTCCCTAATTCCTGACGTGCGCGCTCCACGCAACACAGTCCATGGCATTTTGTTCCCAGGATGGATTTTAATACCTGTATCATTTATGTTTTCGTTGCGCAAACCTTTTTATCGTAGCAGAGGTCAGCCTCAACATCTTCTACCCATCTGTAATTCCCTCTAGAGGATGTCCTTAGGAACACTGTCATCCTTCATTCTCTAGGTATGATGCAGCCAGTTGGGCCTTCATAGACTGAGCATTCAGATGTAGTACTTGCTTTTTCCAATACCTCAATGGTTGTGATCTTGTTTTGCCACTTAATGCCAGGTTCTCTTCTTGGGCAAATTAGCAGGCAGATAGACTGACTGGCTCTGCACCACTTGGTGGTGAATTGATTTATGACAATTTAGATATTGTGAGGGCCCTTTGGGAGCGAGTGGGCAGTGCGGAGGCACAGATAGACTTTTACTGTCTAAGGAGTATGTCGCTGCGATGAGTTACAAAGGGATCTAACCGACTTTCAACACTAAGGGGAAGGATGAGACGGATATACAATCAGACGGTTACTGGTGCCATCATAATTGGAACTCTTATGTTGCTGCTAAAGATGGGCACTGATCACTTATGGGAGTGTCCCAAGTGCTCAGATGTCAATTTTTAATTCAACATTTAACATTTTCTTCTTGGGCAGCGAATCTGAAAGCTATTCCGCTGTTTCTTCTGGAAGTTTATAGACGGACACTACAGTTTATAATGGTGCCAACTGAAACACTTGCACTGGGAACATCAGGGGCACGTTTCTACATCTCATTCCTCTGCCATCCGAGCCCTGGAGGTTTATTGCTACAGATATCATCCACAGCCATTCTGTTCTATTACCGACCTTCTATTTCCAACTCGAGATTCCAGGTGTTAGTAAAAGTAAAGTAAAGATCCCCTTTCAGCGCATCGGGCATATGGGCAGAGCGTCCCATATTTTTACAGACCATCAGCACTCTGTGGGTAATGTGGTCAGCATTACGCCGGCTCTTTACTTTCCCAGGACAGCCCATCCTGGTACCCATTGTAGGCTGGGTCGACCTGCGACGTCCCATACCACGACAAAAATCCACGCAGCCTGCAGTGGGTTTCGATCGCGGTATGCTGGCTTACGAGTCAGACTCGCAACGCCTTAACACGGACGCCACAGGTGTTAGTAGGTCTGCTCAAATATTCTCTCCCCAACGCCTCCTCATTCCGTCTTGCTGTCTGCTACTTGATTTAACTTTGTTGTGTTTGTAGTTTTTGTTTTCTTTTAGCTACCATTCTCGTTTTAGGCTCCAACCAATGCGGCATGATAGTACTAACGATGCCAGTCATGAAAATGTCATTTAATAGTTTAAATTAGAACATATTACGAGTTTCGTTGTTACCTCTTTTTCTCCCTTATTCAATGATAACGATCATGTTGATGATGACGTTCAACCCCACCAGGACATCACATCGAGCGATAAACACAAACTGTCACCATTCGGATAAGGATCACCAGGGTACAGGTCCCAGAAAATCCGTTCAACCCATAGGTTGGGTTATATAGGGTGGGGTGGTACTTGAAAACAATAACAAAATTGCGTCTGACATTGGGACGCCTGGTGCAACAATAATGACTCTCTCTGTGTGCATCATTGATCAGTCCAACGATTCGGTGTAACACTGTTCTTAGTGGTTTTGTACACCTCTTTCTCATAGTTAGAGTAGTTCATATATACATACATGAGTGTGTGTGTGTCTGTGTATGAGTGTCAGTCTTGGTGGCAAGGTAACATGTCATCATTTGTAAAAGGCCTCAGACTATTTTCAGGAATCCGCAATTGTAATCAGTTATTAAACATGATGGCCCACGCTTAATGATGTGGCACATTATCATGTTGATGTCAGTTGAATAATTATGGACCATGAAAAAATCTTTCTCATTTCCAGGTAAGATTGTAAAGTTTCAGGATCGTAAATGTCCGGTGGGGGAAAAGATATAACAAAACATTTGCGAACAGCAATACTTTTTATTTTCCAAATTACTGCTTGCAAGGAACTACATGTTTACATTCATTATATTCAAATTATAATGTCTTTTTTTTTTTGTTCGTCGATTACTAGGCTGTGGTGTAGCGACTACACGCTCGCCTGTAGTTCCAAAAGTCGTGGGTTCAGGTCCTGACAAACAGGATTAAATTTGTAAATTTAATAAAGTATATTATAAGTCATAATAAGACATTTTTGGTTCCAAGTGAATATTCACTGAGAGAATACAAAGATTACAGGATAGTTGTACAGAGGGGAAAATTGCACCTGGGAAGTGACATTCTCCTTGGTGGTTTTGAATGTGTCTCACAGGCCACACTTGTGTTTGCTGTTTATTCTGCGCTGTAGTACAGAAATGTGACTAGCGTATTTGTCAGGGATTGAGGATTATTGGACACAATTATGACGGGATGTCGGGTATTTGCATGAGAACTACGGACTACTGGGGGTGAGTCAGGTCTATGACGACCATTGCTGTAAAATTCGCTGGGAAGCATATTCAAGGGCGTCTAACTCGCACGAGTGTGGAGTTAGATTCAGTGGGGCCCGGACAGGATGACATTATTTTCAGTCATTACCTGTTTGATTAGAAGGTATCAGAAAATGGTGAGGTATTTGTGTCAGACACTGACATCATTGGTAGCTGCAAAAAGGAAGTGTTGTCCTTATATGTGTACATGTCCATCATAAGTGTAGATATTCTTTGTTCTCAGGTGACTGACTCTGGTTAAGAAACATCTTAGATTTAGTGAGCTGAATGTTGACTATAAAGATAGGTGACTGACTCTTGATAGGATACATTTAAGATCTAGTGAACTGAATGTTGACTATGTGTATAGGTGACTGTCTCTTGATAAGGGACATCTCAGGTCTAGTGAACTGAATGTTAACACAACTGTAGGGACATCCCATACCATTGTGGTGGTACTTGAATACAGACTGAGACAAGTTACATATACCTCTGTTGTTAGGAAATATCTTTCCAGAGGAGGAGTGAATGTCAGATGCCAGTTTAGCTATGGAATGAAGAGTATGATGATGGTGAATCATCGTGTCTGTGCGAGGTAACTTAGACATGATCTCTGAACAGAGAGACTGACCACGGGATTAGTCGTGGTGACTGAGCAGTACTTTGAAAAATTAATGGACAGCCAGGAGTCAGGGGTGAACGATGAAGGTAGAGAAAAGTCTCGCTCAGATACAGATCGGGTGAGAATTTTCTAGGACTTTGCGACAGTGGCATAGTGTAGCAAACAGTTAGAGCGTAGCGTATTATCGATAATTGTAGTGACTGACCGGAATGTGTTCTGGCTAGGTTGTAGTGGTAGTTTATATAGTACGGTGTTTAACGAAGTTTTGCAGTATGTAGCATTGTTGTGTGGATTAAAATTGTTCAAGTTGATTCAGTAAAAGCAGTTATTTAAGGTTGAAATGAATTGGTAGTTGCGTTAACATCTGCCCGCACACATTCGTCCATTCACTCTTTTAGCGCATCAGGATCCTCGTGTCGAGGACAGCGACTTTGGACAGCACTGTACGAGAGTGGTGTAGGTGTGTCCCCAGTGCTATCCACGGTAAGGAGAAGGCGTGACTAGTGCTCTGTAAACCTAGCACGGCATTGGTTTCGGATAAGGAGCACCTACAGCTCTTGAGGCTAACTAAGTAAAGTGAGGTAAAGTAAATATCCCTTTTCACGCCTTTAGGCGCATCGGGCATATGGGGAGAGCACCCATATTTTTACAGACCAATCGGCACTCGGTGGGTAATGTAGTCAACATTACGCCGGCTGTCCTTACTTCCCTAGGACAGCCATCCTGGTACCCATTTGAGGCTGGGTCGACCTGCGACGTCCCATACCACGATAAAAATCCACGCAGCCAGCAGTGAGTTTCGATCGCGATACTTTGAATTACGAGTCGGACTAGCAACGCCTTAGCCACGGACGCCGCTTGAGGCTAACTACCATAGATTTAAAGATCTTTGTAAATTTAAGATTTTGTTTCTGCTTAATGGGCGTTCAGGTTGGTGTATTTTTGGATAGACCTATATGTTACCGCCCTGCAACACGAGCTTTATATCATATATTAGAAACACTGTAGCTGACACAAAGCATCATCCATTGTGTATCTTTAAACTTCACACAGGGTTCATATTCAATTGCTCCACTCCGCTCTATTGCATTCGACTCTCTCGATCACATGAAGTTCAGCCCAACGTTTTCAGCTTCTCATAATAATGTTCTACTGGATGTTTTCCTTGGACGTCTTTCTTCTCAGACCGTTTGTTTTCCATTGCAGTGCTTGATTTTCTTTTAATTCTTTATTCATTTTGTCTCAGAAGGTGCCCAATATGTGTCTTATATGTCTTATTGCAGTCTTTACATATATTTGTCTAGACATTTCTCTGATCTCATCACTTTGTCTTATAATTTAAACCATTTTGTGTTTTTTCTTTTCTCAGACATTTTTTTTTTATCGCATTCAACTTTTCCCAATTTCTTTGGTAGTTCTCTAACTTTCGCTTGTATTTATAACAACTGGGAGAAAAAATGTTAGACTTGAAGATTCGTTGTTTAGTCTTAGAGCTGTCTAACTTGGTGCCGCATATTTTGTTAAAGCTTTCAAAGACTGTTGTTGCTTTGCCATTGTGTCATAATTCCGTTCGTTGTATCGCCTTGTGAGTCAAAACCGCTACCCAAATAGGTGAATTGGTCCGTTATTGTTAGTGGTTTATTATCTAGCAGGACATCTACAGAATCTGTTGTTGGTACCACGCAAGCACAGCATTTATGGGAGCTGGACTTGTGTACAGCCATAGAGTAAATACTATGAGGCGACACCTCTTCAATGTAACATTTAAGTCCTGTTTACATAACATTGGCAAATATAGCCTGCTGTGTTAGACCCAATAATTTATACACACATAACATTCATTAGGTAATGGGATCACGCAATCGCGACCGCATTAACTTCCCAGAAGATTTCCTGCCATATATTTTAGGGTGGGTCGACGTCAGAGCCATAGAGCTGACCGAAATATTAGTAGTGTATCTTTTCAGAGGTGTTAGATATTTTCATGGTCAACATTCTTCAGCCCAATATACTGCCTAATTATACGGATTATATGTCCATAAAATCGGTGCCCTGCTTCTTGCTAAATCGCTTCACCTCTTTGGCGGTTACCAGATACTCAAAAGGAATTATACATCAGATGCAACCTAGACACTGTGGTCTGTTATATACTGCATAATAAGCTTACCTCCTTGTCTGTAGCTAAAGAAGTATGAACGCAGTGTCATAATTGTCTTATATGGTGTTTTATTCAGTTGTAACGGGTTTGATATCAGACCGGTTTGCGTTGACATCCACACAAAACTTGACCAAACACAGATAGGTGTCCGTTTAAACAACGGATCAACATCATGACACGAGGTTAGTAACCAATAAGTGATCCGTGCTACTTCTAACTCAAGTCTGGGTCTGAAGAATCTCAGCGCATTGGACGAACTCCGTAGCACCGGCGTGGATCCTGAAATACTTTAGGTAGATTTTAAACTCCAAATTTTGCCTGGGCAGCGCCGTTAGGCTACTTCTTTCGATTTGTAACTGCCAATGGATTTGTTACATGCTCCACTATACACAGGGGTGTCCGATCTCACTGCCCCGAGACCAGGTGAAACTCTACGCGAAAAAATCCCAGCCTTCACCGGGTCTTGAACCCGAGTTCTACAGCACTCAATGCGGACGCCATGCCCCGAGACCACTCAGCTCCCCAAACACATTCTAAATGTTATCAAGCTGTTGCGTGGAAACGCTGAGATTACACATCTCTCAAGGTCGCATCCTAGATTTTGCCTTGAAGTGGCAAGCCTGGTCTCGTATCAGGAAATACTCGTATTTTGAAAAACTCGTATCCTCAGGTTCCACTGAAATGTAGATGTATCACAAAAGTCTTGCACTCTTAACATTGTGTTCTTAAACTTATTCCATTGTCACTCGTACACTCTGTCATTATATTTTATTATGCCATTATGTACAATTTCTCAGCCAGGAACATTTATATTAATCTGCGCCCCAGTGTATTATTATAATTATATATTTTTTTAACACGCTATCTCTCATTTTCTGTGTATTAAATGCCTCGCGTTAGAGATCTAAACAAATATTTTTTTGTTTTGTTTTTGTTTAAAATAATCACATTATGTTCACTTTCTACCCGCTAGCTCTCACTGTCTCTCTCTGTCTTTCCACCCTCTCCCCACCCCCGTCTCTTTCCTTCCTCTGTCTATGTGTGTCTCTGTCTGCAAGGTAGATAACGGTCTCGAGTGCTATATGTTAGAAGTTAACGCATTAACACAGTTGAGGCATAAATGTAAGTAGCGGCAGGCTGAACGGTTAGAACGCTGGACCCTTACGCGGGAGGTCCGGGTTCGAATCCTCGGTTAGGCTGGGGATTTTTTTCTGTCGAGGGCAAAATAAAACTAGCACTAACCACGCGACCGTAAATCCTCTGCCTCAAAGACCCCCCTGCCAACACCGCGAAAGTGGTGTAACACAGGCCGTAAATCCTCAGCCTCAAAGACCCCCCAGCCTACACCGCGAAAGTGGTGTAACACAGGCCGTAAATCCTCAGCCTCAAAGACCCCCCAGCCTACACCGCGAAAGCCGTGTAACACAGGCCGTAAATGACGGCGGCATGAATGTATGTGATGAGTAGCGGTGTTTGCTGGCGCTGGAGTGATCGCACCAATGCAGGGATTGTGTTAACAGTTCATACACATTAGAATAGATTTGTAATAGATGAGTGTTCAGATATACTTTATACACAACTATCTAAATGAAGACTTTAGGTGTATTAACCTGTGATGAAAAAGACAATAGATTAGTGCTAGGTGTTTGTTGACATTTCATGCAAGTCTGATTAACTGGACGCCTGCTAAAATAGTGTAAACAACTCGATAATTTATTTTCTCAACACCAGTTAATATTCTATTTACAAGATGGTCTGAACAATACATTGGTGTTTCTTATCAACCTCGTCATTAAATTTTATTTCTGCATCATTTTGACACATTCTTGCTTGTGACAATATATCAGTGTTTGTATGTGTGTGTGTGTGTATAGATGCAATTGTGACGAGATCCATTGTATTAAATTTCTTATGTGTATGTGACATAGGTAACAAACTGTGCTTATCCTGCCCTGTATGTATAGTTCGGGTCACTGCACAAGCCTTGCAACCCCCCCCCCACCCCCCCCCTACCCCCTACCCGTATCCCACCACAACGTTTTTAAAGCTGCAGATATATACAAAACAAACAGCCTGTCAGGATTACTATATTGCTGTTGTTAGGACTGAGGGTTATATACGCCTGTTTTATGATTACAAACGAATTTTTTATTCTGTCTAACACATAAAAGCTGTTGAATTGTTTGTTCAGGCGATAAAATACTGAATACTTTTAGAAATACCAGAGAGAGGGAGAGAGAGAGCGAGAGAGAGAGAGAGAGAGAGAGAGAGAGAGAGAGAGAGAGAGAGAGAACGAGACTGGTTTAATACAATTTAGAGTCAACCTTTATTGTGGAGGCGGCACGCAGTTAAATCTACGCCTTTTATAAAGTCGTGGCATTATGTTATCTCGCCTCTTCAGGTTAACCATTATTTCATACTGTTTTCTTATTCTATAATTTTGCACCACTTTCTTCCCGTTGTAACTCCCCTTCCCCCTTCTCCGCCACCCAATATCTCTAATACTTCATATTGATGTCTGCAGCTCCATCAATGTCTTTCCCATCTTCACCTTCTCCAGTGACTTCAATTACCGTTTCCCTCACCCGTCCTCAAATCGTACAGCACTCACGACCACATCAAGAAATGCTCATCATTGAGCACAGAGTAGTCTCCTTGTTTCGGAACTAACACTGGAGGTGAGTCTGCAGACTTCTGCGGCATATTGATCACACCTTTCCAGCATGTCGGAAACATCAATAGCCGCTGCAGCAAGCCGAGCTTGAGGGCCAGGATATGCAACGGCTGCAGGAATCTGCGTACGAAAGTACACGAATTATTAAACCAGAAAAAGTTAACGGAAACTATTAGCTGTGTGAGATGCTAACGAAACAAAGCTTTTGCAGATTTAATATTAGAGCATTCCCTTATTCTTTATTTGTCTACTGTATATATATTTTTTCCCCAGATATTATTTACGTCTTTGTTCTCTATGCACTTTTTTTTTTAAATTTCTAAGTGTATATGTATTTCTGTATCTCCTTAAATCCAATTCTTAAGGGCTTCTTCGTCTTCCTGACTGTTTTCTAAAATCATTTATTTTTATATGATCCAGTCTCTTGTATTCATTCTATTAGAGTAAAATCTCGTTAATAGGAATTCGCTTAAGAAAAACATTCCATTAACAAGAAGTAGTAGTGGTCCTTGCAGGGATTCATTATTTGTATTTTTCACGGAAAGTACAATTTATTTGAACTCCAAATTGTTTTTGAGGATTTCCGGATTTAATATTTGGTAATAATTTTTTTTTAAAGTCTGTTGTATTCTTCTTTAATATAAAAATCAATGTTTGTGTGTTTGTTTACCCCCTATAGACTCGGAAACTACTGAACCGATTTAGCTGAAATTTTCAGGATATGTTTGTTTTGATACCGGATGTTGAACCATCATGGTTTGAAATTTAACCTGTCACTGTTAGAGATAGGTGACCACAATTTAAGCCGTAATATTCGAAACTAATATTTATAATTTTAGTGATTTCTAATAATAGCCACGTTAGTAATTGCGCATGTGCCGCAGTAGTCAGAACGCAAGGCTTCCACTATTCGCCGGCGAGTTACGTGCAGCCAACGCCTTCTCTAATACATAGAGTAGGTCGTGGTACAGCAAACTAGACTATCTCTATATTTGCCACAATAACCATATTAAACACGATTTCTATTTTCTGTTTTTTTTTTCAAACAACCTTCGATGGGGAAGGGGAGGGGGGCATCAAGGACTATTTCGACGTCGGCGCAGACATTGACTGCGACATTAACTTTATTGCCCGTGTTAGACACGTGCGATTTCTTTTGTTGTGCCGTTTCATTAATATATCTGGATTGCCTGCGGTTTTGAGTTGTGTTATAATCGGAACACAGTAGTAGGGACACATATCTCTAATAGTTTAGTTCTCTTTTCGTTGCTCAGATGAAGTGGCTACTTGGTCGAATGGTTAGAACACTGGGTTCCTGTGCGGGAGACAAGGGTTCGAATCCGCAGTAGTTAATTTTTTTTAAACCCCGGACTAAAATAATATCCTCATCTGCTCTGTCGTGGTGACAGCACTAGCCATGTTGCCCTTAATACAAAAAAAAAAAAAAAAAAAAGACAAATAAATGGGTAAACCATTCGATAATTAAATTTGACCATTTCGCATACTTATGACTGCATTTTTAAACTTTCCGATTGCATGGTTACGCTGAAATTTCATAGCTTTCCATTTATTTTCATTTAGATTTAGTTATTTCATCTGCGTTGGAATTTTAAGCTGTGCTGTTTACCATAGCGTTCATTTCCTAATTATGGTGTTTTTTTTCCTGTTTTCATTTGCTTTTCAAGTGTTCTTTTTTTTCTCCCAACTACTTCAATGAGGGAAAGAGTTGTCGGTGAATTTGGGGAAAGGGGGGGGGGGGAACTGTTAACTGAGAGAGCTTTAAGTCACAGTAACTGCTTTACCCACTTAAAGTAGCAGCAGCAGTAGTAGTTGTGGTTGGGCTGTTACACCATAGTGCTCTCATGTGAAGACCGCCGGTATGGTTATGGCGTTCTTCTGTCGGGAAGCGAAATTATACATCCTAACCTGACCAGTCTGTGGCGACAGCACTAGCCATGCGGAACCAAATCTTCTGGCTCACGACTCTCTGTCTACTCCGATGGTAACACAGATAGCAGTGACATTTTTTTAGCTACTGTGGTGGTGGTCGTGGTAGTAGTTGTACTGGTACTTGAAGGTGGTAAATATTACACTAGCCCCATTCACTACCTATTACAATTCCTGCTCCCCATTTTAGTCCGGATGGACAGGGATGTCAATGTCAGTTACAGCAACAACAAAAAATATCGACAGGTAATGATTTTGATGAAATCCTTCGAAGAGGGAGAGAGCAGTAGTCGGTGGAAGAGGGAGGGGAAGGGGGGGGGGGAGGTAGTGACTTAAATTTAAGAGAACTTAAAGAGCTTTACACGTGATTTTCAAGTTCTCATTACCAAATTTGTTTATATTTTACTAACGCTACCTCCGCTTTTCTATTTTTTACGACTTACTTTGTTATTTACAAGTACAGTTGTAGCTTTACTTCAGTCTCCTATAAAAATACAAACAGCTTTAGCATGTGATAACCAAATAAACATTTTTTATTACTGTGCTAATAACACCATTTAAACGACCACTAATATAAATACACAATTATAAGGTGCGTGTTCTAAAGTTGGAAAACCAGACTATCTCTATATCTGTGCAGAGAATGATTGCGACATTACCTATATTAGACACGTGCGATTTCCATTGTCTTTCTTTTCCAAAAACCTTTGATGAGGGAGAGAGTAGTAAGTGGATTTAGTTGTGGTGGTGAGGGGGGAGGGGCGGGGATCAAAGACTATCTCTATATCTGAGCAGACAATGATTGTATTAGACACATGCGATTTCTATTTTATTTCATTTCCATTTAGCCAAACTATGCCACAGCAACGCGTGGCCGGGTACAGCTAGTTCTTTATAAATTTATTTTATTTATTTTCAATTTATCTGTTATATTCTTTCTAACATTTATGTTGTAGTTGTGCCAGAATAGGGCTGGCTACTGCTACGACTAAGTTGTCGGGTACTTTCCCATATCTCCCTAAAATACGAGAATTTCACGGTCACGGGACAGTCTAATAATTCAGAGGGTGGTAGATGAATCGTATAGTCAGTAATTTGGCATTTCATTTAAGACACACGCCAACAGTTTGCAGCGCTTCGCAACGAAGACACACATACAGTGGGAAACTTGCTCTTACCCTAAAAAAAATATTGGACGGTCCCGTAACGTCATCTGGGAGGAAAAGAGGAGGGGGGAGAAGGGGCGGGGGGGGGGGAAGGGTGGGGCGGTTATGGAAGGGAAAGAATAAATTATTGTTTAACAAAAATTAGAAAAGAAAAAAAAAAGGGGAAGGCACATGTCGTTAGTCATGGTCGCAGTCGCTCATTTCGGGCTGCTGTGTCGGAATGAACGCTTTTACCGGCTTAGGACGGCAGGTTACACCGGGATGGTGTAGCCGTTGTGTCCTCATTATAACTTCTTTGGAGGTTAAACGGACTGTCTAAGAGTTGCCTTTTTTGGTCTATCCCCATCATCATGTGCCCTGCCAACTGGCGTAGGCTCTCGTGCGTCTCCACAGATAACGATCGCTGGTTGCTTGGAACAGCTCTCTTGACGATATCCATTCATGCCATCGCTTCCGCCCATCCAACATCATCTCTTTTGGTCTCCCATTACCCCTTTTTCCACTGATCTTTGCAGTTGTCACGATGTTCTCAAATGTCGCTTTCTCATTAAGTGACAAAAGTACAGTGTTTGTCTCTTTCTTATTGATGTATATAGAGATCTACGTTAATTAGCTTCTTTCAAGCAATCATTGTTGGTTACTCTGGCCGAATAATGTATTCGTAGCATTCGTCTCAGAAACCACATCTCTGTTGCTTGCAAATTCTTCGTATCGTCCAGACTAAAATTGTTCAGTTTCAGGATGGCGTGGTAAACTATTAGGAAGCAGCTCAAAGATCCAAACTAAGGCATTACGCGAAATGACAATTGCTAGCGGTACATCGTGAGGATCATTAAAAAATTGTTTGTCATATCAAAAAAATACGACATTACAAACGAAGAGGTTCGCCATACATTATACAGCACACTGGCAAATATGAACCTTTTTTAACTACAGTAAAAAAAAAAGGAAAAAATGCAATGGTATGGACATATAAAAAGATCTAACGGCCTTTAAAAAACAATACTGCAGGGCTCAGTAGAGGGAAAGAGGAAAAGAGGCAGACCAAGAAAGATCTGGTTACAGAACTTGGCTGACAGGACAGGTCTCAGGCATGCTAACATGAAGTCCATCGCAACTGACCGCTAAAAGTGGAGAGAGCGGATCACACAGTCAACAGAAACTGGTGACCCAACGATACGCAGTGTTACGGGATGATGATGATGATGACATTGTTTGTACTGTTGGTAGACAATGCATGATGAGATAATTTCTCTGTCTACACAGACATGTTATAGCTGCTTCACGTGGATATTTTATAGGTTACAAGTAAACGGAACATAATTATATAGCGCCGCAGCCGGCACAATCTGAAAACTAGGCTAGGCTCCTTGAGCCACCCCACCCACTCCTCCCTACCACTATTTTTCAACCGCCGACAAAAACATTTGACAGCGTTAAGCTGCCCCGTTTATCCAAAAATTGAAATTGAATCATTTGCTCAGGCATTTGATAGTTCTCAATGATTTTTTTTTCTTTTCAGGCAGCGCAGTATTTTTAGTATTGATATTATTATCCTCTTTAATTTTTATTACGCCTCTTCAGGACCCCCCCCCCCCCACCTCCCTCCCCCTTTTCTTTCCCTGTGCTTAGACTAATTTAATGTGAAATGAGGGCCATAAGGTGCCCCCCCCCCCACTTTTTTTCTCGTCCCCTCCCCCACATCACAGATTCAATGTTATCTGTATGTCAGCTATGATGGTTTTGTTGGCCTGGTCATGTGGCACGCACGCCAGATCACAGGCTCCCAAAAAAAAAAAACTCTTCTAAGGTGAGCTGCAAAATGGGAAACGTTCCCTAGGCGGGCAAAAGAAACGCTTTAAGGACACCTTAAAGTCTTTACTCAAAGCATTTGGGATGAATGACACCAATTGGCAGGCTGCCTCTCAAGACCGAAATGCATGGCGCGGCTACATGTGAAGCAAACAGAACAGCAAGACTGATTAAGAAAGAGATGGACAGAAAGGCGACTGCAGGAGATCCCCTCCCTGGCACAACGCTTATTCCCTGTCCTCACTGTCCAAAAACTTTTCGGGCCCGCATTGGCCTCATCAGTCATCTTCGTACTCATACTTCTTCTTCTTTTTTTTTTCTTCTGCTTCTTCTTCACCTCCGTCTTGAAAAGGACTGTTGTGGATTACAGCTAGGCTACGATATCTGTGACGTTTGGCTAAACACATTCAATTTAGGACAAAGATAACATTCAGCTTTTATGACATGCTTGTTCGGAGACCGCGAGTCTGTTCCTTTTTCTTCAAAGATGAGCCATCAGAACAAACACTGGCGAACTGTCGCCACAAACTGCGCAGGGTGGAACATTTTTTTTTTCAAATTTTAACATCATCCTCACCTCTCTTAAATATTCTTCTCGAAGATCTCTCGAAAAAGAGCCACGCACTCAAACTACTCAACCATCAAATACTTTAATGAATAGTGTAATAATACTTAATATGGCAAATACAGATATCAGGTGCATTTGCAATGTGAAAAAAGAAAAATGACAAGCAAATCAGGTTACATCAACAACGGTTTCTCATTAAAAGGGCATTTAATTGTGTGCAGTGCTTGCCCACAGTGTTCCTTCGATTGCATTTATTGAGTCTGGATTTTCTTCGTCACAAAATAAGACAGATCTGGCTTAATAAAATATTGTTTATACTAATTACTGAGCCATACAAAAAAGATACATGCATTTGTGCATATAAAGTAAAAGTAAGTAAACATCCCTTTTTACGCCTTAGGCGCACCGGGCATATGGGAAGAGCACCCACAATTTTACAGACCATGTGCATATAGTTATACTAATTCCGTGCACACCGGTCAGAATGTAATGTTATGGCTTTGGAGGTTTCAGCTAAGCTGGGTAAAGAACTAGTGGAATCACAGTACTACTAGGGGCATTCCTATAATCAGCGGCTCTCAACCTATGGGTTGCGACCATTTTGAGGGTCGATCGACTCTGTCACAGGGGTCGTAAGAACAAATCACTAAAGTTGTGAAGTACCAAGGGCAATAATTGTATGGTTCAGGGTTTTCACTACATAAGCATCTGTATAAAAGGGGCGCGGCGTTCTTAAGGTTGAGAACCATTGCTATAAAGTATCTCTCTGACTTTATGTATGTCTCATTTTTCCTGTGATTGTTACTTGTCGGACAAGAGTAGATATGCTTTCGAATGCCCGCACTAGAGAAAATATTGGAATAAGAAAGCGTTTGAATTAAATTGACAGACAAAGAAGGAATTGGTTCGGCAATAATGAGAATGCAGCCATACAACACTTCATATGAGATCTGTTACAGCAGAAAATCTGGGAGAAAGGCGAAAGGAATACAAAGAAAGAGATAGATACATGTTGTAGCTGAAACCTGCAAAAAGATAAACAAATCTATCACCCAAGCCATCCGAGAAGCACAAGACTAATATAGGAAACCATGACACTGAGCTTCCACTTGGTATCACTTAAGGACCCTTTTCCACGCTTTCAAGCTTGCAGGGTATAGACATAATGTTCGTAGCCGACTACAAAACGTTGGAGTTTGGGCACGACGACCAGGCCAAGGACCTGTCCTTACGCATCGCCACTGCCTAACTTGACCTCTTTGGGTGACCAACATCGACCCAGAGCAGGTGACTGTCTCATACCGTCCCTGTCGCGTGCCTGATGAAAGGATTTCTCCTTAAGAACCAACAGCACTCTGAAATAATAATGTTGAGGCGTTGGCTCGTATTGGTCTAAGAGAGATCCCGTGGCCAGTATATGCCCAACTTATTTCAGGAGTAGGGCAACTCAAGCGCTAGCACTACAGAATATCTTATGTTCCTAGGCACTCTTGGCTGGACACACCCACTACTATAAAAAGCTAGCTCCCAGGTTATGATGGTATACTTTCATAGCCATGTTAACACAGATTACCTGATTAATCACACAAACATAAAACTATACAGTGACAATGGTGAAACAGGGACACCAAAGTCAGCCATGAAAATTTCTGAAAAGGTTGTAATAATTTCAACACACACACATATGTATATATATATATGATATCAGAACAATCAAGATAGTTTCAAGTGAAAGAAGTTCATGACTTAATGTCGCAGCAATGATGTTGAAACAGCCAGAGTGGTTCCTAAACAAGTATATAATTCATCATGGTGAATTAAAGGTGAGCATTAACAGAAAGCATGTAGGTCATCTTAGATGTACTTAACCCAACTGGTATGTCTCTGCTCCGCTCAGTCCATGGTGACTTGAACCAACTGACTCAATAAATTGCTTTTCTCTGGGGTTGATCTGGCACCCACTGATCGTCTCACATTTAAGGACAAAGGAACTTCATTGGATCCTAACAAAGCTCCTGATGAAGACTTCCTAGGATTGATGACAGGTGGCCTGCAATAATGTCTTTCAGCCACTGGAACTCACACACAAGCTCCTGAAGAAGGATTCCTTGGGTTGATGACACAGGTGGCCTGCAAGACTGTCACTCAGCTACTGGAACTCACACACAAACTCCTGCCATGTTGATATTCAGCCAACAATATGTAGGGTTTTGGGTAGGATTATTTGATAGGAATTTTATGGGATGGTGATTGCTGGTTATGGGTTGGTGATTGCTGGGTATGGACTGTGATTCGTCTGCCTGACTTTTAAGGAAATTTCATCCTGTCAGGAAAAAAACCAGTTATTATCCTAAGATGCACATACCAGCTCAACTTATCTTCTGCTACCCTTCTAGTCACTCAGAGTATACATTAAAGAACAGGAGACCATGTCCCCTTTCATTCCTCTGTCTGTAAGTCAGCAACCAGATAGAAGATAAGGTACATAGTGGAGATAGATAGATATTACTACACATAGCACATCCTCTCTCCACCCTCCCATTTGCACCCGCAGACACACATTCTATCCCGTTTGTACATGAATATTTTGCATCTCTCCACAAGCTGACTTTACACCCAATGTTGTCGTGCTGAAGTTAACCTTTGACTCAGAGCGCTAAGCTCTGACGTCACAGCTTAGCCGAATGCAGGATGACCCCGTTTACAAATGTCTGTTAGTCGATATAATTCCTGCTTTTGGTTAGAGAATAATAAACTTGCTGTATTTAATATTTTTACAATAGTGTGTGTTATGTACGGCACAAGCTAGTTAGCCCGTGAAGGGAAAGGTTTGATTTAGAGCCTAGAATGACTGGATATCCAGAACGCCCCAGTTCTGTGCGATCACACAGCTGAATCTTCCATCCCTGCAGCAGTGGTCAACATTAAAGAGACATATATCATGGTACTCGTAAACTATAATCAACTTACCCAAGCTTTGGAATCCCTCAAAGATTAAACTGGTACTTTGGAAGAGCCAAAGTTGAGGAGCGAATAACAAAGTCTTCCGACACCTCAGAAGTTTGACACAAGAATGCCCGCTCAGACTAAGCTTGGCGTCTCTAGGAAAGAAGTCCCTGTATTCGTGCCCAAGGATTAAAACTGCTTACAGGAATTTCTGAATTATACTCCAGAAATATTCATCCCACAGTTGCAAGTTTGAAAAATGTGGACTTTCTCAAAACAACGAGGGGCCTAGAATTTTTATGATTATTTCACCAGATAGAGGTATATATCAATATAAGGGACTATATACCCCCCCCCCCCTCCCGGACAGGTTTAAATTTTGAAAATGTGGGGCGGCCCCCGCCCGCTTTAGGGGTGTCAGCGTCACGACTCATCCACAGTGTAGGGTTGGCTGTTCACTCCACGACAGTGACAAGCAATGGAGACGTGTTCGCTTCAGTGACGTTTCTTTTTTATTTGTTGCAGTGTCAGATTGACGGCGTAGTGTCTACCACAGACGAAATAAAGGTTTAGCCAAAGAGTTTGTTGATTAAACTCTGATGTACTGTTGTGGGTGTGTAATGGTGTGGGGAATGATCAGTTACATGGGAAGGAGTCAACTGGTGCACATTGAAGGAACACTGAATGCGCAACAATAGGTCAATAAAATTCTTTGACCAAAGACCATTCATTTTGGGATGCCAACAAGATATCTTTCTTAAACAGGACTACGCCAGACCGCATCCTGCACGGTTGACCACGAAAAGTATCGCTGACAATAAGATTCAAAAACGTTCTTGGCCATCCCTGTCTGCAGACATGAGTCCGATTAAGCACCTGGGGAATGAGCTGCAAAGACTTGTTTGTGGCTGAGACTTTGCTCTAGCCAAAAATCGTCATGATCTGTTTCAGGCACTACAGAAAGAATGTTTTAACCCAGAGCAGACATGAGGTAGCATCTATGCCTAGGAGATGCCAGGTCATTGATCCATGCAAGAGGAGGCCACTTAACATACTAACGGGAAAGGCCGTACGCCTACAATTATTGTGACTCAGATGCAAAAAAGAAACGTGCCAGTTGATTGGTGGAACCCTAAGGTATTCTTGTGTGAAATTTGAGTAGTTTCACTTACTGCATTACAAAGATGCAGAATGTCAAAATTGTGGGTTTGTATGTTCCTTTCAGTAGCAGTGCGTTTTCCTTTTTGTGTGTGGTTTGTTTGAGTTTTTTTGTTTTTGTTTGAACAGTAGAAAAACATCTGGACATCACAGTTGCGAATCAGAGGTACAATATTCCTTAACATAGTTTCAAATTGGTTGGGACATTCATTAAAGTTCCTTCTGTTTGTCTGGAGTCCCTCGTGTAACGGGAAAACTGAACCTAACAAAAGTACTGAACACTTTGCTGCTGCAGGTCTATCCCTACCTACAATTTAGCTAACATGATTCTATTTTCAATGATAATTTCAAACACTTATCAAAGGCCAACAAGGAATTGTGCCGAGAACTAACTAACAGTAAACATCCACAAAACTCCAATGAACAGACTCAACAAAAAGCATCATACAACAAACGTGCGTCTAAGAACAGGACACTGCAGGCTCATCTGCCATGTGCATAAATTAAATGATGTTACAGTCCTCACAGTGTGCATGTCAGACAGGAACACAAACACATGCGCAAATTTTGCAGGCATGTCCACTCTACTACTACTTTTTATTCTTGAAGTCAATACCGTGTGGCGTTGGCAGTAATGTCTATCCACAACCCCCTGTCTCGTGTACTTTCAGTCAATTCCGACACTGATGATCCTCCATGCCATGATGTCATACAGTCCATCATCTTGACTCTCTGTCTCTCTTTGCCTCTCCTTCCCTCCAACTTTGCTACTGTCACGATGTACTCCAGGTTTCTTCTTTTCGTCACATGACCAAAGAATGTAGATTGTCTTTTTTCTGATGAAGGCTATCAGTTCTCTTCGTAAGTCATTTTCTTTTAAGAAGTCCCTATTAGTCTTTCTATCTGACTAGTGTGTTCTCATTATTCGTCTATAAAACCACATCTTCCGCAGTTTCCAAATAATTTTTGACCTATCTACCAACTGTCCGTGATTAACATCCATATAATAAGATATGATTTGTATAACTTTTAAGAATTCTCTTTCTTG
>CAJHNH020000799.1:2500-10000 GCA_905116865.2 Candidula unifasciata | reverse complement strand
TGAGACTTCCGGGTCGCCATTCATCACAGCGTGGATTGAGAAATATCTATCAACAGCGCTGAGAAATTGCCGTTAACCAGCAGTCCACTAGCAAAAGCTAGCAGAAATTTCCTAATTTGCTACAACTGGCGAACTAGGTCACACAGCAAATCTGGGTCAGTGTGTTCAAGCGGAACTACAGGCGAACAGGTGTGAGATTGTCAGCCGGACAGAATAAGGTAAACATTAATTAAATTCAGGAAAACTGTGTTTAGGTTAGATATTCAGGACATATCAGATAAAGTTGGAATTCGTAGTAGTGTGTGATAATAAGCAGCAAGAAATATAACTATTATCGTGTGCCGTGCCGGAAAAGTAACTTAATCCGATATATTTACAGTGCTTTTGTCAAGTGACGATTTTTCAAGTGTATTTAGACTATCGCAATATTAATAGTGTTTCAAGTGACATATTTTCAAGTGTGCGTACAATTTGGCGTTATCAATACACCGTTTCGGATTTACTTTAGAACCGACATCAATAGAACTATAATTATTTATTAATTGAATTTATAGGTATTATGGGCGTACTTTATTGAATTTATTTTATTATATTGCAATAATTTATTATTGTAATATTGATTTTTCTGATATTTTATTTATTAATAATTATATTATTAATAACTATTACTTGGTGGTTATATTATTTTACACCATAGTTATTTTTTTTTATTTTTTGATTTATCAATTATTTATATTTTATACCAAAATTTATTAGGTTGTGAGTATATTATTGTGAACAATATAATTGTTTAATTTTTATTTATTTCTGGTTGTGATTTTGGGTAATCATTGAATCATTATTTATTTACTTCTGTAAATTTTGGGGGCAAATATACCATTTCCATTTGATTTATCATCATCATCATTACTTATTTCTAAAATTTGTTGACAAATTGTGTATGATTATTGGTATCATAATTTTTGAGAAGTTTGTATACGACCAGTGTCATTTACTTGCAGCATAGATATATTTTGTTAGAATCTGTAGTAGATAGGATCTTAAAATTATTTACTATATTTATTTATTTAATTTATAGATAATTAATTAATTCATAGGTGATTATTTAATTAGAATTATTTAGTTCTAGTATTTAATTATTTCATAGGTAATTACTTAATTAAAAATATTTTGAATGTTTATTTAATTAAATTAAAGGTGAAATAATTAAATAGAAATTTATAAATTTAATAACTTTATTATTATATTAAATATAGTTTACGTAGGAAATTTAATTATTATTTATTTATTATTATTTGTGAATTAGTTACTTGAATAATTTTATGGTGATTTATTGATTAGTTATCATTACATTAGTCCTACTTTATATATCTTATAGTGACAGCGGTTTCCAATCTACAGTTACAGCTACATCTAGGCAAGGGTAGTGCAAGTTGATTAAAATAGGAGGGTAATTACTTAGTTATAAATAAAATTAGATTTTGTCAATTAATATTAGAATAAGATTAGCTAATCCCTAAGTCGGTAGTTAGCGACTTAGTTTATTATTTGTTTATTTGAATTTGGTTAAATTCAATTGTTGTTGTGTCATCATTGTTGAGTGTGATAGGTATAATTGTAGATCAAAAGAAGGAGTAGCAGGAAATCTTGATCATCCTGTTCAAGAATGTCGGGAATGGCAGAACTGCTTGCGATCGGGAAGGAGTTAGGCTTACAAGGCGAGGAGCTAAGGAAATTTGTGGACCAAAAGTATAAAGAAATGAAGGCAGAAGAGAGAGCAGCGGAGATAGAGAAGGAGAAGATAAAAGCAGAAGAGGAAAGAAACGAGAGGAGACTTTCGAGAGAACATGAGCTTCGTGTCAAGGAACAAGAGGGAATAGTTAGAGAGAAAGAGTTACTACTGCAGAAGGAACTAAAAGAGCGTGAATTAGCTCAACAAAAAGAGATGGAAGAGAAAAGATTACAACTGGAACAAGAGAGGTTGGCAGCACAGATTAACTCAGACAAAGAGAAAGCAGAGACACAGTTAAAAAAACAAGAAATGGAAAATGAATCCAGAAGGGAAGCAGCACTAGAGAAAGAAAGATTACACGCCGAGGAAAAGAGGTTTAAGAAATACACTGGCATAGTACGAAACTTCTGTGAAAATGAGGATATATCAGCTTATGTAACGAACTTTGAGCTTCAAATGCGGATGAACAAAGTTAACAAGGAAGACTATGCAATGATTTTCCAGAAACATTTGGGATTTGAGCCACTTAAAGTGTTGGAATCAATACCAGAATTAGAGAAAATGGATTACGATCATATGAAGGAATACCTCATGAACCATTATAAACTCAATGCAATGGGCTATAGAAAACAATACGTTGGATTAAAGCCCAGGAGTAATCAAACGTTTGTAGATTACCTTGCTGAAGTGCAAAACACGTTTCAAAAGTGGGTTGATGCAGCGAAAGTTCGAAATGATTACCAATCTTTAGTAGACCTATTAATAAGGAGTAAAATTCTAGAATCGATTCCGGAAAAAAATGGCTACATCTTTAATAAAAAGAACACCTGTAAATCTGGAACAGATTAAGCAACTTGGAGAAGGTTATTATAATGCCCATCCAGACATTTTTAGTTCAACAGTGAACGATGTCATTGAGTCAGGAGCTGCAGCATATCAGAAACCTCAGCAGGGAAGATACCCATTGAAAGACAAAAGATACAACAGGAAGAAAGTTAACACAATCAACTGTAGTCATTGCAACAAACAACATGGTTCAGACGCGATTTGCGATAAAAACCCAGCATACGCAATGAGGGTTCAGGAGCTTATTGCCAAGAGAAAAAACAAGCTCAGTGACTACGATAGAGTATTGAAATGTTTTTCTTGTTTATGTTATGGCCATGTACGTAATCAATGTGCTTTTAAGCGACAGATCAAAGAAGCACACGTGTCATATGGGTTGTCTGATGAAGACTCAGGGTCAGATACGTACGAGGGTAATGCTGTTGAAGTTTGTTGCATTAATGATAACTGCTTTGTCTGTTCAGAATTTCAAGCAGAGGGTAGCCTACCTTGCGGTCACCAAGTACCAGTCTACAATGCTAACATAGCACATGGCCAAGGTAGTTTAAAACTACACAAAGGCATGGTACATGGACGAACCATATCAGTCCTACGTGATACTGGCGCCACGATATCAGGAATTCGCCAGGCACTTGTGAGACCTGATGAAGTAACACAAAAGTTTGTAACCTGTAGAACATTTGGTGGAAATTTAGAAAGGTACAAAATAGCCTATGTTTTTGTTGCAACACCATATCTTAGAAAGAGAATTTATTGTGCCATGTTACCATCACCATGTGCAGATTTGATTATAGGTAACAGAGAAGACCTAGAAAAGGTATCAGAAGAAGACATCACTAAATGGGAGGCAGAAAACATACCAGTCATCAAAGAGAAAAAAAACAAAAAATTTTTGAACCCAAAGAATAAAAAAATACAAAGTTATTAAAAACGCGAAACAAAATCTGTGAAGTTACCCAAAAACCCAACACTGAACACTTGCAAAGAAACCACCCAACACCAAAAAAACAAGTTAAAAACAAAACCAAACAACAGGATGCAAAATGGAAACCAAAACCCAACCAACCCCAAAACAACAAAAATTAATCACGTAACAAAAACAACCCCACCCACCCAAATTGTCAAACAAAACAAAAAACGAACAAACAAAAACCAAAACCTCACACAAAGTACCGCTCACCACAATCCACAAAACAAGAAGAAAATACAAAAACAATACCATGGAAAACCAAACAACAAACCCACCCCACCCCAAACAAACCCACAAACACTGCTCAAAGATAAAACAACACTGGTGAACTCCTGAGGAAAAACACACACCCGACCGGGGAAACAAAAATGTGTGTGTAACCCCCTCACACCCCCCCTCACCCACACACCCTTCACCCCACCCCACCCCCCAAAAACCACCCCCCACCCACCAACCACCCTAAAAGAACCCAAAGATGGACGCACAAACCCATTGGTGAAAAACACCAGCACCAAAAATTGGCTACAGCAAAAACCACCACCAAAGAAAAAAGGCCATAAACTCAAACAACACTATAACCCACCTATGCAAAAAAATGGGGGGGTCCCCCCCAACAAACAAACCTCAAACCCATGTTAAGAACAACCAAAGCAAAAAATAAATAATCGAGGGGTAAATACACAACGAACAAAAGGTAAAAATAAAACAACCAAATCCCAACAAGGTAAAAACACTGTACACAAACAACCCACGGAGGAAGAAAAAACCACCACCAAATAAATAATCAAAAAAAGACTACTGTTATCCAAGGACAAAAATAAAAACCCATAAAAATAAAAAAGTCCCAACCCCAACCATACACTCCAAACCAACACCCAAAACCCCAACTTCCCCACCCCACATTCCACTCGTGGACGAATGCCAACCCCGGATGGTTGGAATGAAAATTATAGTATGAATGACTTGAATGAAAGCATAGAGACTGGAAGTGTCCAGAACATAACAGAAAGTGAGAAAGTGAAAAGTATACACGAGAGAGTAATGACAAGTATGACTGCAGAACAAATGATGAGAAAAAGCAATGAAAAGACTGAAAGAAAGAAGGGTAATAGTATGAAAGACATGTATCCAACTCCCAAACCCAGTATGCAAGAACATGTGAAGAAAAAACAGAGGAAAATGTATTTTAAAAAGAAAACTCTGAGCATCAATGAGCAAAACCAAAGTCAAGAAATACACGACTGTAAAATTAACAGTTTTATTCAATGTACTTGTAATAAAAAGTCTTACAGGTTTTTGGAACCAGAAGAGGAAAAAAGAGCTAGAACAGTTGGCTTGGCAACCAAAGGTAATCCCCACCCAAGAGACCTAAGTCGAGCACAGCAAGACAACTGCTCACAGCGTTTGTTCCAGTACGTGTGGTTACTGCAACACATAATATTCATCATATGCCAATTTCTATTTGTAACAGGTGAAATGAATTTACAACTATTCTATACTTTCAACATGATTCATGATCTACAACCTTTAGGAATGATCTATCCAGTTCGCAGAGGTTTTTTCATCTCAAAATTATATATCTCTACAGAAATTTGTCAAATTCTGAAATGTGGTACACTATTAGCATTAGTGATTCTGAAACTATTACTTTTTGATCAGGTCTATTTCAAACACTTCCCTCATTCTGAAACTTTGAATTGTTGAAACCAGTTTTAATTTGCCATACATTTTAATCAGATGACTTGTTTGACGGTTGGTGAATGTGAATACCACCTTGCAGCATACATCTAGTACAAAAGTACTTATTACTGATGAATTACAGAATTGAGTAAAATCTATGTTGTAAAATGAATCATGTCAACATTTTGAAACAATATTTTAAAATATGTGACGACAATCATCAAACTATTGCAGATCTAAAATGAATCTTGTACAGATGCAGACATTATTTACCAGTTTTATATTGGTCACAGAAACTAACATCTACACAGCAGTAGTACAGCACATTTGAGAAAGAAGCATTAGCATTAGTTCTGAGTCTGAAGAAATTTCAAAAATACTTGTTAGGGAAAGAATTCACTATCTTAACTGACAATTTAGGTCTAAGTTGATGACCATGGAGTCAACAAATAACGCTAGAGTGTACAGATGGGCTCTATTGATTGCACAGTTTAAATTTAAAATACAGCACATCAAAGGCATCCATAATCACCTGCCTGATGTCAAGATTGTAAGTCTTATTATAGTATGTATGAAATGTTATTGTTGATCGACACATATAATTTATATGTATGTATATATATTTTGTATAAATTGTATATATCATGTAATTGTGACGAATACTGGACATAGACATAGGGTGACGTGACGAGATAGTTTAGAATTAGATATGAATATTTATTAAATATAAAATGTAAACAATATTTCAAAATTGATAATGCAAATTGTGACGATGAAATATGCTATTTATTGTTTTGAATATATATCACTCAACAATTGAAATGTATACAGGAAATTTAAGTGATACATTGTAATATTTTTGAAAACGTAAAGGGAGATAATTATTAGAAATGTAATAAAGACTGTTGGGAAATCACTATAGGTAGGGGAGATAAAATCCATATCACCTATAAGGGGAAATAAATGAATATCCAATGGAAATAACATCAGTGGATGTTCGGTGAGTATAGTGGCAAGGGTGGGACTTTACGGGTTTACATTATTGTTCCATAGCCGTTATGGATTTCCGCACTTGGAAGAGTAGTGCCTGGGGTGATTTTCTGTCGTTTGACAGACTGTGGGATGAGGTGGGAAACGCGTAGAGCCTTTATGGTCTTCCGCAATTGAAAGAGTATTGCCTGGGGTGTTGATTCCATTACGCCACATAATACTCACTGGGCATGACAACTGACAAAGTTCCAAAGGAAAAACATGAATTACCCAAAAGGGGTGGAATAAATTTTTTACCCATGATACCAGTGAAAATACCCAAACATTACATAATATATACTCCTATCCATTAACGATAATGAAAAAAAAAAAAAAAAGTAAACTTTTTTTTTTTTATACGGGGAAGGGAGAATGTAATGGGGGATATTTTCCACTCAGTTTAGGATGGTTGGGGGGAAAGCCCAAAGCTGACCAAAAACACTGTGATAGTCCAAATACTTGGATTAAACGAGAATCTGGAGATAGGTGACTAACCACTAGTTATCACGGGGACCACGGTGATGCGACCCAAGGTCGCCACGGGAAAAGTAAAGGACCACCACGTGTTGTCACGTGAAAGGAACCCGTGGTATAAGTCAGACTTGACTCTGGTCAAGTTTAGTTTGTGTCGACCTGTTGGAGCGAGAGGACGAGCGATTGAATGTACGAATGTCTACGTGAGTGCCTGAGGAGAAAGGAGACCTGCCGACGAAATGTTAAGCTGAGATCGACCATGCCAGCGTGTGAGATGTCCAAACGTCAGTGTTGAATCCATGGGACCCATCGCTGCTTGAATGCCTGCAGAAGACTATTCGTTAAAGGCTGCGTGAGTTTGTGTACGAAAGCGGTTCAATTAGACATCGACTGGACGATTCTCTTTTGTCGTAAGTTTTAATACGTCAATAAAGTAATGTCTCGTAAGCTCACATCGGTGTCGGCTTGTGCCAGGTGTGTAAAGTGAAGCGTGTCAGAATATCATCCACCACACACGCATGAACACCGCCTAGACAACGAGTAGAAATACAAACCCATTCATTACATACATACATACATACATACATACATACATACATACATACATACATACATACATACATACATACATACATACATACATACATACATACATACATACATACATACATACATACATACATACATACATACATACATACATACATACATACATACATACATACATACATACATACATACATACATACATACATACATACACACATAC
>CAJHNH020000798.1:165000-231204 GCA_905116865.2 Candidula unifasciata | reverse complement strand
ACACATTCACAGGTACACACACAGACACGCACACAGTCACACACGCAGTCACACAAACGCACACAGACATAAACGCAGACACATAAACCGACACAAATAGAGACACGCGCACACGCAGACATTATATTATTGATAGTACAGCCAGCTGCCTGCCGAGAGCGTCGCTCAGAGCACGACCTCCATAGCTCCGGCCACGAAGGGATCGTGAAAGTGAGGATTTAAGGCTGCACGAGGATTTGCAGAGAAGCTGAATCACACGTAGTGGTACCTTTGCTGATGTTGGTCAAAACCTCTTAACACCTCCTCTCGGTCATACTAGAAACGGGTTCACAGCCTGGGGACTGGTCAGCGTCGACAGGATGGGCGTTTCCTTCGAAGTCAGAGTGCATAATCTGCTCGAGAGGCTTGAAACCAACAGTTTTTACACAGATAAGACAGATATGTAAAATTAATAGGCCTGTAAAAACAAAAGTCATAAACTCGACCAAAGTCTAGAACTGTGCAAACAACCAAGACTTTCCATTATAGTTTACAACTGGGCAAACAAGCAAGACTTTCCACTAAAGGTTACAACTGGGGGAAAAAAGAAGCGTTTACCACTTTAGGTGAAAAATCCTGCTTTTCGTCTATTTTTGGACTTTGGTCTTAATCCACAACTTGAATTTGTGGTGCAAATCCGGTTTACAGATTTGTCTTTTCTGTATTTACACATCTGGTTGCTCGTCTGTCAGGCAGATGCACTCTGACTTCAGTGACACGCTTATTAAGGAGACAGTGGGTCTATTCTTTCCCCCCCCCCCCCGCCCACCCTAGAATGGGGACCCACAAGGAGAACACTACCGCCTGAAAACCTCAAAAACAATCTTTTTATAAATTGCGGTCAGCAGAAATAGATACCTGATATGTTGAAGATTGGACTGTAAAACGACTTCACTAACCTTTAAACTACACACCTGCAGTTATTTTAGATTTTAGCCTTTTGTATAATAAATTCAGCTATAAAGTTACAGGCTAGACGGTCACACATTCGTGGATAAAGCATGTTTTTTTTTTCCTGGTAAGAGACGAAGCGCTGCAATAACACCCACTCTCTTCTTGCATTTTTCCTTCCTGATATGCCGATACTTCGGCTCTACACTGTGACAGGCAACGTCTCTTTCGCTTGGATGTAATGTAGGACATGAATGATAAAGTGATGCATGATTGAGCAGAATTTTTGGGGCGGATTATCTGGAACGACACCGGTCCACAGACTACAGCCCGAAGAACACTTCACTAGACAACATAACTTTATTTTTCTATCTACTAATGAGAGGGGAGCCATGGTTGTGTAGCGGCTAGACACTTTGCGCCCCCCCCCCCCCAACCCTCCCCCCCCCCCAACGGTCATGCGTTCCAGTCCGCACCCAGTGGGATTTTTTTTTCATTGAACATCAACCTTGGCTGCCAGTTTGACCCAGCATAAAATGGGTACAAGGTAAAGTCCTGGGAAGTGAAGGCGTCCATCGTGATGTTGACTACATTACTCAACTAGGGCTCATCATATGCAAGATGGACCACAGGCGTGAAAAAGGGTCCTTTTTTTTTAAAACTACATATCTGAGCATTGTTTGGGTTATTTTTATTGCTCTAAATGAACTGAGGAAGCAAAAGATTCCATTGTGGAGGCATGTTCTCAGTAGTTGAGTTTGTGATGACAAAAAGGGCTTTAGCAGAGGTAGATATGTTTCTGTGAAATCTGCTTACAACCATCCATTATTGAATTTGTTTACTTAAAGTCATCGTGTAGCATGTCTTTTGTAGAACGTCGCCTTCACACATTGTGCCTGAAAGAAACTTTGTCTCTCGCCATCTCTCTAGCCTTGTGTCTTCTGCTGTTATTATTTATTTCCTAATCGACGGAGCCGCTTGATATAGCAAAATATTTTAGCTTCCGAGAAAAGATGCTGTTTGTTAACCATCTTCCTTGATGTTTAGATCGTTTAGAATGTCAGTATTTCTTGTCGTTTTTGTCCGGGGTATTCTGAGAATCTGTGTGTAGTATTTCTGCTCAAAAGCTCCCATTTTCTTCCTCAAGGACTGGGGAAGAGTCCACGACTCACTTCTATATGTTTCTATTGGGAAGATGCGTGCTGTTAAAATGTTTACTTCACTTTTCTTGCTGGTGCTTAATCCTAGACTTTTCATGTTGTTTGTGGGTCGAGATGGCCAAGCCGTTTGCCTCGAGTTCTAGAGGTCGTGGGTTGGCTTCAACGTTGCGCCCTTCAGTTCACGAGTGCAACTGTTTGGGAAATCTCTGGGGATCATTGCCGGGTCTGCGGAGTTCGCGTTCTGCTGAGAGGGACCGAGCCTTATGGGATAAAAAATGGTGCAATAAAGTCGATCTTTTCGTCTCTAACCTTCAACTTTTAATTGCTATGGACATCGTCCTTTTTGTTTCTCTCCATTCCTTTAAAATTTTCATAATATGTATTTTCCGTTTTTGTTGTTGACTTATTTATGGTATATTCTTGTTCCTTGGTATCTTGTCTGTCTATACGTATGTATGTCTGTCTTCTTGTCTGCCTTCTGTCTGTCTGTCTCCCTCCACCACCATCAATCTCTATCTCTCTCCCTCCCGAAACGACGAGTAATCAGCCACCAGTCGCCATTCTCCGTGTAGGAGGCAACCATTAATCTGTCACAGATATCATCTGAATTTAAAAACGCTTGCCAGATATTTATTTTGCCTCTTGGCATTTACTAGTGCAGCAGGCTTATGAAGGATATGCCTAACGATAACCTTGACGGATCGTGAATCCTTTAAGATCTCTTAGCAAGGTGCTATCTTGATATTAGCTTGTCGTGCATTTTTATTTAAACATAAATAATTCCCACCCCCCCCCCCCGGCCCCCAGCCTCATGACCCTTTCTATATGTGTGTGTATGTGTGAGTTTGTGTGTGTCTGTATGTTTGTGTATATTTATGTGAGTGTGTGTGTGAGAGAGAGTGTGTGTGTGTGTATGTGTTGCTTATTGGTCAATTTCTGCACGTTGGTGACTCATGATTCGTTATATACTTTAGTTTGTTAAGTAGAATCTTCTTCTTCTTCGTCTTCTTCTTCTTTTTCTTCTTCTTTTTCTACTTCTTCCTCTTCTTCTTCTTCTTCTTCTTCTTCTTCTTCTTCTTCTTCTTCTTCTTCTTCTTCTTCTTCTTCTTCTTCTTCTTCTTCTTCTTCTTCTTCTTCTTCTTCTTCTTCTTCTTCTTCTTCTTCTTCTTCTTCTTCTTCTTCTTCTTCTTCTTCTTCTTCTTCTTCTTCTTCTTTTTCTTCGTCATCGTAGTCGTCGTCGTCGTTGTTGCCGCGGCCGCCGCCATCTTCTTCTTCCTCTTTCACGCATAAAAAGAAAAAAAGGTTGACACGTTATGATGTTGTTTACTGCGAGGCTGCGATGTCCGCGCCTTTCTAATACCGATTTCAATAAACTCTTAATTAATTGAATCAGCACATCCTTTATAATAATAATAATAATAATAATAATAATAATAATAATAATAATAATAATAATAATAATAAAAACGACAATAATAACAGGCTGAATAGCGCACCGAAATAATGACATTTAGAATAGGACCTCATTACCTGCAATCGATTAAAAAGAGCACTGAATAAAAAAAAAAAATGATTGCTGCCAGCTGACTAACTGGACTTTCTACCCCACTAGGACATAACAAAAGCGATAAACACCCAATGACACAAAGTGTCACCCTGTGGATGAGGATCGCCGTGGAGAGGTCCCAGAAACCGCATTCAGACAATTGGCCATATTTATGGCCTGTCTATATTGCGGCCCCTAGCAAAAGCCAGGTGGAGTTTCAAATAACAAAAAATTGCATCCTAAAAAGGACGAAACTGGATATCAACCACAAGCTGGGATTTATCGCTATTAGTAGTCCACGTATGTCACGACTTTTTTAAACCATGAATTCGATTTTCAGCCTTATGGAATTCACTTTAACGAAGTTTTACTCTATTTGAAAGAAACTTGGAGTGCATAAATACATACTGAACGCGAGCCCCTTAAATGGGGTTGGGACTGAGGAAGACCTCAAAGAAGCCATACGTTCCGTTGCCTCTGTACACAAGATCAAAAATAGTTTTTAAAAAAAAACAACAGTAACAGTTTGTTCTGTAACCTAGGCAGTAATATATATGCCCATGTTGTGGGGCTCTGCATTGCCGCATGCGGCGTCTCATTAGCTTAGCAGCAATGTAGCACTTTGATTAGGTCTCACTTGCCATACATTTTCTTGGAAATAGGGGGCACCATAAAGAGTTTCGAGTTTCCACAGCCTCTAAACACAAGACCAAAAACAAGTAATAGGTAACGGATTATTATGTAAAACCAGGCAGGCACAGACACTCTACATTCAGCAACTTCTCACAGTAGATCACTCTTCTTGCTAGCAGATGTGTGAATACCAGTTGGTAGCAGTTAAAAACTGTTTCCCGGAAATGACGCATTGCGATTTGAATGTCTAAAGTTACTAATTTCAATAGGAAGACACTGGAAATCTTGCAAGAAAAGTTTGCAGTTTGTTTTAATAAACATAAATCTTGATTTAATAACAATGTGATTTGAAATAGTTGAATTTTAAGCTTATACTTACATTTGTTTTTCAAAGAGTAACAGGAAAGGGAAGTATTTAAAAAAATCTTACTGCTAGATAACAAGCATACCTCAAAATGTGACTAATGAAGGATTTTATTAATGTCATTGCGTTGAGTCGAAAAGTGCAGTTATCACGGCCTAGTTCTTATCCACAACACAGCTTGTCAACGGTTCTTTTAAGAGCTAGCTCAGAAGAAAAAGTATTATTATTATAGATAAAGGGCTGAAAAGAGTGATAAAAAAAAAAACATATATAATCCCCGATCTACAAACAAGCAGGTGTGTGATTAAAAGTAAACACAAAGATCACACCAAAGTACCAGCTACTTTTCAGCACTAGAGACCGACACTCACGTGTACCCCAACGAACGTAGCACAGATCTTATCCCGGTTTGTGGATGGCATCAGCCTGACGTAATCTGCCCCATCTCGACACTAGCATCTCCCAAGTCCGCGCACCGCGCTGCATTCAATCGCATGTTTATCAAACAGGTTGGGCTTGATCTGGAAAGATACGCGACTGTGGCCAGGGCGTCGTGTACATAAATAGCATGCTGGGGATGCGTTCCTTTCAGTGAACTCTGTAATGTGGTGTGTTAAATCAGCAAACACGTTTTCTTTCCATTTATGTCAATAATTTATGTAAACATCCCATTATCGTTGCACAAATTAATGGCAGGTAAGCCTTCCATGTGCATCAGTGTGGCTTGCAGAGTAGAGGCACCGAAGCTTAGGGCTTAAAGCCCCCCCCCCCTTTTTCCCTGCAACCACCACCAGAGCATTTGTAACAGGGCTAATAACCCCTGTTAACTGTGAAAAAGTTAATTGCATATCCTTAACAGGACGTTGCAGAGCCAACCCCAGCATTTTCTAGTGTTGTGGTTTTTTTTAAGGCAAATTTACGTCCAGTAGTTTGCCATTGCTACTGCACGGTCGACTCTCGGTACCACTGTCGAAACAAACTCAAGGCACACTTCCTGCCTCCGGGATAGAATCCGGTACCTTGCCATCACGAAGCGCGTTTGCATCGCCGTGTTTAGAAAATCTTTGTTGTGTTTTTTTTTTTTCAAGGATTTTCCCTTATCGGCAACCGCGTCGCCCATTGACTCGCCGGTAGACGACTTTTTACAGTACCTGGAGATGTCTCCTTCGATCGCTTCAACACTGAAAAAGTCATTTTCAGGGCTCTTGGTTGCGCGCATTGCTAATCCATTCTATATAGCGCCCCCCCCCCCCCTTTTTTCCCCAACAAACTACAGAGTGCGCGCAGGTGAAATATGTCAGTACAGTTTTATTCGTTCGCTTTGAAATACGTCAAACTTGGCATACGTCCTATTTAAGTGCGAAAACTACTGCTTTGGTATACGACCTCTGATTCGAATACGAACTTGTGCGAGTCAATTTAGTTGGGACATCGAGCACTGTCTTTGTTCAACGCTCTGGAGACAATGCTGCTGATAGACGGCAATGACTTTACAGAGAAGTGTTAGCTTATCAAAGTTCAGACTATCGTTTATAGCATTTTCTAGAATGGCCAGTCGATATCATATTTCCGAAACACCCTGAGGAGGAGATAGCAGCAAAGCTCTTTGTACGGATTTTTAGAGAAAGTCAAATTTGATAAGTCTTAACCAGGTCCAAGTAGCGAAAAAATACATGAGGAAAAACCAGCGACCGGTCGTCCATTGATTGGCGGTCAGGACAGTATTTGGGTCTGTCTCCTACAATCGTCGGCTCTGTGGCTAAGTCGAGGCGAACGCTTCGTAATGCCGGGGTACCGGGTTCGATCCCAGCTGCAGGCCATACGCCTTGCGTTGGTTTCGACAGTGGTATCAAGAAAGCCGACCCTCTAAAAAGCAATGACAAACTACTGGACGTAAATTTGCCTAGAAAAACCATACAAAAGCCAGGGGCTGTTGGTGTTGGTTCTGCAACGTCCTGTAAAGGATACGCAACTAACCTAACCTCCTACAATCGCATCAACACCGCTAGAGCCCATTTCAGGGTTTCTAGGTGGTGAGCAATGTTAAGCCATTTTAAATGGCTGCCATAAACCTAGTCACAATTATAACCAAAGCTCCCCCTTGGGGGATGCTGGTTGAGGGTGACGGGTTTTCTTCTTCTCAAAATCGAAAAGGAAATGAGGAAACCCCAGAATGTCAGATTTCTGAAGTTTTGTTGGAAGGGAACTCTCCTTGCAAACAAAGACATCTCCTCCACATCCTCCCTTCTTAGTACCATCCTAGTAAGCACTAGGTAGGTAACTGGAGGTTAAATTTTCATTGATTTCATCTTATTGCTGTTCTGTTTGTGTATTTTATTATTAGGCAATGTATGCATTATTTTAAGGTTAAAGGTTGAAGTCGAGAGGATCTGCTTCATTGCACCGGGTTTTATCTCATATTTTATACAACAGCATCTAATGTATAAAATGTCATAACAATGTGATTGTTTATGTGTATGTCTGTGTATGTCTGTGTGTGTCTGCGTGTGTGTATGTGTTTTATGGGAGCGGATTAATCGTTCTTCCTTTATTTCTTGTTGAGTTATGTTGGGCCAAAAATTGACATCACAGCACTCAGGGCATTCCTATAAGCCCTCCGTCCCCATCCTCAGCAGCCAGTGCAGTTCCAGTACTAATGGTGCCGGTCGTAGTCTGGTTGTGTGCCCGTCTTGCTTTTCCGCTGAGCGTAGTGTGCCGGCCGAACCCTCTGGCCACATCCAGGTGCCCTAATCTCTCCAGCCCATAATAATCTAGTTTCTCTTCTGACTTAGTTCCTTGTTCCCAAGGGTTCTGACCACACCTGCCTTGTCGTGTATCAATTCACCACCCAGCGGTGCAGATCCAGTCAGCCTGTATGTCTGTTCATTCACGTAGCTTGTGAACTGAACTGCCACATAAAAATTATTATAAAACTATAGGTCAGGAAGTCTAGAAGTACTGACGCTTTAACTCTTTCGATCCCAGGCACATGTCACTTGAAAATTGCATGTCTTAAATATGCGGACTTTTGAGGTACAATCTTTATTTCTGACTGAGATAAGTTAAAATATTCCACAGAAAGGGGAAAGGAAACCACCGTGGTCCAGCGGCTAGATCCTCGCCTGCGGATCGGAAGGTCGTGGGTTTAGCTCCTGACAGGGGCCACACTTTTTTTTTAAATGACCTCGGCTCGCATGTTGACCCAGCCTTGAGTACAATCATGGGAAGTAAAGACGGCTGGCGTGATGCTGACCACATCACCCACCAAGAATCGTTTGGTCAATAAAATATACGTCTAGCGCTATAAACCCAATACGCCGTGGAAAATGACACGTTACTTTGCTTTATTAAAGAAGTGACACAACGTTCATTTGAATGATTATTTTAACAGAAACAGAAGATTGGAGCAGACGAAAGTCGGGAGTATATACGATGTATAAAGTAGCAATCCGGTCATGGCGACTTGCTTGATACTGAATAGACTGCATACCCTGGGTGTATCAACTGAGCCGCGAGAATGCAAACCATGCGGGAGATACCAGTCGTTATATCAGCAAGAAAATAATGGGAATTGTTAGCCTAAAAACACTTAGAGACATATTCAGGAGAAGATCGGAGCACTTATTGGCATGTCCTATGTGCGATAAAGATGATCTCAAGAATGAACAATGAGAGAGTAAAGGCATCCGAACATCAAAGAAACTTGGCTTGTAAACAGAATCCTGACTCGGACCTGGTGGGGTACAACTACCTACCTACCTTTATCCCCCCACTCAAAATTAGGAAAAGTGGGGAAGGGCGTCGCCTTAACCCCTGAAACAATGCATGGGGTGGGGGGGGGGTGCTATGATTCCCCGCTGCTCCCCAACCATAAAAGTTATCTTTTACAGTTTTTTTTTAGGACTCATCGATTATTTTAATGGTATTTATTTGCCAGTCAGCACATTGTTTTTTAAATGTAAAGGATCCTTTCTCATATCGCCGATTCTATTTGGAATAGCAGTCGATTTGGTCATGCGGACATGCACAAACAACACACAACTTGGGCATCAAATTGGGTGACAAAATGTTAGAAGACATTGACTTTGCTGACGACATAGAGATTTTGAGTTCTACACGCCCGTGGTATCCAAGAGACAAGACCATCTCCAAAATATTTCAGGATAGATTGGTCTCTAAATAAGTACAGCAAAAACAAAAATTATTGATCTTCCCAGTATTTTAAAGAACAGCAAACTAGACGATCACATTCTTGGAAAAGTCGACATCTTTACGTACCTAGGGAGGAAGATGACATCCTCGGGGGATTCAGCGCTTGAATTATCATTTACAAGCTCTGGCATCTAGCACCTTTTCCAAACTGTCAAACATCTGGAAGTCAAAGACACCCAGCAAACATATAAAACTTAAGCTCTTCAACTCTTTTGTGGTTCCAGTACTAACTTATGGATGCGGAGTTGGAAAGCCACAGTAGCTCTTGATTAAAGAAAATTAAACAGTTTTGAGAACAGGTGTCTTCAAAGAATACTGGATTTCCTCTGGGCAGATTTCAGATCCAACACGAACAAAAAAAAAAAAAAAAAATGACCAAGCAAGAAAATGTATGAAATTTTAAAATAAAGCGCCGCTGGAATGACATCGGCCATGAACTCAGAATGGATAAGACAAGACGCCCCCATCAAGCCCTTATATGGACACCGGAAGGGAACAGAAAACGGGGAAGAGCAAGAGAGACTCTGCGTAGAACCATCATCAGGAAAGGCTCAACTGTGAGCCTAATGAATATCCAAGTTCTAAATCAGGTGGAAAAGAACCGCCAGACATGGAGAGCTATGACCTCTGCCCTTCCGCCGCCTTAAGCTCAAACGGAAAGACTAACTAAGGCGTATTATATATATAGGGCTAGGCCTATATTTTATATAGACCAGTCGGCACTCGGTGGATCCTGTGATCAACATGACGACGGTCACCTTTACTTCCCAGGACTATACCTGGTACCCACTCACAACTGAGTCGACCTGGGAGCCAGTCATTTTTTTCTAAAAACCGTCCGGCTCCGTCGGGATCCGAACCCTCGACCTTCCGAGCAGCAGGCTATCGTCCAGCCGCTACAGTATGGAAGCTCGGCAGCATATTATTATTATTGTTATCATTATAACCCCCCCCCCTACAACACACACACACACACACCAAAACACACACACACCGCAATGTTTTCTTTTGTTGGCGCACCTGTTTCTCATTCTACATCAATTTTTTTTTTTTTCAATAGAATTAGAATCGTAAAAAAGACCAACTATATTAGGGCCCCTATTACTACACTGTAGAAAAAAATTCCACCCGAATATATAACCGCCTACAATCTAACTCCTCCAACGTGGTAATACTTAGCTACGGAATGTCAAGAGGAAGCAAAGTCGTAATGGATAGAACTCCAGAGCCTGCGGCTTCTGTGAAAATGTTGACCGTGCGATTGCAGGCATCAACCAACATTTCACGATTTACCCCTTCCTGTATTAACCTATGACCTTTGTCAGATTCCTGGAGGGAGCCATTTAAAATTTACTTCGTTCCTGAAGGTTCTGGCGACGAAGTTTAGGGCATGAATTCCTTGCCTTCTCAACAAAGCCCAGCCAGGACCAGGACACCAACGGTTGAACCAGGGAGCTGAGGATTAAAAATAAATAAATAAAGTGAAGGATGTGTCGCAACAAGAAAAGCCGACGCCGAATGGTTCGTGCCGGGAGGTGACGGATTCCTCTGGGGTATCTGGTTTCTCTGGGTAAAGGCTTCTAGCCGGCAGATTTTAATGATTTGTTCTCCCGGCCAATCGATAATGGCAGCCTATCAGTTACACGGCCAGGCCGGATGAGGTTTCTCTCCACTCCTAGCGTCCCTGTGACATGACTACTTCGTCACGCTTGAGTGAAAGTTCACTCTCTGCTTTTTTATAGCGTACTGTGTTGCCTTTATCCACCTGTATATCTGACTGTGTGCTAGCCTAGCTGTCCGCCTGCCTGCCTGCCTCTCTGTCTGATAGCCTGTCTGTCTGTCTGTCTGTCTGTCTGTCTGTCTGTCTGTCTGTCTGTCTGTCTGTCTGTCTGTCTGTCTGTCTGTCTGTCTGTCTGTCTGTCTGTCTGTCTGTCTGTCTGTCTGTCTGTCCCCTCCCCCCCCCCCCACAACCCGCAAATATTGATTTTGTTCAAAAAATATTGCATAGTTTGTTGGCTCCGGGGCCCCATTATAGGGTGAACAAAACATAGGCCCACCATCTTCCTATCAAGCATGGCGTAAGAATCGACTAATTAGAGGTTTTCGTCGAAGTCGGAATGCATCTGTCAAGAAGGCATTTAACTATTAGTCTGCACAAAAATAAGGTAGTCTGTAATACGGGCGTGCACGCAAACTCAAGTTGTAGAACACCACTAAAGTCTAGAAGTGGACGTGACACCAGAACTCTCCACCGGAGCTTACATCTGGTGAACGCAAAGAAGAAGGAGGAAACAATAAATTGCTAGAAGCGATTATTGTATTTTCCCTGATCTTCTGTTGTCTGCTGTTTCCTACAATGAAGGTTCCACATCACTCACCAAGTGTCAGTTCGTATATCAAATATAGGTCTAGTCTTATATGCCCAGTTCGCTTGAAGCTGTGGAAAAGGGTACTTTACTTTTACATTGAAACTTGCGTACAGTGTACTCATGTGGTTTTTGGGAATATTATGCGGTAAAGCCCAGAAGTTTTTCACGGTACGATTCTCGTAACCCTCTTGAAAACCAAGTTTATTTCTACTTAAATAAACCGGCCACTCTATAAATCTCTTCTTCCTCTTCTATGCGTTCACCAGCTGCAAACTCTGTCGGAAAGTTCTAGTTGTTCGTCTACTTCTGGACTGCAGTTCTGTTCCAGAAGTTGAGTGTTGCGTGTGTATCCTTTTGACATATCTGACTAATTTTAGGTACACTGTTGGTTCCTTGCCTCACAGGCAGATGCACTTCGACTTTGAAGGAAGCTCCCAGTCAGTCGACTCTTACGACATGCTTTTGGGTAGGCAGTGGGTCTTTTCTTATTTTCTCTATAACACTGCCCCGGAACCCACACGGGGAGCATAACTCTAATCCTAGTACTTGAAGATAATGAAACTGTTGAGCTAGATAGCTAGTTAGGTGAATTTCCAATACAACTTCATACGAGTAGCCATTTTCTGCTCTGTTCTTGTGCCACTTGAAATCATAGAAAATGCCCTTCACTGTCTCATGTTAAAGCTATTTGGAGAACCTGTCAGTCCTAGAGAAATCTTGAAGCTTGCGAACGCAAAGCAAAAATGCACGAGGCAGCTGACCCAGGTGACAACACCAGAGGTCTCACGACAGAACTGCACCTGACAGCTTAGCTTTGGTTTTGATAAAAATCCCATTGTCAGCCCTGCCCTAGAACCCATACGGGGAATCAGTGACCACGGTACTAACCGCTTGCCTACTTATTCCTTAAGTCCTCTATTAAATAAGAATACACCCAAAATTATGCAGAAGTAATCGTTAAAGTGATTACTAAAGAAATGATGCGTGATTGTGCTATCGCTGGCTCCTAGCCTCACCAGTTCTGAGAACCCTAATCTTCGTATATCAATGACCAGGAACTAACCGCTTGTCCACACGATCTGCACAGCTTTCCAGTAATGAAAGTTCACCTTTTATTAAGCAGTCTTAATCCTACCCGAATACTAAGGAACGGCCTAGGAAAAACATGCACAAGACATATTTGATATACAGATATGTAGAGTTTAACATAAACTCTATGAAACGTATATTCATTGCCTTTTCCCCCTTTCAAACTGACGCCGTGGAGGCTAGAGATGAGAACAGGGGTATCTAATGAAAAATAATCATTCATCACTTTAGTGACATCGCATGGCGTATATTTTTGTATGTGCTTCATTAATCTTACAGATTCGTTAGGTTTGCCAGTTCTTGTCAAAGGGGCATTCCATTTCAGAACAACAGAGCGCTGAACTCTGCATGTTTGTATGTATGTTAATCTATGTGTTTTTCTTCTTGCCTGTCTGCGTTCTTCTTCTACTTCTTCGCGTTCACTGGTTGTAAACACCGGCGAAAAGTTCTTTGTTGTTCGTCTACTTCTGGACTTGTCTTGTTCCAAAAACTTACTGCTGCGTGTACATCGGTTTTACAGAGCTTACTTATGTGTGTGCAGTCTGTTGGTTCATTGCCTCTCAGGCAGATGCACTCTGACGTTGAAAAGAAACCCCAGTTGGTCGACTCTTACGGTATGCTTTTTTGATGAGGCTATTCTTGTTTCTTCTACCATGGGATCTCAGAACCCCCTCAGGGATGCCTGCGTACATTCGTGAGTACATTTTATTGGGACGAGAAAAAAGGAAAAGGGTGTGAAGTGGTGGAAAAGCTCACTCCCCTAATATTTTTTCAGGACGAGGGTGGCCCGGGAGGCGGGGGGTTTAGGTACCCGAACTCCTAGATTCCGACGACACCTCGCTTTTAATAGTAAATAATAATGATGATAAGGCCACAGTGTTAAAAAAAAAAAAAAAAAGCTGCAAATCGGTTCTCCGTCTGAACCACTTGATATAGACATAGATTGTAAGCAGTCCATCATTCTCAGCACTGCTGTCTTTCACATGTTACAAATATGGCACCGACTGACAGCTCCGTCTTCGAGATCGCCCCCAGGCCTTGCTGCAGACCCAATCTGGTAAAGCTGAGGGTGAAGTTCTTGGTGGGTTATCCGTGTTTATTGCAGATTGTTCCGTTTCTTGTGAATCTTGTCAGATGTTAAAGGTTACATGTCAGGCTTTTTTTTTTTCTGGTCTCAATTCTATGGTCAAGTGATAATGTCGTTTATCTCTCACTCTGAAGGTCATGGGTTCGTTTAGGGTCTTTATACGTTGGTTGGTTGTAGTAATGGTAGTAGTAGTAGTTGTTGTAGTAGTTGTAGTAGTAGTAGTAGTAGTAGTAGTAGTAGTAGTAGTAGTAGTAGTAGTAGTAGTAGTAGTAGTAGTAGTAGTAGTAGTAGCAGCAGTAGTAGTAGTAGTAGTTGTTGTTGTAGTAATAGTAGTAGTAGTAGTAGTAGTAGTAGTAGTAGTAGTAGTAGTAGTAGTAGCAGTAGTAGTAGTAGTAGTAGCAGTAGTAGTAGTAGCAGTAGTAGTAGTAGTAGTAGTAGTAGTAGTAGTAGTAGTAGTAGTAGTAGTAGTAGTAGTAGTTGTTGTTGTTGTTGTTGTTGTTATGGTTGTTGTAGCAGCAGCAGCAGCAGCAGCAGCAGCAGCAGCAGTAGTAGTAATAGTACCAGGGTTTTGGGACCTGGCGGCGTAGGCACCTTAAGACCCCCACCCCCAAAAGATTGGGGTGGACCCCTGCCCTGTGCAATTGGGCTAAGTGGTCTCGCTCAAGTAAATAAGCTGTTTTTATATATGTTTAGGCATTGTATTTTGTTCTGATATTTTATTATATCTATTTGCCGTTCAGCACATAACAATAATAATATTAATAATATTAATAAAACATAATAAACATTTTTGTTATTATTTTAATAATGCAGATTAAAAAACGTCTTAATAAGCTATCTAAGCCCAATACACCGCCCCTTAGACAAATGTAAGTGAGCTCTTCTCCCCCCCCCCTCCCTCACCCTTTGTGCTCGTTGTGTAGGCACCCCTGCCCAGCAATAGTATTACCATTAGTAGCAGCAGTAGCATTTCTGACCTAGAAACTGTGACCCAGACCCTACAAAGCAAATGTGTACACTCCGGTGTAGGATTTATTCTTACACCTTCACCGTGGTGCTTCCGCACACCCACTTCTCCTGCACTGTAGTCAGTTGCTATATATGTTAGCTCCATCACTGAAGAGTGTACAACGATCGTTTAGTAGCCAGCTGATAAAAACAATATAGCACCTTCACCGTACAGTATCTCAACGTTCACTCCACTATCCATGTAGCCAGTTACGAGATATCTCAGTGGCATCACCGTACAGTATCCACACATTCATGTAGCCAATTACGAGAGATCGCAGCGTCATCATCGTATAGTATTCAAACATCCACTCCATCATCCATGTAGCCAGTTACGAGAGATCTCAGCGTCATCACCGTGCAGTATCCACACAACCATTGCACCATCCATGTAGCTAGTTACCATATATCTCGGCGCCATCGTTGACCATGTAGCCAGTTACGATATATCTCGGCGCTATCACCTTAGAGCTGGGCTATTCAACTAAGTTTACTCACAGGCCAACATTTTGAAAAAATGGATCGTCACAGGCAAAAGCTCAAACCCCAGCATAGAAAGATAATTTACACCATACAGCTGGCAATGATCCGCAGACAACTTGTTTAGCTTTCGCGGACCAGATTTAGCCCGCGAGCCGCCAGTTGAATAGTCCCGCCGTACGTAGAGTATCCACGCATCAACTCCACAGTCACCGTAGCAAGTTGCGAGAGATCCCAGCGCCATCACATCTCTACAATACCATTCTCGTAACCAAGTTTAGAGTTCCCAGATTTTCGCCCGGCGATCAGGTGCCGCACAGATTTACCTTTCCAAATGTCATTCACCGCGTAAAGGTTTATGGCCTAGGCTTTGCGGGAGGGGGTTAAAAAAAAAAAAACCCAGTTATTTCCATGAAGTAAATGAATGGATATAAAAATACAATTTAGCTTTTCTGTCGTAATTGGATATCTTGACGAGTAAATTGTTTTTGTCACGAATTATTTGTTTCCCGTTCTAAAAAAAAAAAAACGTATGAAATATAGAAGTCTCGCCGCTATGCCGGTTTCCATGTAGAACTATAGATAATTGATCAGCATGGATTTTATCAGTGTTTTTTCATCTCGTCAACTGGTGGTGTTGTTGAACGTCATTGTGTGGACATGAAATTCCAACTTTCTGCCTTTGGTGTACAATTGTCCCTGGATGGTTCCATGATACTTTTTATTTTTTATTTTTCAAGAATAAGAATATGCTCATAGTTTCATACTAGAATGTCGCAAAAGGCTACTTATTAAGGGTGTGCTGAAAGCGGATGTGTTGGTCTGAAAGTCTAAATGAAAACTCTTCACATAATGTGCCAACCACCCTTTTACGAACAGACGTAGGGAAGGAAGAAGAAGCAGAAGGAAAGAAGAAGGGAGGAGGAAGGAAGAAGGAAAAGGGAAGGAAAGGGAAGAAGAAGGAAGAAGAAAGGAGGAAGAAAAAAAGAGGAAGAAGTAAGAAGAAAGGAGGAATAAAGGGGGGGGGGGAAACGGCGGAAGCAGGAATAAGACAGAAGAAAGGGGGGAACAAGAGAGAAGAAGAAGGATGAAGAAGAAGGAAGAAGAAAAGAAAGAAGATAAAGGAAGAAGAAAGAGGGAAAAGGAGTGGAGTAGCAGCAGCAAAGAAGAACCTAACGTTTTATATCTCAGTCTCTCCCCTTATCTCTTGTCTCTCCCAAACTCCCTGATGTCATTAGATACTGCAGTTTTTCACATCTCACAAAAGGCCTCTTTGCCCAAAGAATGCAGACAGCCTTCGTCTGATGTGAACAGCATGTTGTCCTTGCGGTTTGTGTTTCACTTCTAAAACCAGAATGTAATGAAAAGGGTTTGACGTGATAACACTGAAAGAAACTTGTGGATATTATTTATTGTCTTTTGCTTTGACTTGTTGCTTCAGCTTATGGATTTCGGGACCCCATTTGTTGGGAAAAGAGGAGAAGAGAACAGTTTGTCCTTAACAACCGTGTCGTAAAAGACAAGGATTTAGCTGAAATAGGACTTGTTGGGCCGAAAAGCGCAGATATCGCAATCTAGCTGTAAACCAAAAGAGAACGTACCCGCCGCAATTCCAAGAGAAAAGCGCACAAAAACGTTTTTTTTTTCTTTTTTTTTTTTAGCTGACAGGAATGAATGTGCGCAGATGTTTTGATATTTGTGTCAAGGATTGCATAGATAACTAATTGTTCATTGCAAGAAATTATTTGTCGCCAGTTTAATAAAAAAAAATTGCGTCCACAAGTTTCCTGGTGGTGATAGCAATGAATGACAAACTTCGCCTTTCCATGACCTAATGTTAAAAGTTGAAATTGATGAGGATGTTGAGGATGGTTGTGGTGATAGCAATGAATGACAAACGTTGCTCTGTGATGGAATAAGCTCTAGTTGAGGATGGTGGTGGTGATAGCAATGAATGAAAAACGTTGATCTGTGATGGTATAAACTCTAGTTGAGGATGGTGGTGGTGATAGCAATGAATGAAAAACGTTGATCTGTGATGGTATAAACTCTAGTTGAGGATGGTGTTGGTGATAGCAATGAATGAAAAACGTTGATCTGTGATGGTATAAACTCTAGTTGAGGATGTTTGTTTCGTTTCAGATGCTTCGAGTTTGAGGCGACCTTTCCCATGGAGTCACTACTGACAGTTCAAGTGTTTGACTGGGATCTGATCGGTGTCGACGATCTCATCGGAGAGACAAAGATAGACCTGGAGAACCGTTACTACAGTCGGCACAGGGCAACTTGCGGCCTGGCCCAGAGATATGAACTGTGAGTAGGCCTTGTCTGTTAGTCTGCATGTCTGTCTGTCTACATATTTACACATTTAATTACATTTACTTGGCAGGATGCCGCAAACCAGCCCTATCATATGTTGCCCGTTTTTGAGTTATCTGGCAATGTTACGTTCAGTTGTTTGCCATTTCCCTTGTGTTTTGGAGCTCTATGTTGTAGAACAAAGAATATATACTGTTCAACCCTTTTTCCAACAAGCACATACTAAAAGGCGACTAATAATGGACATTTCCTACAAATCTGGAATACATCGGCATGAGAGGCAAGGAATCAACAGTCTGCACACAATAAGCCTGATATGTAGAGCGGATGTGCACGCAAAACTCGAGTTCTAGATCGAACCTAATGTTCGGAAGTTGACGAACAACCAGATCTTTCCACTAGAGATCATTCTCTCTAATGCTGGTATTCGTAACCTATGGGCCGCAGTCCACTGGTGGCCCGCGGAAAAGTACAGGTGGGCCGCCGAAACATTGACTTGACTTGACTTGCAACAGGGTAAGGTGGGTGGCTTTTCTCGGTCACAATTATTCTTAGTCGAGGTTTTAGCTTCGCTGCAATCGGGTTTCCCCAGACTTGCTCCACTCTTGTAATAGGAAAACCTCCCTCACTGCCCCATTTGAAAAATGGTGAACAAACAATGAGTCCTGAAACTGTCCAGAAATATGCGCACGTGGTAAATGCATTTGGAAGTTGCTAGAGACGCCCAAGCCAACAGTCGCCACCTGAAATGCAGTTTGTCGTTGATAGAACAAGTCGGGCACGATAGGTTGACTTTTCACGCGTAGAATGGCTGACGATTGCCGACTGTAGAATTTAACACCCCAACGTTGAAACTCAAACAGGTACAAATCCAGGACACTCAATCCGACCGTATCAAACAGTGATATTATGCATCCGACGGTTACGTAACCTACAGACCAGCCTGAGAATAAAGACATCAACTCATGTAGCGGGTATAAGATTTTTCCCGCAGAGCTAGTCTAGAGTCGTAAGCGTCAATTGTCTGTATGTATTTATTTTTAGTCGTCAGGGAGGCTGCGAAATAATTGTCCCTGATGTTTATTTTAGCTTTAAAAAATCAGTTACAATGAATTTTAGCTTTACAAAATCAGTTACAATGAACAAACAACTGACGCTTCGGCGATTAGCCTTCACGAGCAAACAAAAACAACACACACACAAATGTACACTGACTATGAAATGACTACATTAGACTATAATGTATACGACTATAAAAAAAAAAACTAATAAACTACACGCTTATGCAAAGTATGCGATACTTATCTAGATCGCCTATACGTAGGGGTGGCAGAAGGTGTTCGTATGTGTGTCTGTAAGCGTGTGTATGTTCGTTCCTGCTAGTATTCGATGAATCATCATCATCATAACCACTTCTGCCGTTAAGCGACAGTGGTATCAAGAAAGCAATGGCAAACTACTGGACGTAAATTTGCCTGGAAAAACCATACAACAGCCAGGAGCTGTTGAGGTTGGTTCTGCAACGTTCTGTAAAGAATACGCAACTAACTTACGGAAAAAAAAATGATGATTGCGGAAACGAAGGGAATGCTAGGAGCATGCGCAGTGGGCGTAGTCCCAGAATGCAGCATGTGGAGTGGGCGGGGCACCAACCTCGCAGATGACATGATATTAACAGTCTGAAATTATAAAACCCTTGAAAAGAATTAGAAGCAATTTTGTCTGTGGGTCAGAAACAAGAGAAGTATCAGTTGCTGCAGATTTTATCACCGGTGCTTACCCAACGATAAAACCCGCAGGCGCCGTTAATGTCTCCCACTTTATGGCAGTTGTAAATTTTGCAGAAGGGGAGGGGAGATGGCTATCATAACGTAAGCTGGATAATAACTGCTTGACTAAAAAAAAAATATCTTGGGATGAGATAGCGGGGTAGGAGAGGAATAATTTCCTGAGGTTTATTTACGTCTATTTATGATAGGGGTTTTCAAGATTTAACGTGCCCGTAGAAAGATTAAACCTAGTTGCTGAGAATAATCTTTCAAACGGACACTGATGAAACAGCTTGTAAGTTTTATACTGGTTTTCTGTTGTTGTTGTTTTTCCCCCCAAGCGCCATGATGCATCTTCGGAATACAGTCTGAAAGAAAACGAAAATATTTTAAAAGTGTGAATAAACAATGGTAATTCTTAAGATTGTTACTACAAAAAATGTTCTGTGTCCTCCTACTCTGATTGTTCTATGTTCTCCACGTCTCTTCATTCTTGTCATTCTCTGTTTTTCCACGCCCCTTTCGCCGTTCTGTCAATCTCCTACAACAACAACAACAACAACAACAACAACTACTACTACTACTACTACTACTACTACCACTACTACAAAAAAAAACTACTACTGCTACTACTACTACTACTACCACTACTACTACTACTACTACTACTACTACTACTACTACTACTACTACTACTACTACTACTACTACTACTACTACTACTACTACTACTACTACTACTACTACTACTACTACTACTACTACTACTACTACCACTACTACAAAAAAAAACTACTACTGCTACTACTACTACTACTACCACTACTACTACTACTACTACTACTACTACTACTACTACTACTACTACTACTACTACTACTACTACTACTACTACTACTACTACTACTACTACTACTACTACTACTACTACTACTACTACTACTACTACTACTACTACTACTACTACTACTACTACTACTACTGCCGCCTCTGCTGATTCAACTACTACTGCTGTTGTTGCGGCTACCAAAGCAAAAGTTCGCCAAGGTACCACTGTATTTTTTAAAATTCCTGAAGCGCCTGGTTCGAATCCGGAGTGTGACCTAATTAATCTCCGTGCTTACTATGGTACTCTTCATCTTCTGCGCTGACTCTTGAAGGGCGGTTGGTACGAGACGTTTAATCGTTTCTGGGCATGTGTTTGCCCTTTCACGCCATATGTAATGCCACGGTGCCGGGTTCAATAGCAGCTGCGGGCCATTTGGCGGCAGTACATCTTGCGTTGATTTGGACAGTGGTACCTAGAGCCATTTAGAAGCAATGGCAAACTGCTGAACGTAAAATTTGCCTAGAGAAATCTCAACAACCAAAAAAATGCTGGAGCTTAGTTTCCTAGTTTCTTTCTTTCATTATACCAGCTGACTGCAGTCAACATTATTTTCAAACTTTTTACAAGTGGCAGTTAGGTTACACCGCTCCCCACCCCTACCCACCCCACTCCACCCCTCACCTCCTTCTCCCCCTATTTTAAAAAAACTTTGGAATTCTATTGTTAAACTATTTTGTTTGCGTGTCAACAGACATGGCTACAACACATGGCGCGACCCTCAGAAACCCACACAGATCCTGGCTAAGTTATGCAAGGATGGCAAGGTCGATGGACCGCACTACCAGGCAGGCAAGGTCAGGATCGCCAACAGAATCTTCACAGCGCCAGTAGAGATTGAGGATGAAAGCGGTAGGAATGTCCGACGGTTACTTCTTTTATTTAAGGAATAGGCATGTGGTTATGTTTATATTGTCCCCAAGGTGTAACTAAAGCCCTTAAGTAAACAAAGATTAGTAACAAATACTCCGCTTAACCAGGTTGTTATAAAACGTGACTAAGAATACGGTTGGGCTAGAGGCTGGTTACCTGATGTCATAAAAATAATTACAACAATCAACTAATATTTAAAGAAAAAATGTTACGACAAGAAGAAAAAGAAGAAGAAGAAGAAGAAGAAGAAGAAGAAGAAGAAGAAGAAGAAGAAGAAGAAGAAGAAGAAGAAGAAGAAGAAGAAGAAGAAGAAGAAGAAGAAGAAGAAGAAGAAGAAGAAGAAGAAGAAGAAGAAAAGGAATAATAATAATAGTGATATTAGGAAGAAGAGGAAGAAGATAAAGGAGAAGGAGATGAAGGAGGATGAGGAGAAGAAGAAGAAGAAGAAGAAGAAGAAGAAAAAGAAGAAGAAGAAGAAGAAGAAGAAGAAGAAGAAGAAGAAGAAGAAGAAGAAGAAGAAGAAGAAGAAGAAGAAGAAGAAGAAGAAGAAGAAGAGAAGAAGAAGAAGAAGAAGAAGAAGAAGAAGAAGAAGAAGAAGAAGAAGAAGAAGAAGAAGAAGAAGAAGAAGAAGCAGAAGAAGAAGAAGAAGCAGAAGCAGCAGCAGAAGAAGAAGAAGAAGAAGAAGAAGAAGAAGAAGAAGAAGAAGAAGAAGAAGAAGAAGAAGAAGAAGAAGAAGAAGAAGAAGAACAAGAACAAGAACAAGAAAAAGAAGAAGAAGAAGAAGTAGAAGTAGAAGAAGAAGAAGAAGAAGAAAAAGAAGAAGAAGAAGAAGAAGAAGAAGAAGAAGAAGAAGAAGAAGAAGAAGAAGAAGAAGAAGAAGAAGAAGAAGAAGAAGAAGAAGAAGAAGAAGAAGAAGAAGAAGAAGAAGAAGAAGAAGAAGAAGAAGAAGAAGCAGCAGCAGGAGAACCTGCAGCAGAAGCAGCAGCAAGAGCAACAGAAGAGGAAGAAGATACCTTCTTTTCTAACGTTCTTGTTCTGCCTTCTAGTTTCACATTTTGATGAAGCATCTGGTGCGATCCTTGGTGTGTGTCTCTTGTAAGCTGGTATTACCGGCCTCAGATGTGATCGTCTTCCATCTGCAACTCCATTGTGTCTAAGTGACAGCTAGAGTCGGTCTTGGCTGGAGACTGCGTTGGAAGAATCAGTTTCGAATCTTCAGTTCCCCGTGTGAGTTCCGGGGCCCTATTGTAGGCAAACCAAGAATAGACTCACCGCCTACCCAAAAGCATATAGTAAGAGTCGACTAATTGGGAGCTTCCTTCGAAGTCGGAGTGCACCTACCTGAAAGGCAAGGAGCCAACAGCTGCATGCATAGGAGCCAAATCTGTAAAACGGATGTACACGCAACACTTAGGATCTGGAAAGAAGACTAAAAGTCCAGAATTGGACGAAAAACCAGATCTTTCCGCCGGAGTTTACAGTCGCAGAACGCGAAGAAGAAACAGAAGTATCTACGGTAAGTTTGATATAAGTGTTTTCTCTCGACTGCGCAATTAATTATCCTAACCTAAACAGTTCTGGAGACTGCACTAGCCATGCGGTCCTGAGTTCTCTAGCGCAGACGCCAACACCCTACGCCGCCCTTTAAAAAATATGCAAACATAGACAGTGAAGACAATGACACGATGTAGCATACAGTGTTTGTCATTTGGGTCAGGGCTCAGGCTTGATTAAGTGTACTGTGCTTGCCGACTTACAGGTGTGAAGAAGGTCACGGACGAGCACTTGGCTCTGGCTGCCCTTAACAACTGGTTCGAGATCCCCAAGATAGGCTGTCACTTGGTGCCAGAACACGTGGAGACCAGGCCGCTCTTCCACCCCGAGAAACCTGGGATAGAACAGGTGAGAGTTCACTTAGTGTTCACTTAGTTTCAGTTCCGTCGGTGCGTACTGGATACCCCCTCATGGGCATACTTCTGAATCGTTTTCAATATCTTCTTCTATTAATGATGATAAAATATGTGGAGGAGTGTTTATAGGGTTTAAGACATGATAGACCATAATATTCTTATAAGAAAATTTAAAAACATGAAATTAAACCCTATGCCATTAAAGTTTAAACAATCTTTTTTTTTTTTTTTTTAAAGAAAACAATCTTATACTATAAATCATTATCACGGTCCACTACCTTAAATACTTTGGTACCTCAAGGCTTAATTCTCCGCCCTCTTTTATTTAGTACTTACGTAAATGATCTTCTCTTATCTCTGTCGTCATGCTGCGATTTATTCGCAGACGACTGTACCATCGATGCAAATGCTCAGACATATAATGCTCTAGAGTCGTCATTATAACAAGAATTAAACAAAAATGGTCTAATAGCGCAGTACAAAACGTATGCAAAAAGCATTGATAAAACTAAATCTATGCTAATAACGAACCGGACAAAAACAATTTAGTTTAAATTTAAAAAGCGCTTCACCTGTACATTGGGAGGATTCAAGGAGAAAGTGCAGCTGAGCACAAAGCACTGCGGTTGATCATTGATGCAAATCTAACCTTCAACTCACATGTGCAAGCACTTGTGAAACAAACAGCTCAAAAGCTTTACCAACTTGCAAAATTTAAAAACTTTCTTAATGAAAACACAGAAAGATATTCTATATTTCTCACATCCAGACATATATAGACTATTGCTCTACAATATGGGATGGTTGGTTGTTCCAGTTCTTTATCAAGTGGCTCACGTCACTGCAAAAACGCGCTATTTGCTTAATATGTAATAATCATGTGACAGCGAGTTTCGAAACATATAAAGGTCTTATGCTACTACCGCTTCGTGAACGTCTACTTTTCAGTAAGGCGAAATTTATTCACAAAATATTATCCCCAAAAGCTCAATGTTACTTATGGCTGTTGTTTAAATATAATAGAATGCATATTAAACACTAAACAAATTACACATCCCTGAGCGTAAGATAGACCTACACAAAACAAGTTTGGCGTACTCCGCAGCTCAGCTGTCGAACTATCTTCCACAACAGATCAAAAATACCACAAGTCTCCATACATACAATAGGAAACTGTTCGAATATTATCTGAGCACAGATGACATGCCCCCATAGAAGATGAAAAATTTTATAGAAATAGCGCACATTTCCCCTAGATTTATTAAAACTACTACGGTTTACTGTAAATAGAAATGTACACATTCTAGTGCTTGTATTGAATATTTTGATACTATTGATAAAGTTTTCTATTACTTAACTTACTTGCTTAGTCGCCCCTCTTCTACCTTGGGGTGTAGAGGTTTGCCTTAGAGGTCGCCAGACGTCTCTAACAGCAGTTTTCTTTCTGGCTTTGTTCCATTCCAGTCCTCTGTTAGTTAGGGACTGTCGGATGTTGTCTTCCCAGCGCACCCTGGGTCGTCCTGGAGGTCTGGTTCCCTGGTTCTTAGCCTCCCATGCCTGCCATGGTGGCCGATTTTCTCCCATTCTGCACACATGTCCAAACCATCATAACTGTGGCAGATCCACTCGGGTTTGTAAGGACTGGGTATCAAGATCTTGACGTATTGTCTGATTGCGGACTTTGTCCCTTCTTGTCACTTGGACCACCTTTCTCAGATATCTCATTTCCGAGGCCTGCAGCTGGCTTCTGTGAGCTGTTGTCATTGCCCATGACTCACACCCATAGGTCAGGACTGGTACATAGGTAGAGCGGTAAACAGCCATTTTCGTCCTCTTGCCAATTTCTCTTTTGCTAAGAAACCCTCGGTTTATGGCCTGGAAGGGTCTCCCAGCAGCTGCTTTTCGTGTAGCCAGCTCAGTCTTAATGCCTCCATTTCGGTCTAATACAACTCAAAGGTATTTGAACTGGTTAACCTGCTCCAATGCATACTGCCCCATCATGATCAGGTGTTTCTTCTTCTCTCTTGAGATCACCATGGTTTTAGTTTTGGAGATACTGATGGCCATCCCTCTCTTTTCAAGCTCTTCCTTCCCTATTACTTAACGTATGATTGAAATGATGTAAGAACGGAGGGAGACATCGAAAGGCAGGATGTTAGACCGGCCGCAGTGCCCAATTCTTAACCCTTTAAAGAAATTAAGTTTGTTCGTTCACTCTTTCGTTTCTATTCTTCTTCTTCTTCCTCATCCTTTTTTTTTCTTCTTCTTGTAATTATTATTCTGCCCTGGCCGTTAATATGATGGTCGGCAGGTTGTGTTGTGGTTTTCAGTTAGGCTGTGATATCTACTCTTTTCATCCCAGCTCATCCTATTACAGCAGATCATTAATTAGTCACAGTTTATGATGCTTGCTTAGGAGCAGTGGATCTCTCATCCCCTCCCCTATCCGACGCACCCACCCGAGACAGGCAGAGGTAGTGGACATACTAAATTCACTTCTTTTCTAAAGCCGATGATAGGTGCATAGGGGTTGATTTGATTTGATTCAAGAACCGACATCACAGGACTCAGGGCATTCCCATAAGCGCTCTGTCCCCATCCTCAGCAGCCAGTGAAAAGTTATGATACTAATGGTGCTAGTTGCATTCTGATTAAACGTCCGTCTTGCCTTTCCTCTGAGCCTCGAGCATCTGCCAGGACCTCTCGTCACCCCCAACTGCATCAATCTCACCAGACTGTGGTGATCCATCTGCTCCTCCGAACTGTACACGCTCTCCCACAAGGCACTAACCACGTCTGCCCTATCATGTAGCAGTATTCCACCAAGTTGTGCAGAGCCAGCCAGTCTGTCCGCATGTTAGGTACATAGGGGAAAGGAAATCAATAAACATTTTGCTGAATTTGGCAAAACAATTCAAAATATTGAGCTACTAGTAGCGTCATTTTATCTCCCATTATTTGGTGTAGCTATTGACTGGGTACAAATAAAGTAAAAGACTTGTTTTCCACACCTTTCAGGCGCACTGGGTATATAGAGCTAGACTATATTGTATAGACCAAACGGCACTTGGTGGGTGATGTGGTCAGCATCACGCCGACCGCCTTTACCTTCTAGGACTGTACCTGGTACCCACTCAAGGCTGGGTCGACCTGGGAGCCAAGGTCATTTTTGAAAAAATCCGGCCCCTGTCAGGACCCGAATCCACGACCTTCAGAACCGCAGGCGAGAGTCTAGACGCTAGACCACGGTGCCTCCCTATTGGCTGGCTGGTGAAACAAAAATGTTTTGGAAACACGGATTTCGTCGAGAACACGCAAGTGGAAGACTGCGAATCACGTTGTTCTGCTAAGTAAGGCCAGCAATGATATGCACAGAAAAACAGATGATTTAGCACACAAATAGCATCAACGGTTGGGCTACAAATTAATTATGAACAGATTTATATTGAAGACAAAAATAACAGGTCAAGCAGATGCAAAACTGACGACAGAAGGATTTACAGTAAGAGAATAATTTACCTATGTTTGCAGTAACCTTGATAGTCAAGAAAAGACATTGTGACGAGCGCAATGGCTAGGCATCAGCAGATTTTAAACGCCTGCATAACATTTGGAACTCTATGTAAAGTTTAGACTCAATTACATAGCTTCACTTGTAATGCGTGGTCTTGAGGCATGGTGTCTGCCTCGAGTGCTAGATGTTACGGGTTCAGTCCCAAGTAAGAGCTGGGATTTTTTTACGTGGACTCGGACTTTTAGTAATTTCCCCTGGTCTTTGGGTAGTGAGTTCGGACGCCCGTGTGCATTGTTTCGCACGTAAAAAAATCCCTAGGCAGTTAGAAATCTAAAAGAGTAGCATAACGTTGCTGCCCGGGCAAAATTTGGAGTTAAAAATCTACCCAAAGTATTTCAGGACCCTCGCCGGTGCTGCAGAACCTGTGCCCTGTACTGAGCTTCTTCGGACTCAGACTTACATTAGAAGAAGAACGGAGCACTTATGGGATACACCCGTGTGCCATTCTGTTGATCCGTTGTTCAAGACCTCAAAATTGTAATGCGATTTCACTTCTTGCTTATGCGAGTAAAAGTTGGTGAACTACTAAAGACATGAAAAGAAAGTTAAATGTATTGTGAATAGGATGGATTTAAGAGTAATAAGATAACTGAGAGAAATATCTGGACAATCTCGTGTATCAACAGTAATGAGATAAAGAAGACGACGCTAAATTTGACGCATCGTGAGGAGACACGAATCATCAAACAGGCTTTTAAAATGAAAATGTAGAGGTTGAGGTACGAGGATGCGCACGAGAAACCATAAAGAGAACGTTGGGAGAAGGCAACGGTGTTGAACTGGATTCATTTCTTGATATCGACGTGATTGCACACGACAGAACGGAATGAAGGAAAAGACTGCGAGCCCTGTGTGATATACATTAACACGAAAGGGCAATGAATTAATAATTTTTTCTTCTTCTTTTTTTACCGGCTGCAAGCTCGGACGGAAAGTCCTGGGTGTTTCTCCATTTGGACTTTGGCTTTGTGCCAGGGCCTGAGTTTTGTGTGTACATCCGTTTTACTGGCTTATTTGTGTGCAGCTGGTTGTTCATTGCCGCTAGGGCAAATGCACTTCGATTTCATAGGAAACTCCCAACTAGTCGACTCTTACGTCATGTTTTTGTTTCGGGGGAGGGGGGAGGGGGAGGCATGGATCTATTCTTGTCCCTCCACCTCCTCCCAATGGGGCCCTGGAACCCTCACAGTGACACTGAATGATTTAAAATCATCATCATCATCATCAGGTGCCTTGCCGACTGGCGTGGGCGATCATGCCTCTCCATAATCCGCGATCTCCTGCAGCATGTATCAGTTCGTGTGCCGACACACCTCCATGCCAGGCAACAAGACAGTTAAGAATCTTCTCCCGTTGTCTTCCTCTATCCCTCCTTCCACAGATCTTTCCAGTGGTTGCATGTTCTATTTTCCCTCTTCTCATAACATGGCCGAAAAATGATGACTGTCTCCTTCTGATGTCAGTGATAAGTTGTCTTCGGTCTCCCGCCTCTTTTAAAACCTCTTGGTTGCTCTTTTTGTCTGTCCAAGGTATTCTAAGCAGTCTTCTGGAAAACCACATCTCTGAGGCCTCAAAAAATTGTTTGGCCTGCCTACCGATTGTCCAGGATTCACTGCCAAATTCTTAAAACTGGATGTGTGTAGCAAGGAAGATTTCTTTTTCTAACTGTCTATGACAAAGATATAGCAATATAGAGCATACGATGTTCTTTATTTTATAAAATGCAGTTTTTGCCTGTCCTATTCCATTTCTCATCTTAGTTATGCATGTTCCATCTGATGTTATCCATGTGCCCAGATACTTAAATGTCTGTACTTGTCCAAATATAACACCATCGACTTTTATTAAACATTTAGGAATAATACGTTTCTTTGATACCACCATTACTTCTGTCTTTCTATTATTCAAACTGAGGCCCATTCTTCCACTTCCTAACACCACAATGTCTATCGTTTCCTGTAGTTCTTTCTGACTTGTTGCTATCATGAATGTGTCATCAGCATAACGCAAATTGTTTATATTGTGCCCACCAACCACGATTCCGGGCATATCAATTAAAGATCTCATAATATATTCACTGTATATTGAAAACAAATCAGGTGAAAGTACACATCCTTGTCGTACGCCCCTCTTTATGCTTTGAAATGTACCTAAACAGTTGTTAATTCTTATAGCTGCTGTTTGCTGCCAATACATATTCTTTATTATTCTTAGATCTTTCCCATCAATGTTTAATTTTTCTCACAGTTTGATTACTTCTTCATGCTTCACACAGTCAAATGCTTTTGTATAGTCTATGAAGCATAAGTACAAGTCAGTCTTTACTTCTATAGCTCTTTCTGACAATATCCTTAGGATGTATATGGCATTGTTTGTACCTTTTCCTTCTACAAATCCACATTGTTCATCGCTGATTTCTGGTTTAATTTTGTTTCTTATTCTTCTCATAATTATTCTCAGTAAAATCTTAGTCATGTGACTCATAAGACTTATTGTGCGATGGTCTTCACATTTTAAAGTGCCTGGTTTCTTCGGCAGAGCTATAAATATGGATTTTAAAAGGTCATTTGGAATATACCCACTGTTATAAATATCATTTAAAAGTTTAGTTATTATTTCAATTCCAAAATTTCCCAGTGCTTCGATTTCTTCCAGTGAGATGTTGTCTGGCCCGGGTGCTTTTCCTTTCTTCATATGATGTATTGCATCCTCAACTTCTGCAGTCATTATTGGTGGACCATCATTGTTGTTTTGCAGTTCTACGTCTGGTCTATTATCATCATACAATTCCCCTATATACTCTGTCCATCTGTTAATTATATTACTATGTCCCATTAATAAGTCACCATCCTTTGATATCAAACATCCAGTGCTGTTAAGTGTCATCTTTCCTGTTAACATATTTATCTGTTGGTACATGGAATGTGAGTCTTTCCCGTGATTTTCCCCAATCTCTGTACACATTTGATTCAGCCAGGCTTCTTTAGCCACTTTGCATTTGTTCACTATTTCTTTTTGTATTCTAGAGTATTCTTCTTTATCATTCTTTTTCTTCCTTCTTTCATCCATCAACTGCAGAATTTCGGTTGACATCCATTTCTTTTTTGCAACTGTATGGGTTGGTGGGATTGTCTCTTTTGATGTCTGCTGAATTGACTCACGCAACATATCCCACTGTTCATCAATTGTTTGTATAATTTCCATTGCATTATACCGGTTTTGTACAGTGACGTTGTACTGTTCCTTAATTTCTTTTATCCGTTCTAAGAATTCCTAAATTTAACTTGATGTTCTGTGGTGTTTTTCTAATGTTCTTTAGTTTTATTCTAATTTTTCCTACAACTGGAACATGGTCACTAAAGCAGTCTGCCCCTGGTCTAGTTTTAGCTCCAACTAAGCTGCTCTGAAATCTTCTTGAAATCAAAATATAATCAATCTGATTGCGGACATTATCACCAGGACTTTTCCAAGTCCACAATCTTCGAGGATGGTGTTTAAACCAGGTGTTACCTAATATCATGCTGCGCGACTCAGCCCATGCTATTAATCTGTCACCTCTCACATTCTTTTCTCCTAGTCCATATCCACCCGTTATTCCGTACACTTTTTCACTTCCTACTTTTGCGTTGAAATCTCCAAGTACCATTGTTACTTCACAATTTTTGCATTGATCAACAGCCATGTCTAACTCATCATAAAATGCGTCAATGTCTTCCTCTGAACTATCTGCTGTTGGGGCATAAATCTGTACTAAGTTGATGTCAAACGGTCTGCCGCGAAGTTTTACTAATAGTACTCTATCTGATATTGTCCAAAATCCTTTAACAGTTTTTGAGTTCTTTGGATCCAAAATAATACCAACTCCCTTGCTATATTCTTTCCCTCCCGAGTAGATAATTCTGTGCTGATCTGAATACTTTTCCCCTGCTCCTGGCCATCGCATTTCACTAATTCCTAGTATGTTGATGTTCATTCTCTTCATTTCCATCTTGATGTTATCCAGTTTTCCGTTTTGTGTTCTGACATTCCATGTACCAATGTTCATGATGTTTCTACCATTTACTTTTTCTACTGTCGTATGATTATACGATCATCCAGCGTTTGGGTTATAGTAGATAGTAGGTTTGATAGGGTGTTGTAGTTGCAATGATGTGGGCATACGAAACGAGTGACTCTCCATCCGCTCAATGCAAGGCCTTTTTCACATTAAAACAAAATGAACAAGGGCTGGTAAATGTTTAAACACTTTGTGTGTGTGTGTGTTGTCAAGTCTGACCTTTTCGCCACCAGGGCAAGATTGAAATGTTTGTGGACATGTTTCCCATGGATATGCCTCCCCCTGGACCTCCAGTAGACATCTCACCCAGGAAACCAAGAAGGTGAGTTCGTCCAACACATGTTCATTTTTGACATGATATGAAAGAAAGGGCTGGTCCGAACAGTGAAGGAACAAAATGAAGAATGTCTTTATTGGCTTTTAAACAGCTTTATACAAGCCGGAACTTAGGGCTTAGATCCTTTACAGCGCTCCCCCCTCTCTCCACTCACCACCCCCACCCCCTCCCCCCTTTTTTTTTCTTTTAAACCCGAAATATTTTCTGGAGAACTGAATGCTCCCAACAAATTGTTTATTCTCCACACAATAACCCAGGCGTGGTTCTCCTCGACTTGTCATATTATTTCACATATATTATTACAAGTATGTCCTTACAGCATATTATTATTATTATTTTTATTATTATTTGTGTAGCCAAAATCACATCACGTCATGTGATTAAATATTGCAATGAAACAATTAACGAGATGTCTGACTCAACCTGCAGATGGGCTTTCTAGGACAATCACAAAATAGCCTGAGATCCTCAGGGAGCCAGATTTGAAGGGAACAACAAATAAATAATCCGCCGTCCCTTCACAAGCATGTCGTAAAAGGAGGCTAATTAAGGATTTGCTGAAGCCTGATGTGTTGACCGAAAGTAGTAGATATCACAACCTGCTGAAAACCGCCACACGATACGCCAAACACTTTTGAGGACAAGAAATTCAATAGTTTCACCTGCATTGGAGGATGGTAGAGAATACATGAGTATCATCCCTGCAGATTAAAGAGAACGGCAAGCACACATGCAAGTGATCGTATAAATCTGTATCAACTAGACCCCTTGGTCTATCAAATATTGAGTCTAGCACAATATACCCATTAGATCAAAAGATATCACGAGAGCTCTACTTACATGTATGTGACTGGTGTCTTCAGCTGCCAGCTCTGAAGTATAACCTATGTAACTGTGTGACTAATGTCCTCAGCTGTAAACTATGATGTACAGTGTGTGTAAGTAACACTGACTGATGTCTACTGCTATGAACTCTGACGTATAATATTTCCAACTGTGTGACTGGTATCTACAGCTATAAACTCTCAGGTATAATGAAGGTGTAACTTTGTGACTGGTATCTACAGCTATAAACTCTCAGGTATAAGGAAGGTGTAACTTTGTGACTGGTATCTACAGCTGTGAACTCTCAGGTATAATGATGGTGTAACTTGGTGACTGGTATCTACAGCTATAAACTCTCAGGTATAAGGAAGGTGTAACTTTGTGTCTGGTATCTACAGCTGTGAACTCTCGGGTATAAGGAAGGTGTAACTCTGTGACTGGTATCTACAGCTATAAACTCTCAGGTATAAGGAAGGTGTAACTGTGTGACTGGTATCTACAGCTATAAACTCTCAGGTATAATGATGGTGTAACTTGGTGACTGGTATCTACAGCTATAAACTCTCAGGTACAATAAAGGTGTAACTTCGTGACTAGTATCTACAGCTATAAACTCTCAGGTATAATAAAGGTGCAACTGTGTGACTGGTATCTACAGCTGTGAACTCTCAGGTGTAATGAAGGTGCAACTGTGTGACTGGTGTCTACAGCTGTGAACTCTCAGGTGTAATGAAGGTGCAACTGTGTGACTGGTGTCTACAGCTATAAACTCTCAGGTATAATGAAGTTGTAACTTCGTGTCTGGTATCTACAGCTGTGAACTCTCAGGTGTAATGAAGGTGCAACTGTGTGACTGGTATCTACAGCTGTGAACTCTCAGGTATAATGAAGTTGTAACTTCGTGTCTGGTATCTACAGCTATAAACTCTCAGGTATAATGAAGTTGTAACTTCGTGTCTGGTATCTACAGCTGTGAACTCTCAGGTATAATGAAGGTGTAACTTGGTGACTGGTATCTACAGCTATAAACTCTCAGGTATAATAAAGTTGTAACTTCGTGACTGGTATCTACAGCTATAAACTCTCAGGTATAATGAAGGTGTAACTGTGTGACTGGTATCTACAGCTATAAACTCTCAGGTATAATGAAGGTGCAACTGTGTGACTAGTGTCTACAGCTGTGAACTCTCAGGTATAATGAAGGTGCAACTGTGTGACTGGTGTCTACAGCTATAAACTCTCAGGTATAATGAAGGTGTAACTGTGTGACTGGTGTCTACAGCTATAAACTCTCAGGTATAATGAAGGTGCAACTGTGTGACTGGTGTCTACAGCTGTGAACTCTCAGGTATAATGAAGGTGCAACTGTGTGACTGGTGTCTACAGCTGTGAACTCTCAGGTGTAATGAATGTGCAACTGTGTGACTAGTGTCTACAGCTGTGAACTCTCAGGTATAATGAAGGTGCAACTGTGTGACTAGTGTCTACAGCTGTGAACTCTCAGGTGTAATGAAGGTGCAACTGTGTGACTGGTATCTACAGTTATAAACTCTCAGGTATAATGAAGGTGCAACTGTGTGACTAGTGTCTACAGCTGTGAACTCTCAGGTGTAATGAAGGTGCAACTGTGTGACTGGTATCTACAGTTATAAACTCTCAGGTATAATGAAGGTGCAACTGTGTGACTGGTGTCTACAGCTGTAAACTCTCAGGTATAATGAAGGTGCAACTGTGTGACTAGTGTCTACAGCTGTAAACTCTCAGGTATAATGTGTTTAACCTTGTAACTGTGTGTAACTGTGACTGGTGTCTAGGGCTATGAACTCTGACATATAATATTTGTAACTCCATGACTCTTGTATACAGCAATGAACTCTGAATTATAATGTGTGTAACTGTTATCTACGGCTATGAACTCTCAGGTATAATGTGTGTAACTGTTATCCACGGCTATGAACTCTGAGGTATAAGGAAGGTGTAACTATATGACTGGTTTCGACAGCTACGAGCTGCGCTGTATTATCTGGAACACGGATGACGTGGTGTTGGAAGATGACGCTTTCTTTACGGGAGAGAAAATGTCCGACATTTATGTCAAAGGCTGGGTCAAAGGTTCCGAGGACATGCAGTCAACTGATATTCATTACAGGTTAGTCTATATAATTTAGTACTATAATAGTGTATGTTATTCTCACATAGCAGATCCCGTGCAAATCGTCGTCCCCATCACAGTGGGCCGAAAGGCTGCTCTTTGTCAACTTTAGTGTTCTCGATATATTATGTCGGCAGATCCCTATTTGTTCTGTCAAGAACCGTAGTCTCAATATTGCTGCATCTGGTGGTGATGATGTTGGCCGTGGCGTTGACGAATAAAACAAAGATAACGATGATGACGAAGAAGGAAGAGGAGGATGAGGACAAGAAGTAGAAGACGAAGAAGATGCAGAAACAGAAAGAAAAGAAAGAAGAAGAAGAAAGAAGAAAAAGAAGAAGAAGAAGAAGAAGAAGAAGAAGAAGAAGAAGAAGAAGAAGAAGAAGAAGAAGAAGAAGAAGAAGAAGAAGAAGAAGAAGAAGAAGAGGGGGAGGAGGAGGGGGGGGGGGGGGAGCAAACATTCCAAATTATGTCTTATAAAGTAATTATAAATATATAATTGTCTTCAAACAATAATTATTTAGGACTGATTAGTGCATATTAATGACAAGGATAAAACACACTTCTATTTGCTAAAACGCACACACACACACACATACACACACACATATATATATATATATATATATATATATATATATATATATATATATATATATATATATATATATTAACACATACATGTATAAGTAAAAGTAAAGTAAAGGATCCTTTTCCACGTCTTTAGGCGTAAAGGGCATATAGGGCTAGACCTATATTTTTATTGACCAATCGGCACAAGATGGGTGATGTCATACATGTATACATACATACATATATATATATATATATATATATATATATATATATATATATATATATATATATATATATATATATATATATATATATATAATAAGTATGCCTCGCATATAACTGGACTCATTTTTTCAAACCATTTAAGAAATGTTCGGACATTGATGAATAGCAAAGAAAAAGGTTTCACCTTGTGAGGGTAAGATGCATGAAATCCACCTCGCCCTGAAGGATGGTAGCGCCTGTCAGTAGACCAGCCTGGGCAAATCTTTGTCGCTAGAAAGGTCAAGCTTGCTTTTCGTTTGTAGCAATTTGTATCTATAAGAGACGGTAGAACATTATGGTGTCCAGATGTTTCAGTTTTAACATTCCACGCTGTTGGTACTTATCCTGCCCCGCCACCAGGGATGAAGACGTTTTTAGAAAATATTCAGTGTGTTTTCAGTCTGCCACCTCATTTCCGTTTCCCTGATATGCTCTCTGTCTGTCTTACTCTTGGTTCCTAATCTGCTGTTGCTTTTAATCTCTGCTTTCCTAATCATTGCTATTCTCTCTCTCTCTCTCTCTCTCTCTCTCTCTCTCTCTCTCTCTCTCTCTCTCTCTCTCTCTCTCTCTCTCTCTCTCTCTCTCTCTCTCTCTCTCTCTCTCTCTCTCTCTCTCTCTCTCTTCTCTCTATCCCACCCCCTTATTTCCTATTTAATTATTGCCACATTTGTTCGATACCCAGTGTTGTCATACAGAGACGTGGCAATGATTTGTTTCATTAGTTTGACATAAACCGTATGTTTTCTAAATCCTTATTTGCTTGACGTATAATGAGACCTGCAGGGACTATTTCAGAGGTGGCTAGCATTTTGTTAATGGGGACTTCAGGTTACTGTCGAACCATTAAGTGGGTGGGGGGGGGGGGGGTGTAAAAGGGAAGAGAAAAGAAGGGTGGGGGGGGGGGGTCTCAGTATTACTAATATGCGCTTGAACGGGACTTCCGTGATTGGTATCTGATTTTTAGCCTTGAGCTGTTAATTTTGCAGAGTCTAATCCTGGAGAGGAAATACGATCTACCAGCCTAGCTGATAGCGCACTCTTCAAAATAACAAATGAAAATGATTGATAGATTGATTGATTGATTGACTGATTGATTAGCACCTTTCATTCTTGCCAGACGAAGGTATTATATTTCGCTATGAGAAGGCATAGGACTCACAGCCCATGGCGATGATGAGTGTGACTAACAAGACCCACCCACGTTAAGAAAAGTCTTCCACAATTATAGCATGGAATTTCAGAACCATTGTTGTCAGTATTTGTGTTAAGTCTGTCTCTTCTCAGACGCTCAGCTCTCATCCTTTCTGCATTCATTTCTTCCTTCACGCTAATTCCCTTTCTGATTTGCCCCCTTCACACAACAACATGCATGGCATTTTGTTCCCATGAGCACCTCAATGCCTGTATCGTTCATTCACGTTCCACTTGCAAATGTCTTTATATCGTAGTAGAGGTCGGCCTCGACATCTTCTACCCGTCACCATTTCACTATAAATTCACCATAAAAGATGTCCTTAGGGACTGCCATCCTGCAGTCCCCAGGTGTGACCCAGTCACCTGAGCCTTCGAAGTCTGAACATTGAGAAGACTGGTGTAATACTTGCTCTTTCCGATACCTTAGTGTTTGTGAGCTTATCCCGCCACTTCATTATCATCATCATCAGTTCTCGTTATGACTAGTGGCACATGAGGCTTCAGAGAAGACTTTCCATGCTTTCCTGTCCTGTGCAATATTCAGTGCAGTTTTCCATGTCAAAGATGCCGCACTCAGGTCACTTTCCATCGTTCGTCTCCATGTTGTTTTTGGGCGCCCCTGTTTTCTCTTTCCCTCTGGTGTCCATGTGAGAGCTGTTTTGGCAGGTATATCAGGATTCATTCTCATAACGTGACTAAGCCATTTCCATCTTCTCTTGGTTATCATACTGTCTAAAGTTTCTTGGTTTGTGACTTGAAGTAGTTTAATGTTTGAGATTTTATTTGGCCAGAAAATTTTGATAATTCTAAGTAGACATGTGTGGTGGGAGGTGGACAGCTTGTGTGCATCCTTTTTGGTCATTCTCCAGCATTCCGCTCCAAAGAGAACTGGCAAAATGATGCTCTTGTGGAGTCGGAGTTTCGTTCCTTTGCAGTAATTGTTGGTTTTGCCTCATCCTCCCAAAAGCAACTCTCGATTTGTTCAGACGTGACTGTATGTCCTATTCGGTCCCTCCCGGTAGGGACACCACACTGCCAAGATATGTGAAATGTTCTACATTTTCAAGAGTTTGGTTATTTATAGTCACTAGTTGTTGCTTTGGACTGCTTGTCATGATCTTAGTTTTCTTTGTATTAATTTTCAGTCCCTCCATTTCTGCTGTGCTGTGTAGTCTGTTACTTTTCGCTTGTATGTGTTCATGTTTATGTGATAGGAGTGCTATATCATCTGCAAAATCAAGGTCCTCAAGCATAGTAAATGGAGTCCATCGTATGCCTCTCAATGTCCTGTCTGCTGTGTTCTTTAGTATCCAAACAATCACAAGGTTGAAGAGGAGAGATAACATAACACATCCATGTCTCACACCTGTCTTTACTGGGAAAGATGTATTGTAATTTTTCATACTGCAGGAAAAATCTTTATAGAAGAGTGCAATTATGTTGACTATTTTTTTCTGGAATTCCATAATGTCGTAAAATTTTCCATAGACCGTCTCTATGGACGCTGTCAAAAGCTTTCTCAAAGTCCACATAATTAATATATATACGACTCTGCCATTCACTGCATTGTTCTTTCTTTTTTTTTTTTTAGTATCCAGAAGCCATGAGTTGTTAACCCTTAGACTCGGCCTTGATTCCAATGTAAATACCGTAAATCTGGGAGCTATGTGGCTTTTCTGCCTACCCCATCACTGAGGACACGCTGAGCTCCTGTCAAGACTGCTAGGAATTACTGGGCTGAAAATCTTTACGCTGTTTTAAAAATGTGTAAATATGGCCCCCCCAAAAAATTTTACTTTTTCTTAAAAGCTTGGAAATATCGGCCGAAAAATCTTTACTCTATTTTAAAAGCTTGGAAACATCGGCCGGAAAATCTTTATCTTAAAAGCTTGGAAATACTGGTCTGGAAACTTTCTACGCTGTTTTAAAAATTGGGAAATATTGGCAGCCAAAATCTTTACTCTATCGTAAAAGCTTAGAAATATTGGCTCGGAAAGTCTTTATCTTAAAAGCTTGGAAATACTGGCCCCTAAAATATGTGCTCTGTGTTCAAGCTTGGAAGTAGGGTTTTCAAGAAGAGCAGAAATAGAAACAAAAAGAAATAGATATTTTTAAACAAATCGACGGTGAAAAGAAAGAAAGCATAGACATATAGCAAAGAAGAAAAAGAAAGTGATACGACGAGAATTCAATCATGGGAGTAAAAACGTGAGACGACAAAAGAAGTGAGAAAAGAAAATAAAGAAAGTGGATATAATTAAAAAGGGAATATCCAGGGAAAGATCGAAAGTACAGAAAGAAAAGCAAAGAAACAAAGATTGCAAGAAAGAAGACAATGAAAGAAGTGGGTTTGGCAGTAGCAGAAATAGGACGGAGTAAATAGCAACAGTGATAGCTTCCCTGTACATTCTTAACCAACCGTCGATGATCTTTGAGGGACTGAGGGAAAACACATATATTCGCAGAAGGATGGAACCCATATTTTTCTCAGGCATTTACAGATAGATAGTAAAGCTTCCAACATCATCACAAACAGGTCACCTACAATTGCTTCATTCCTGTGTAAGTGGAAATAACACAAAATGGTTTTTACGTCCAAGTGAATATTCGGTCGGGGGAAAAACAGCGCAAGCTCGCTTACGCAAAGTAGATGCACAAGGAAGAAGAAGAAGAAGAAGAAGAAGAAGAAGAAGAAGAAGAAGAAGAAGAAGAAGAAGAAGAAGAAGAAGAAGAAGAAGAAGAAGAAGAAGAAGAAGAAGAAGAAGAAGAAGAAGAAGAAGAAGAAGAAAAAAGAAAAAAAAAAAAAAAAAAAAAAAAAAAAAAAAAAAGAAAAAGAAAAAGAAGAAGAAGAAGAAGAAGAAGAAGAAGAAGAAAAAGAAGAAGAAGAAGAAGAAGAAGAAGAAGAAGAAGAAGAAGAAGAAGAAGAAGAAGAAGAAGAAGAAGAAGAAAACAGTAAGAAACGGGGGGAGGTAGAAGGAGGTATTTTCTCTTGAAAACCTTATTTCCATGCAGTAAAGATAACAATTCTCCAGGCCAATATTTCCAAGTGTTTAAGGTAAAAATTCAGCGGGTCAATATTTCTAAGTGTTTAAGATAAAAATTCAACCGGCCAATATTTCTAAGTGTTTAAGATATACCTGATGTGCCCTGTTAATGTTGCAGTTCCATGTCTATGGAAGCCGTCAGTAACGACAAGTCGGCATTACGCAGGCAATGCTTCACATAGAACTCGCCAGTCCGAACATAATCTACCAAGCGCCCTTTTCTTTACAGTTTGCAAAACAAAACCACCACTTGCACAGAAAGAACAATTTACATAATGTACACCTCACAGTGTCGCACCGAGCATCCACCCAGAAGCTGGGCGATGAAAAATTTAGAATTATAGTCTCTAAATAGGAAAAGTGTATCACCAATTTGTGACCAGAGGAAAAGAAAAATTTTCAAATCGTCAACGGCCATTCGGCAGATCCGCTAGATTGAACCGGAAGCCACGGCATTAACATACTTGAATATGCCCCTGAAGTTACGTTTAACGACAGATGCAAGCTTAAAGCAGTACAAGTCAAACAAACTGAAAACAAAATTAACTTAACTTTCCACAAACGCAAATACTCAAAACATTCCTGCTTCCGATTATTTGACAGAGACCAAGGAGCCAATCGTCGGCATAAACAGAGGGCAGACACTTGAAGCAGCTGCGACCGTATCTGCTGCTATTGGATTAGCTTTACCTATGACCTAAGGTTAAGGCAAAATAATACAAGACTAAAGTCGTCGTTTTTCTCCCGGGGTTTCAAAAACATGACCTGGGATAGTTAAAATAACATTACTGCAGACTGTGGCAAAAGAGAAACATGCCTCTTATAAAGATTTCAATATTAGGTTGATATACTCAGCTCTTCTGATCCAGCAGTGAACACTTTTTTTTTAAAACAGGCCTCGTGTGCAGGCACCATATACAGCACAACAAGCTGACAGTGAGGGAACCGCCATTAGGACAGACAGCCAATGGGGACTATCGGAAAGTGAACACAAACTGCGTATATCCAGGCCTTATTCCGTAGTTATTTAGGGAAAATGAAGCAGGAGTGAATAGGCAGCATATTTAGAACGCATTCATCAGAACGTAGAACCGCACCAATTGACAGACCATTCGACTCCTCTCCACAAAGACATCTCAAAAGATATTAATAGGAATAGTACAGCATTTTGACAGTGGCTAGATATATTTCTGTTGGAGTCTCACCATAAATCACGGTTAAGCACAATAAAAAAAAAAAAAAGTGTACAGTTCGAACATTATTAAAAATTAAAAATTAGTAGAGTATCCTTTATAGGACGTTGCAGAACCAACGCCAGCATTGTTTAACTGTTGTGGTTTTTCTATGCACAATTTACGTTTAGTTATTTGCCATTACTTCCTCCACGGTCAGCTCTCGGTAAAACTATCGAAACCAACGCAAGACAAACCGTCCACAGCTGGGATCGAGCCCGGTACCCTGGTATTATGAAGCTCGTTCGCAATGCCAAATCCTGTGACGCCGACCCGTCAATTCATGAGTTTCCAAATTATCAGTCAAATGATAAACTAGTTTTTCTTATCTTCGTCGTGTCCAAATTCTGGACTGACAGACGTGCAACCCCACCAGGACATCAAACCGAGCCATTAAAACACCCGGTGACACAAAGTAGCACCATTCGGATGAGGATCAACTCGGGGACAGGTCACAGAAACCCCATTCAAAACCATAGTTTGGATATATTACACCCCCATCCTCCCAAGGAACAGCCAGTGTCGGGCTTCAGAATAACAAAAAATCGCCTCCCACATGGGGACGGAATATATATTAATGCTTTGTTCTTGAGAATACAAGCCATTTAAGTTTAAAACTTTGACACTGTTTTTCATGACTGTCCACCGTTTGGCCCCATAAGAGATTTTCCCTTCTGATAATTTTTTTTCTGCCTTACTATTGGCGATTCTAAGTATGTTTCTGTAGTGATCTAATTAATTATTCAATCTCCAATTTTTGTTCAACATTTTAGGTGCATATTTTAATGTTATTTTTCATTCTTCTTTTTCATTGCGTTCACTGGCTGTGTAAACTGCGGCGGAAAGTTCTGCTCGTTCCTCCATCTTTGAGCTATAGTCTTGTTCCAAAGCCTGAGTGTTGCGTGCATGTTCTTTTTAAATATCTGGCAAGTTTTTTGTAAGACTCGTGGTTCCTTGTCTCTCAGGCAGATGCACTCCGACTTCACAGGAAGCCTCACATTAGTCCACCCGGCGTGGTCTCGAGGCGTTGTGTCCGCCTCGAGTGCTAATGGTTTCGGGTTTAATTACCGGTGGGGCTGGGATTTTTTCACGGGGACTTGGACTTCTAGTAATTCCGCCTGGGCTCTGGGTAGTGAGATCGGACGCCCGTGTGTGTTGTTACGCACGTAAAAAGTCTAAAAGAGTAGCCTAACCGCGCTGTCTGGGCAAACATTTGGAGTTAAAAATCTACCACAAGTATTTTAGGATCCTCGCCGGTGCTACAGAGCCTGTGCACTGTGTTGAGTTTCTTCGGACTCAGATTTGAGGTAAAAGAAGAATGGAGCACTTATGGGTTCCACCCGTGTGCCACAATGTTGCTCCGTTGTTCAAACCTCAATCAGCTGCTTTAGCCTTGCCGCCTCTGACAGCTTTGATATAGACGGGAATAACATATTATTGCTCCTAATATTGTTATAATAACTGATTAATGAAGATGAAAAGAATAAGACCTAATAAAAGAGGGGAGGGGGTGAAGGTTCTATCTAGAAAACCCTCAGACGGGTAATTGGTGGAACCTATTTCAGCGAGTTTTGAGCTGGCAGGAGCGGAGTTTGTTGTTCTAGCTGTTGTAAGCTGTCAGGCTGTCACACTGGCTCCTGTTTTCACAGCGGCGCCACGTTGCCCGCTCAGAGGCACACGGGCTGGGGATTTATCAACCATATCATTGACTTTCTGGGCTTCTCTGCCGTCCGGCATTTCCTTCGCTCGCCTATTCTTGCGCGGTTCTGTGACTTCTTTTACTGCTGCGACTGTGCGATTAGCGAGGTGCCTAGTCTGTGGTGGTGTTTTGGTTTATGAATTGACGAGTTATTATTGTGATAGGAGTCAAGTCTCTTGGCGATATATATATATATATATATATATATATATATATATATATATATATATATATATATATATATATATATATATATATATATATATATATATATTTCTTCTTCAGCATTCTGAGCCCTTGAGGTTTATTACAGCAGATATCACCCGCCTCCATTAATCTTTCTGGTTGGCCTTCTCTTTCCAGTTGGTGACACTAAGTGTTTGCAGGTTTGTCTGGACATTATCTTTCCATGTTCTTCTTGGTCTGCCTTGTGGTCTACGACCATTCATCTCCCTTGTGTATACAGTTTTTACTTCTCTGTCATCTGATATTCTTTTAAAATATCCCTTGCCTACCTGCATGAGCGAATGTGTTGACTCCCTTTCATGCTTTGACGAAAGGCTATCACGAATCTTCTCGCTCTGTCATCCTCTATCTGCCTTTCCTCCAATCTTTTTAATGGTCACAACATGTTCCTTTCTGCCTCTTCTAAGAACATGGCCATTAAATGTTGACAGTTTTATGCTGCTGAGGTCTGTTATTAGATGTACTCAAGCTCTTGCTTCTTTCAACACGTACAAATGGATCAGTGTTATTCGGTTTGGCTGCCACAGCGATTGTGAGCATTCCTCTATGAAACCACATCTCTGAGCCCTTTACAAATGTTTTGTGTGTGAGTTGTGTGTGTGTGTGTGCGCGCGCGCGTGCGTGCGTGCGTGCATGTGTGCGTGTGAGAGAGAGAGAGAGAGAGGAAGGAAGGTAAGAGAGAGAGAGAGAGAGAGAGAGAGAGAGAGAGAGAGAGAGAGAGAGAAGAGAGAGAGATCTGTTCAGGATCAGACCCAAATATAAAACTTGCTCTGTATAACCTGTGAAAATTAGCTTTTATTTAATTAGATGTTTTTCATTTTTAAAAATGCAGTTTTTCCCATCCTATTCTGTTCTTTATCTATATGATACATCTTCCATCTGGTGTTATCCATTTGCCTAGATACTCAAAATTATCCACTTGTTTTAAAAAAGCACAATTGACGATTGTTTGTCATCTGACTCATACTACTTATTGTGCGATGGTCTTCACTTTTTTACAGCGCCTGATTTCTTTCGAAGAGCTATAAAAATGAATTTCAATATGTCCTTGGAAATATAGCCTCTATTACATATGTGATTAAAACAATTATTATTTTTATTGTTATGGCTTTTGCAAATGGTCTCTTTGCCTCTTTTTCCACCTTCTCTTTTTCCACTAAACTGCCAGTTTACAGGTACTAGACATCTGTAATGTGAGATTGATCATCAAGTAATTTGGAATCTGTGTAGGTGATTACTTTTCTCGATAATTTACAATCTCACTTGAAAAAAAAATTGGATACATGTATGTGTATTTTGAAGAAACAGCTTTCAAGAATTTTCAATGAGTAACCCCCACCCTTTTTTTTCATCCTCCCCCCCCCCCTTTTTTTTTTTTCACATACTGTTCCCATTAAACTGTCCAGTTTATATGGTTTAATCGTTCAGTTCTCGTAAAGTAATTGGTGTAATCAGTCGCCACACACTGAGAGATATACTCAGGATGGGAACCGAGCGTACATGGACTTTTTCTGTCGAATAACTAACTGACTAAAGCATTGAAGAAATGTCTGCTAAGCTTGTAATAGTTTGTTTTTGTGTCCTTCTACTTAAAATTATCTTCCGTCTGCACAGTCAAAATCGGCAGTAGTTCTAATCTTTGTTATGTTGTTTAAGTTTTGTCTTTGTACCCGAGTGCTTAGCCCGCTTTTTAACTTTCCGAAAGCCGTGATTTTGGTTGTGGACAGTGTTGCCACTTTTCTTTGACAAAAAATATCCAAAACGGTGTCAAAAATTATCTAAAAAGATCTAAATCTGCGTGGAAAAGATCTAGAGAAAACATCTAAATTGAAAAAGTCAAAAATTATATAGCTTTTGTTATGACTTACCCAACATAATTATGTCCTCGCCTTCACTGATGTCTGCCTCACAAGATCCACAGGATAAACTTAGCTTGGATAATGAAGTTGAAGCTTCAGATCCAAAATGACCCTGGTATGCTTTAGCTTTCAAATTTCTTTATAAGTGGAACAGTAGGCTTATTTCTCTAGTCTCCTCAGGCCGAATTTTAATGGCACGATAGAATTTAAGAGGTCAAATTTCATCCTGTTTTTTTAGGTTAGATTTGATATAATTCCTAGCACTGAAAACTCTTTCTACGTCAACATTTGAGTGGGGTAGTATCATGGCAGACATGGCACTTTAAAGAGCTTACAGAATAGACTGTTTGATGAGGCATCTTTAAATTGTCTCACTTCACTCCAAAAAGCGTTAGTTTCTGTTTTCTTTGTCCATTCATCTAACTTTATTTTGGTTAACTAATATTCTGCTTCCGTGACACTATTATCAGTAGCTCTTAAAAATTTCATAACTTCACAATATTTAGGTATGTCCTTTATTGGCTGAAGTATGTTGCTCAAAGAAAAAAAAAGTGAAATATTTTTCACAACATCTAGATTTTCAGGAAGTCTCTGCTTCAATTGCTTCAATAATGAGATAAGGAAATCTTGACAGCGTTTTCTTAAGCTGTTCTCTTCATTCTCTGTTAACAGTCCTTTTGTTTTTAAATCATCAATTTTTGATTCGATTTAATATCCAAGGTGTGGCTTAAGAGCCAAATAGCTCTCTATAGTGCAAGTGAGCAAATCAGCTTCAGAAGTTGGCAACACCAGTCTTTTACCGAGTGAAATAGCAAGGTGAGATCATCAAGTAATTTAACTTTATTAACAAGTTTAGATTCGAACAGTTTATTAACTTTTTGCACTTCAATTAGAATAGGTTATAAAAAGAGAATGAATGACTGATTTTTTTCATCACTGTACATTCCATATAGTATTTCAGCTGTGTAGCACTTTTCACTTTGTCTTGTTATTTCAAAGTGTGTTTTCAACTTCAGCCATTGCTTCATAATTCTTTCAACAGCTGGTTAAATTGATAACCATCTAGTTTTGCAATCTGACAGAATTTTCGGTGGTGTGGAACCATCATTCAAGGCTGTAAATAATGTATTTTATTGCTGTTGTCTGCAAATGATTTGGAAAACCAGTAAAGTGTTTCAGCAATAAGGTATTCCAAATTCCTTGGTAAATATTTAGATGAAGCGTGTGATAATGCTAGCTGCAATGAATGACGCATACATTTTATAAGTATTAACGACAGGTTAGCTTTCTTCAACTTGGCATAAACGCCATTGTTTATACCAACCATCACTAAAGCATTATCAGTAACTATTACAGCCGAATTCTTCAAACCTAACTGTTTGCTGATTAAAAGGTCCTTCAGTTCCTAAACTCTACATCACAGTTTTCAAATTGAACTAGTCCAAGATTTTTTACAAATCGATCAAATGGTCAAAGTTTAAAATTGCGCAGTGACAAATTAAAAACATTGCGACTTATACTTCAACTTTTGCTGATTCATTTATCAGTATAGTTCTGAAAACAGATGTCAGCGGTGTAATATCTTTTAACGAATCTGCAGTTTTATGCTTTTTTTTAGTCTCTGCACGACTCTTTGAGTTTTGATTTTTTGCTTTAATTTCACACTTGCAGTACTTACAACAAGCTTTGGTCATATCCCCAGTTTTTAATTTTGTCATCATGCAACCACTCTTTTCAAATTTTTTCTCATACTTTACTTTTGGCATGTTGAAAAGTTTCTTCAAAGTGAAAGCCACATAAGAAGGTGAGCAATTTTTTTTTAATCACATGAAAAAGAAACGCAAAGTAAGCACAGCGAGGATACTTTTGAAACAAAGTTAGTATGTTACGCGCGTTTTTATTAATCAGTACCGGGGCTGCCAGATATTTGTGTGTTGATCCCAGTGAGAGTTCAAAGTTCAAGTAATGGCAATTGTCACAATGTACGTGCCAGACCAAAACAAAAATATTGTAGTAAATATTTTACACAGTAATTATTAAATTGACAATACAGTAAAAACTACAAAGATTCTAAAAAAGTTTCATGAGAAATATTATCTAAATGCAATGAAAACAGATCCTAAATATGCATTAATTAAGGAATAAAAGATGGCAACAAGTGGAACACGGGTTGTGGAAGAAAGAAAATCTAACCCAACCTCCTTTTTTCCATGTTTTCTTTGGTCTTCTTTTGTTAAGAAGGCAGCTGTTATACCAGTTTTCATAAGTTAATAAAGAACCTCTAAAGCATACTCTTGTATGTGTAAGTATCCTGTGTTTTAGACTAAGGACAATGCAATGTTATGTTAACTGTATGTGCTTTCAGCGCCAGAATGTGCCTAATGGTTAACATAAATAAGTTGCAAATAAAAAATAAAGCACTTTTTTCTGCGTTTTAGGTATATTAGGCATCTAGCGCTAAACCTGTATTTTTTAGACAAACTGGCACTTGTTGAGTGATATAGTTAGCATCACGCCGGCTACCTTTACTTCCCGTGACTGCACCTGGTATCCACTTAAGGTTGGGCCAACCTGGGAGTCAAGGTCATTTTTTTTAATGTCCGGCTTCTCTAGGACCCGAACCTCCGAACTTCCGATCCGCAGGTCTAGCCGCTACAACACGGGGACTAATAACAGAGATAAATACTTTACTTAAAACCCGAATACTCACGCTTCAGCGACTGTTTTACTTCTCAAAAATAAAAATAAAAATTTGCTTAGCTGTTACTGCCCATTGAAGCCTGTTTTCGTTGGCTCGGCTAGCACCTGCCCAGCTACCTCTCTAGCCACCTGTTTGCTGTCGGACAGTAAAGCGGCAGCAGTGGAACGCTGTAAGTATGAGGTCTTCGCCTCTTTCTCAACTGACCCCAGTTGTGTCTGGACTGGGGCGGGTAAGGGAGAAAATAACTTTCTTCTGTGTGCTCTATTTAACGCTCGAAGTAACTTCGTTTTTTAATGTTGCTATTAATTCATTCAGTATCAAGCAACCTTGCTCGTTTATTTATGTATACTTATATGATCTTCTTCTTTTCTTCTTCTTATTCTTATCTGTCTTCTTCTTCTTTTTCTTCTTCTTCTTCTTCTTCTTCTTCTTCTTCTTCTTCTTCTTCTTCTTCTTCTTCTTCTTCTTCTTCTTCTTCTTCTTCTTCTTCTTCTTCTTCTTCTTCTTCTTCTTCTTCTTCTTCTTCTTTTTCTTCTTCTTCTTCTTCTTCTTTGTTTACCGACTGTAAGCTCCGGCACAAAGTCCTGGTTGTACGTCCATTTGGACTTTGGCTTTGTATTATTGCCTTAGGTTGGCCTGTATATCCGTTTTACTGGCTTATTTGTGTGCAGTTGGTTGTTCCTTGCCACCCAGACAGATGCGCTGAGACTTCAAAGGCAGCTCCCAATTAGTCGACTGCTACTACATACTTGTTTGGGAGGCAGTGGTCCGTTTTTGTTTTACCTAAAATGGGGCCCAGAGTTCATACGGGTAGCTTATATGATAACACTTAACTTCTTTAACCCAACTCCTAATAAACAAATGACACCGTTTCTTGAGACCTCAAAAATGTTTTAAAAAATTGTTTTAATTTCTTGGACAGTAAAAAAAAAAAAATAATAATAATAATCTAGATGTTTTCAAAGAGGCGAGGGCCAAAAAAAAAAAAAAAAACTTGCAGAAAATAAAACATCAGGTGACAGTCAGTTTTTTATTTTTCTTTGGGATGTTATGAAACATGGGAAATTAGACCATGTAACCAGTAAAAAGATTTTTGGAAAGACAGCGGAAGACAACGCGGAAAGATTCATGACAGCCTTTTTGTCATGGATTGGAGGGGTATCAGCATATGTTAGGGATCACAGGTTGTGGAGAGGCATGGTCGCCTACACCAGTCTACAAGTTACTTGATTGTTTCCAGTAACTCTGTCACACCAGTGATGTTACTTCCGTCTGTCTGCTCTTCTTCGTCTTCTTCAGCATTCCGAGCCCTTGAGGTTTATTGCTGCAGAAATCACCCGCCTCCACTATCTCTCTGTTTGGCCTTCTCTTTCCAGTTGGTGACACCAAGTGTTTGCAGGTCTGTCTGGATATTATCTCTCCATCGTCTTCTTGGTATGTCTCGTGGTCAAGATCATTCCTCCCCCTGGTGTATCGTATCCAGTTTTTATTTCTCTGCCATCTAACATTCTTTCAATGTGCCCCAACAATTTCAGTCTGTTAGCTCTCCTGGTGCTAGTTATCAGTGGTGATTTAAACAGATTATGAATTTCTTTGTTGCTTCTCACAGTACACTCTTGTTTTAATTTTCTTATAATTTTCTCCAGGGCCAAGTTGAAAAGAAGTGGGGACAGAGCATAGCCTTGCTTCAAACCAGATGTTATTTGAAACAGGTCTGACTTTCGTCTATCTGCTCTAAGCGGTGATATTTACGTTTCCAGATTTCGCCATGTATTAGTTAACCAATTTCCCCCGTGTAAGTTCCGGTGTCCCATTGTGGGGAAAACAGAATATACTCACTGTCCACCCCTACCCAACAAGCATGTCGTAAGTCATAAAGGTTGATTAATTTGGGGTTTTTTCTCTAAAGTTAGAGTACATTTCCTGAGAGACGAGAACCCAGAAGTCTGCATACAAATAAGCCGGATCTGTAAAACGGATAGGCACACAAAAATGGACAAAGACTAAAGTCCAGAAGTGGACGAACAGCCAGAATATTCCACAGTCCACATTCGGTGAACGCGTCAAAGAAGACTGTTCATCCACGGATCAACCAATCAAATGACTTACCACACGACACAAATACAAGATACCAGCTGCATCAGAGATGCACATCAGAGGAAAGAATGGACAGAGAAATCAACACACGATGGGCTAAAAGAGAACAGGTAGTGGGACAACTAACACCTCTTCTGACGCATAGAAGTATACATGCGTTTACGAAGACTTACCTGATATGATTTTTTTTAGGGGGGGGGGGGGAGGGGTGGCAAACTGTTTGATACCAGTGGCAAACATGAACGAGCCTAAAATCATAACTACAGAAGTAAGATAGATGCCTTGGAAAAGCTTTCAGGTAACAAGGAGAGATTAAATTAAACATGAAGAAATTAGAAAAAAAGACTAGGAATTAGACCAGCCATGTAGTTTTCTTAAGGGCAGCAGATGATATCGTTTGGTCATCTGTGAGAATGTCCTGGGACCAACTGCCATAGAGAGTCGCAAACAAGAAATATAGTGGACACAGAGCAAGGAGAAGACCCCACAAAAGATAGAAGAGTTGCACTAAGAACAGCCTTAACGAAATAAAAATAACGCATGTGCTAGATAACACAGGGGATCCTTACATCTCTAGAGCAACAGATGAGATGTTTGGTCATCTGATGAGAATGTCCGGGTAACAAATGTTTCAGAGAACCATGCTGAAGAAGTACAGTGGACAGAGATCCAGAGGAAGACCACACAAAATAAATGACGACTACATCAAGAACATCTTTAGAGAAGGGAAGAGCAACTTACACAATGCAGGGGCTAGAGCACCCGCGAGATTCTTACATCTCATCCCCCCCCCCCTTTTTTTTTCCCCTTTATTTCCCCCCATTCGCCTTCACATATGTTGAACTTGCTAGAGGAGTGGAGAAGAGACGTTTCCCAGTTTGCTTTATGCATAATCGTCATTTTCTGTTATATATGTAATAAAATATGTTAAGTCAATTATGAGGTACAAGAAGATAAAAGGACATGTAGAGAAATATGACGTTTTAAACATACACAAAAATTGATTAACTCACGGAAGAGGCATGAAACAAGAACACATGGTTTCGGGTATCATAACGTTAATTCATTGCTTACTTCTAGGCGAAAGTTACTTTAAAGCGTATTATAGTCTAGTATTTCTGGCTTGTTCCTGACGACAGTTGGTAAAATATATTTAGAAAATAATAAACGGCCGCAAAACAAAGGAAAACTCAGTCAAAATTGCCGATTTAAAAACATGAAATATCGAGTGGTTGCAGGAAGAGGGGAAGCAAAACATGAACGGTCTGAAATATCCACGGCATAATTCATTGCTTATTTGAAGGCGAAATTTTACTGTATTATAATCTGGTATTTCTGCAAGGTCCTAGGTCAGATTTCAGCATTGGTTGTTATCGCAGACAGTGTCCTCACCAAGTAAACAAGAAGAAGAAAAAAAGAATATATAGTTTAGTTTTTTTGCCTCTCTGCTCTGGACAAGTAATTCTCCTTCCTTTGACCTTGCTGAACTATCAATCACAATTTCCACATTGTCGAAAAGTTCTAGAAATCGGTGAGTAATTTACATTATTTTGATGCTACGCGTCTCAGATGGAGTCCACTTAACCTCAGCTGGATTAGATAATCTACACTATCATTTGTGACAGATTCCCCGCTCGACAGCCGGCAACGGGAGACGTGCAGAACGTAAATAGAGGCTGTCTCAAGCAAGGGGTTTTCGCTTGTTTGCTGTACAACAGATTACCTAACTAGTTTTACATTCTTGTTTCAATTTTCTCTGCAGCTGCGTGAGTGAAGCTAGTTGTGTTTTCTCTCACTGAAACATTGCAACAACATTAAGATTAATAGGGAGCTAAACAGTTTGGTAGTGGTGGGGAGGGGGGGGGGTGTTTTTAGTTGACCTGATTATTCATATTGATGAATATCTGCTGCAGAGTTATGTCTGTATTTTTGTCTGTTAACCGTCGTGGCACAGTGGTTAGTGCTCTTGCCGGTGAAGACAGTGGTCACGGTTCAAAGCCCAGAAAAAGGCAGGATGTTTTTCGACTCTGTAAGATTATATAAGCTATATGGCGTCAACCTATATTTGTCAGGTCAATGGTTTATCACGTTAGTTAGTTAATCAAAAGATTATCCCCACTGCGCTTCGGTCCATAAGCGCTCGGATCCCATCCTTAGTATATCCCTCAGCGTGTGGCTACTAATAAGATCAGTTCTGTGTTGGTTTACTATTCTTCTTGGGCCACCTGTATGGTATTCATGTTTTGTGAAACCTCTTTTGACCTAAAATTCTTGAAGTCTTTTGAGTGTTGCCGATTCAACGTCGTCTTGTCCCCATGTGGGATTCAAAATTGTTTCATTTAAAGCCCCACACTGGCCTTTTCAGGGGGCCCTGAATATAGCCAGGCCATAAATATGGCCTAACGGCGGCTGTAGGGGTTTTCTGGGACTTCTCCACGGATTATCCTCATCCGCATGATGGCACTTTGTGTCACCGGGTGTTTGTCGCTTGGATTGCGGGGTACAACTACCTACCTACCAACGAACGTCGTCTCCTGAATCATCTTCTCGTCCTGTCTCCTTGCGAGCACTGAGAACTTTCATGCCCCTATCGTGATTCTGTCAGCAAGCCAATCCGCTCGTTCATTCCCTCTTAACCCAGAAGTTCCTGACATAAAAAGGAAACTTATTTCTATCAGATGATTAATCAACTGGTGAGGTAGCCAATATCACGCTTCTTCTCATTCACTTTCTATCGACCCAGTACACAACAATTGGCTACTAGTTGTCTTTAGACTGAGTAATTCCCCCGTCAGCTCAGTCTAAAATTAGGTTTAAAAAAAAAGTCCGTTGCTTCTCCTTTTTGCGCGTTACAGAACCAACCCGATTGTTATTAATTTTTACTGAGCAGTTTTACGTTCAGTAGTTTGCTTATGTCACTTAATGGTCGTTTCTTGATATAACTGTCGACACCAACGCGAGACAGTCTGCTGCCAAATCGCCTGCAGCTAGGATCGAAAAAGGCCTAAACATTAGGAAAGGCATTTGCTACGCCTAAGCTCCAGACACAGAATGGGTAAAGTCCATTGTCTGCGTTGTAAATGATGTCGGCGTGATACAGACCACATAGAGTTTCTGCGGCCCCATTGTGGGGGAAAACAAGAATAGGCCCTCTGCCTCGCCATAAGCATGTCGTAAGAATCGACTAACTGGGGGCTTCCTTTGAAGTCAGAGCGCATCTGCCTGAGAGGCAAGAAAGCAGCAATCTGCATACAAATATTTTTAAATATTTGCACGCAACATGCAGGTTCTGAAACCAGACTAGAATCCAAAGTTGGACCAACAACCAGAGTTTACAGCTGGTGAACACGAAGAAGAAGAAGAAGAAACATCGAGTACAGAGTCGTCTGAAAATATGTGACTAGCAATGTGTATACAACACTCACTAACTGAAATGGGGCAGTTATATAGATGCGGGAAGTATGGAGAGAACCACAGAGAGAGAGAGAGAGAGAGAGAGAGAGAGAGAGAGAGAGAGAGAGAGAGAGAACGGGTACCTTTCCTTATATCAGACTGGTTTGCTTGATAACATAGTGAACGACGAACGAACAAACTTTATTTTCAAAGGGTTAATAAGAATTGGGCACGCAGGCCTGTCTAACGCTCTGCCCTTCTAATCTCCCTCCTTGCATACATTTTATTCATAGGTTTGTTAACAACAAGAGATAGTAAACATTATCAATGAAAGAAAAAGAACTTTTAAGAGAGAAGAGAGAGAGAGAGAGAGGTGAGAGAGAGAAAAGTGAGAGAGAAAGGTGAGAGAGAGAGATGTGAGAGAGATAATGAATGAGAATGATTTAGAGAGAGAGAGATGGAAAGAGAGAGAGAGACGAACAGACCGCGGCTAACGATAGTTAGGGAGGTTTTTTTTTTTCCATACAACAACGTGGCTTACTTTTCCACTTCATAACGAAAGACAGATGCCAGCAATGCAACACTGCAGGATAAAGAGGACAAGTGTATTTAAGAGCGAATCGCTGTGAGAAATATGAAACCCATATTGTTTGTTCAGGCAACCCATGGGTAGACTTCTTTAATGACACGATTGTGGAGATAGAAAATGTTGAGCCGTGTGTGCTTTGTTTTCCCGGGCTATGTTGGGGCCATGAGCGCCTTGTTCCCACTGAACTTTCCTAGTGCCTGTCTGTATTGTTGTTTGTTCAGAACAACTAAATAATCCTAATTTGTTCTTCCACATTCCTTACCCCCTCCACCTGTTTCTAATATCGTAGATAGGGGGGTTTGGAATGTGTCGGTGAGTGAGCTAAGCAAGACTGTATAAATAAAACAGGTTGGGGGTGGGGGAGGGGGGGGGGGGCTGCTAAATCCATGTTCAATTTGTTTGTCTGTGGCAGCCCAATGTTTTGAGACACAGACATGTGTAGATTTAATTACAGTAAAAGTATTTTCTGTAAAAGGCTCTGGGAAATTCTACACTGATCGACAGTCATTGCAATGCCATCAATTGTATAGCTCCTCTTTTAGGTTCCGGTGCCCTATTATAGGGAAAACAAGAACAGACCCTCTGCCTACCCAGAAGCATGTCGTAAGAATCGACTAATTGGTAGCTTTCTTTGAAGTCGGAGTGCATCTGCCTGAGAGGCAAGGATCCAGCAGTCTGTATACAAATGAGTCAGATCTGTAAAACAGATGCACACGCAACACTGAGGTTCCGGAACAGGACTGCAGTCCAGAAGTGGATGAACAACCAAAACTTTCCGCCAGAGTTTACAGCTGGTGAACGCAAAGAAGAAAGAAGAAGAATTGTATAGCTGTTCTTGTGTAAATTTTTGTTGTTCATTCCAAAAATGTAATCTATATTAATAAAAATCTTAATTTTTCGATGATGTAAGCTAAAAACTCGGAAACTACTGAACCGATTGCTTTCAAATTAGCACACAACGTTACCTTTGACTCCAAGCGGGATTTTTTGTCAGAAAATCGTACAAACCACGAACGAAGTAGCCCCAGCAACGTTCAAATCATTATTTGTTTCATTGCCGGTCCAGATTTGTTTTTATGGGATCGGCCATATTTGACTGCTGAGCTCTTATTGAACTTTGTATTATTATATAATTTCATTTCCACTATTTGCTTGAGTGTTTGGTAGCGTAATTGTTAATTATTATGCCTATCATGCAGGTGACCCGCGTTCGATTCCCCGCTGGGTGATATAATTTTTTTAGCCCCTAACTGGGCGGCTGGCACGTTGTGTTGTGGTTTATGGCTAGGCTGCGATATCTACGCCTTTTTTCGGTTTTGGGGTTTACAGCTAGCCTGCGACAGCGGCGACGTGATGCTCAATGGTCATGTCACGGGTAATCTTCGTTCGCCCTTGAGGGGACCGTTGGCACGTTATGTTGTGGTTTACAGCTAGGCTGCGATATCTGACCTAAACTCTTCAGTCGTCGTTAGTAAAGTTGTAAGTATGTCATCCTTCACTGGGGTGACCGGTGTTCGATTCACTGCTGGGTGATAATTGTTCTTTTCCCCCTAAAAGGGTGTTGCCACGTTGTGTTGGGGTTTACAGCTAGGCTGCGATATCTGCGCCTTTCGCCCAAAGACAACAGATTTCAGTTAAGTCCTAATTAGCCTACCCGCGACGCTTCTCGATCAAAAACTATTCGGCGATGACAGAAACTGTTAACTAAGACGGCTTACAGTCCAGTTTAGTTTGGGTGGACATGAATGCCAAGGTCAGTTAAAAATCGTTCCCTCAGAGAGGGAGAGATGACTGGTGCCGTGTATTTTTTTCCGCCATTCGTGAATATAGTATACTTTTTACTGTGGGTTCCATCACTGGGTACGTGATGAAGTTTTTTTATTTCTATGTCGGGGGCAAAATTAAACTAAATAGCATGCGACGCTAACTCCTCTGGTTACACCGACCTACACAGACTGTAGTGATAGTTTTTGTTGTTGTTGTTGTTATGATGGTGGTGGTGGTAGTGGTTGCAGTAATACTGGTACTGGATGAGTGATGTGGTAGCTGTTACACTGGCAACATTTACTTCTCATTACAAATTAATGCTACCTATTTAAGACTAAGTGAACACGGATGCCAAGCGCAATTTAGTTACAATATTACGTCACATGGTGACTTTCCTATCTTTCGGAGAGGATGATATGATTACTAGGGGGGATAGGGGGGGGGTGGGGGGGTGGGGGGGTTGATGCCAGACATCTTTAACTGAGAGAGTTTAAAACATTGTTTCAAAGTTCTCATTCCTTAACTATTTTTATTTTAATAATTTCACCAGGTGATGATTTTTCAACCATCCTTCAGAGAGGATTATATGATTAGTTGGGGAGGGGGAGGGCTATTCGATATAATCCAGGTGCTCATTTAACCCCTCCGACTGCTCTCCTCTCCTGGCATTACTTAAAAGCCCCCATCAAGTGATTTAAATATTTGTTAGCTGAAGTAAACTAATATGCACAAAGACACTTGAACCTAAGTACACAATTTACTCAACTCTGTGTTAACAACATCAAAAAGATTTATTTAATAAATCGACTAAAATAAAATGAACTTGTTTAGGCTAGTAGAGTTGGGATGATGTTATAGATGACATTAAAGTTGTACATAACTTAGCTCATCAGGACAGTTCTCGGCTTGAGACCCTGCCTATCTTTTCCAGTTTGTCGTCCTCACTGCTTTCTGCAGGTCGTTACACTCGACGGTCGGCAAATAATGGATGCCTACTAGTCCCTGCCCAATGTGGGAACTGGAGAATGAAGAAACAAGCGCATATTTGTAGTATCTGCTCTAGATGTACACTAAGCATGTATATTATACTAACATCAAGCATGTTTATTTAAATAAAACATTTCATCTCTCCCTCATGCTCACATTCACTCCTGTCCAATTTGGAAGGGCTTATGTCTCACATTCCAACTGTTACATCTTCTGCCTTCCTCTACACGTCCTGTAATGATAGTCAAGTCTTCTACGTCAGGTGCCATCTCTCGTACAGACTCAAAATGACAATCAGTCAGACAGAACCAGTTCTGGAATCTATGCTTGGAACAATCGACGCGCCCAGAATGCTAACAATAGTTCTGGGGCGAATCAAATAACAAATCTCGTGGATTTACTCTCCGGGATCAATCTCCGCATTAGCCTCCCGAGAGTTAAACACATTTCAGTGTGTTAGCTGTATGTAATACAGATTCACATTAACCACACGTGAAAAGATTGCCAAAGTTATCTTCACGCTTGTGATTTCAAAAACATGATAGTTCATTAAATTTCAATGGCAACACAACATTTAGGTTTTACAACATTGAAACACATGTGCACGAAAAAACATTCATGACACTATCAAATAGGAAATAAAGCAATGTGACAGTGCCCTACGAGAATGAAGAAATGTCCGCCTAGGAGTACTACAAAGTGATGAAGACACACACTTGAGCAAAAAGACAGATCTCTATCATAAAATATAGATGTGAACCTAATTTCGATCTTACCTGGAAAAATGAAACCACGATGCCAAAAGTTCTGTCTCAAGCTTAGGTTAAGCCCAACAGATGGCATGTGCTAGACAGGATCTCATTTACCAGACCTAGCGTTCACCACTTTATAACTTTTATCAAGCTCCTCCTACATTACGCCTAAAATCATTCTCATTAACGGATATCATAGCTCCTCCCTTGTGGGTAAGTTTATTCGCTGTCAGTCAGTGACTGTACAACAATTGTTTAAATTCCCACGCTAGGATCTCCTGGTCAATTCATCTGACAGAGCAAATAGGACAAGTCACACCTCCGGCCTACTTCACCTGCCTTCACAATAAAATCAGACGGTGTCAATTCTTCTGCCAACACTTTCCGCTCACTGTGTCAATAGTGACCGTCGGACCTGCCGTCGAGTTAGGTAACCTCAGGGGGAATTAAACACAATTAGCCGGAGTTAGCTGCTCCTAAAAGTCTGGCTAAGAGATAAAATATCTGACACCAACAGATGGTGTGCAAATCTCCAGTCAGTAAGTCTGCTTGGTCAATCTTATCTCTGTACCTTAACACTTAACGTCTGGGAAAAAGTTTTAGTGTGTGATATCGCCAACATCCCAGGAGAATTAAATGCTTGTTCATTTCGCCTACTTAAAATAAAGAATGTATCCAAATCCCTATTTGTCTGTATACTTCAAAATACATACAAATAAAAGTAGGTTGAGGAAAGTCATTCTGGAGTCACCGAGCGTATTGTCACAGAGCCTCTCCCTTAAGTTCGGTCACCCTGACCGCACATCAGCACGCTCTGTGGCTTCTAAGAATTTCAAGTCCTCCTTAGCATAACTGCCCATAAGTTTTCTGTTTCCAGTATTCTTTATGGCAGTGGGAATTCCTGCACTCATCTGCAGATATCCCATGTCCTTTCATCCAGGATAATTCAATACTGTCATTGATCCTGGTATTGAGCGGGTATTCCAAGCAGTCGCTCGGTAATGTCCCTTTGTCCGGAGGTTCCTCCTTCCATTGGATAATCAAAGATCCATGCTTTGTCAACGGGACTCCTCTGCGCCGTTGACTGACAACCTCTGTGCGTTTCCTCACTTCGCCGCGCCCTATCTGCCTAGGGAGAGCCTGAAGTGTTCTACTAAAAGGATTAGTTGCAGTCAGGTTGGATCCTCTTTTCCTCCGTCTACAGATTCTTGAAAAATCTGTTACAAATCTCCTCTTAAAACGAGGGATATCTTCACTCAACGTGATCCCACGAAGTGAGTGCCACTTACCACTAACAATTTCTCTGAAGAGTGTCCATTTGTTGCCTCTTCGGTGCATTCTGTCTTTACCTTGCCAAATTGTCAGGGTGGAATTGTCTTTAACAAAGATCAGTCCAGAGTCAGAGCACGAAATCAAGTCAGGGTATACAGTCAAATCAGTAAAAAAACTCAGGGTTTCCTGTAGACTGTAAGGTGGGATTTCTTCGCAATGAAGTTTCCACCACCAGCTGAGATACCCCTGTCACTTCCTTCGAAGCAAAGAGTACTACAAGACCAGAATGTTGGGGTTCCCTACTATTCATGGCTTGTTCTGCTTCAGGGTCCTTCATCAGAAGTATCCCTGTCGCCCCAGCTGTACAGGGCAGCAGAGACAAGTTGTCTCCCTGCTCACGAAAAGTATTTTCTTCTTCGATAATGGCAAACACTTCTGTCTGTCCATTATCGACGTGCACAGGCCTAGCAGAATTGTCCTGTTTATGTCGAGTCTCTAAGATCGTCAAGACGTCCAGAGAACTCTCCTCCTCATCTGCTATTCTCACCTTGGTCTGGCTTTCATATGCACAGTCCAGTGAAAGCAAATCAGGAGGTGTGTTGCCGCCATCGCAGTCAACTCCTTTTGGTGTAAAGTCAGAACTAACACATTCCATTAGGCATGCGGCCGCATCCAAGGAAATAGGGGACACAGGTTCAGCGTTATTCCCTACATCAGTCTGCTTTAATTCCTCTTCTTGCATGAAGGGACCAAAGGGGATATGGGAGTTGGGTAAGTCTTTGCCCTCGTCCTCATTAATGTCTGGTGTGTCAGTCGAACCGCTATGTCTACGGTTACAACCGTTATCACGCTTGTCACTACTGTCAGGTTCGCTCTCATTTATCTCGTCTGAGGTAATGGGAGTAAGGGGTTCCAGCAATGTAGATCTGGTCCCTTTAGAAGATTTCTGCTTCTTGTTCCATCTTTTCCTTTTAGGCTTAAGAATGGAAGTAAAGGGGTCCAGCAATGTAGATCTGGTTATCCCTAAAGAAGAGTTCTCCTTGTGTTGCCTCTTTTCTCTGTAGGAATAAGAGGTGTGAGATACTGTCCTCCGGTTTTTATGTTTTCTTCCTTAGCTGTTGAGTTTGGCCAAGGAGTGCACACCACAATGGTTAGATAGTTTGCCCCCACCATACCTGCTTGAGTTTCAGCCTGAGGTATTGGTTTTTCCTCGCATATACTCGCAGTTTCCTCAACGCTAATGTTTTCTGCTTGCTGTTTTATCCTATCTTTTTCTGCCCTCTCAAGTAGCAGTTTTCGATGAATTTCTTCACTCTTACGCCGCATCCTTTCAGCAAATCCTTCCTGAATACACTCTATCTCTCTTTCTAATTCTTCTCTTATAAGCTGTATGTCTCTTTCATACTCTACTTTCCTTAGCTGTTCCTCTCTTTCATACTCTTCTTTCCTAAGCTGTTCCTGCCTATTATATTCTTCTAGCTCCAACTGGCGCTTTTTCTCTGCAGCATTACGGGCAACCATATAATCAAAAGTATCCATCTGGCATTTAATATATGTTTCTAACTGTGCCCCTACTCTACCCTCAGCTATCCCGAATTTTCTTACATCTTTTTGGTACTCGGTACGTAAGTCCATTCTCTATCTATCAGATCTATCCAGAAATAAATATGATACTCCCTCGAGTCAGGATAAGAAGGATATGTCAGAGCAAAGTACAGTGAACTTGGCACCAGAGGAGACTATGACAGCCGCACAAAGATGTATATGATGCAAAGCAGCCTACCAGATTAACAGCCTATAGAATACTATAGCAGCAAAAGGATAAACCTATAAATGATCAAAGCGATGTTACACTCAGTCACTAATTATTAATCTCAATGATATGATGTCAGCATGTAATATGTTCTACAATCTATATCAAATGAAATATGCAAGCAAAAAAAAATCATCAATTCATCAACTCTAACTAAGCACTATAGATTAAACATTGATCAATGTTCATGAAATGTTCAATGATAGACAGTTAACTCATATGATTTCATCAATTAAATACTTTTACAGTTATTATAATTTAATCTTCCCAGTTACCAATTACTAAGTATGATTTTAGTCTAAGAACTGGACGAAGAGTTAAAATGAAATCTATGAAATTAAACTTTTTTATTCGTTAGTCTAGGGTCTGCCGGGTTTGATCGCTGGCGGGACGCCACTTGTGTCAGGTTTTAATTCTAGAGAGCGACACAATTGTTACGTGATGTTATAAACCCCGAGACGAGATACCCAATTGTCGCTCCCAGATGTTATAAATTGTCCCAGACGGGACGAGATCCCAATTGTCGCTGCGCGAGATCCCCAATTGTCGCGCGCCCACGTGGGTAAATACACTGATATAGTGAGGGTGTGGGTTTGAACCTTAACAATGCCCACCCACGTGAGAAACTGGACTATTATCTAAGCTATGTTGATCCTAGACAGTCCTGGATAGCCAAGAAAACAGCGAGTGGCTCGTTCCATGAAATGAAAGTTGCTGTACTTGTATCCACAGGAGTAGGAGAAGGGATAGATAGATATCTGGATACACCCACTGTGATATAATCCAGGTGCTCATTTAACCCCTCCGACTGCTCTCCTCTCCTGGCATTACTTAAAAGCCCCCATCAAGTGATTTAAATATTTGTTAGCTGAAGTAAACTAATATGCACAAAGACACTTGAACCTAAGTACACAATTTACTCAACTATGTTTAAACATCAAAAAGATTTATTTAAATAAATCGAAATTAAAATAAAATGAACTTGTTTAGGCTAGTAGAGTTGGGATGATGTTATAGATGACATTAAAGTTGTACATAACTTAGCTCATCAGGACAGTTCTCGGCTTGAGACCCTGCCTATCTTTTCCAGTTTGTCGTCCTCACTGCTTTCTGCAGGTCGTTACACTCGACGGTCGGCAAATAATGGATGCCTACTAGTCCCTGCCCAATGTGGGAACTGGAGAATGAAGAAACAAGCGCATATTTGTAGTATCTGCTCTAGATGTACACTAAGCATGTATATTATACTAACATCAAGCATGTTTATTTAAATAAAACATTTCATCTCTCCCTCATGCTCACATTCACTCCTGTCCAATTTGGAAGGGCTTATGTCTCACATTCCAACTGTTACATCTTCTGCCTTCCTCTACACGTCCTGTAATGATAGTCAAGTCTTCTACGTCAGGTGCCATCTCTCGTACAGACTCAAAATGACAATCAGTCAGACAGAACCAGTTCTGGAATCTATGCTTGGAACAATCGACGCGCCCAGAATGCTAACAATAGTTCTGGGGCGAATCAAATAACAAATCTCGTGGATTTACTCTCCGGGATCAATCTCCGCATTAGCCTCCCGAGAGTTAAACACATTTCAGTGTGTTAGCTGTATGTAATACAGATTCACATTAACCACACGTGAAAAGATTGCCAAAGTTATCTTCACGCTTGTGATTTCAAAAACATGATAGTTCATTAAATTTCAATGGCAACAACAACATTTAGGTTTTACAACATTGAAACACATGTGCCCGAAAAAACATTCATGACACTATCAAATAGGAAATAAAGCAATGTGACAGTGCCCTACGAGAATGAAGAAATGTCCGCCTAGGAGTACTACAAAGTGATGAAGACACACACTTGAGCAAAAAGACAGATCTCTATCATAAAATATAGATGTGAACCTAATTTCGATCTTACCTGGAAAAATGAAACCACGATGCCAAAAGTTCTGTCTCAAGCTTAGGTTAAGCCCAACAGATGGCATGTGCTAGACAGGATCTCATTTACCAGACCTAGCGTTCACCACTTTATAACTTTTATCAAGCTCCTCCTACATTACGCCTAAAATCATTCTCATTAACGGATATCATAGCTCCTCCCTTGTGGGTAAGTTTATTCGCTGTCAGTCAGTGACTGTACAACAATTGTTTAAATTCCCACGCTAGGATCTCCTGGTCAATTCATCTGACAGAGCAAATAGGACAAGTCACACCTCCGGCCTACTTCACCTGCCTTCACAATAAAATCAGACGGTGTCAATTCTTCTGCCAACACTTTCCGCTCACTGTGTCAATAGTGACCGTCGGACCTGCCGTCGAGTTAGGTAACCTCAGGGGGAATTAAACACAATTAGCCGGAGTTAGCTGCTCCTAAAAGTCTGGCTAAGAGATAAAATATCTGACACCAACAGATGGTGTGCAAATCTCCAGTCAGTAAGTCTGCTTGGTCAATCTTATCTCTGTACCTTAACACTTAACGTCTGGGAAAAAGTTTTAGTGTGTGATATCGCCAACATCCCAGGAGAATTAAATGCTTGTTCATTTCGCCTACTTAAAATAAAGAATGTATCCAAATCCCTATTTGTCTGTATACTTCAAAATACATACAAATAAAAGTAGGTTGTATCTGTGGGTAGAAGATGTATTGACCCGGCTTTCAGGCTAGGCAACCACGATACTGCGGCCTTTAAAAAAACACAAAAACTGCTACCCCACGACAGTTTATAGCGAAGTCGAGGCGATGCAGTACACTAGTTAGTGTCCTGGTGCAGAAACGCCGTAATCCACCTCTTTCTTGTTCTTTTATTTTTCTTGTTGTTGACAATCTTCTTCGCTAGCCATTGAAAGGGTGGTTGGAAGATTGTATTGTGGTTTACAGCTAGGCCACGATACATGCGACTTTCTGTCTGACACATATGATTTCGGCATACCCATAATCAGTTGTTGGGAAAAGGGGGGGGGGGGGGGGGTCTAGTCTTTCCCCAGAAACAGGGCCCTCAACACACACATGGAGACAGTAACACACACATTGGGACAGTAACACACACATGGGGACAGTAACACACACATTGGGGACAGTAATCTACATTTAAAACCTATCGATGAATAGCTAGCAGTGACGGTTTTCCTGCTGCTGGTAAAACTAACGCCTGAAAGTGTACAGCTCTACAGAATGCATAGTGGTGCCAACTTACTTGCGAGCCGAGGCAAAGAAAATCTGGTAATCTTAATCTGCAAATTAGCGGCGTCCGTGGCTTAGGCGTTGCGAGTCCGACTCTTAATTCTGACGGACCGCGATCGAAACCCACTGCTGGCTGAGTGGATTTTTATCATGGTATGTGACGTCGCAGGTCGACTCAGCCTTAAGTGGATACCATGATGTATGTCCTGAGGAAGTAAAGACGGCCGGCGTAATGCTGACCACGTTACTCACCAGGTGCCGACTGATGTGTAGAAATATGGCTGCTCTTCGCGTGTGCCGGATACGCCTGTGGCGTAAAAAGGGATCATTACTTTACTCTGAGTTGTATTTTTGTCTCGCCTACCTAAACAATTGTTTGGTTTGTTAAGTAGAAATATTTATAAAAAGCAAGAAATGTAACCATCAAGCATACACAGAGAGCAGTAGCTGGCCGAGCGGTTACATCGTCGAGGCTTCATGCAGGAGACCCGAGTTCGACCCGCGGTAAGATGATGGAGTTTTTCTGTCGGGAGGCAAAATTAAACATCCCAACCTTCAAGGATCACCCAGGAAGAGGTCCCAGAAAACCCGTTCAACCGTTCGGTTATATCAAGGCCTCCGACTAGAGCTGGTTTGGTGGCTTTAGAAAACAAAACAAAAATGCGTACGGTATCCAGACGACAGATCAGCGACCAGCTTTTGACTAACCTATGTATAAATAGAGACATCAGAGGCACGGGGCCGTCCGCCTTGACCATGTCCAATATGCGTACACATTGTGACTCATCATCATCATCCTCATCATCATCATGTAGCAGGTCCTTTGCAGAACGTCGCTCTCATCTCGGTCTGCCTGGAAGAAACTCGGTCTCTCGCCAGCTCTCCTGCCTCGTGCACTTTTTTTTTATTCAAGGAGTCACTTATATCCTGTAATCATCTTCGCGTCTGTCGGCCCCTGCCCCTCCTTCCTGGAACCTTGCCTTCTGCTGTTATTTCATCGAATCCGCCATGACGCTTGATATGACCAAAATATTTCAGCTTCCAAGACAAGATGCTGTTTGTTAGCCAATCTTCCTTGAACATTAAGGCTATATTTAAAAAAAAATTAAGTGAATCTGAAAATTTCTTGTTGCAACTCTTAGGTCCTTGACTGGCGAAGGCAACTTTAACTGGAGGTTTATTTTCCCCTTTGACTACCTGGTGGCCGAGGAAAAGATCGTCATCACGCGAAAGGAGACCTTGTTTTCCTGGGACGAGACTGAGTCCAAGATCCCTGCCAGACTCAACCTGCAAGTCTGGGACGCTGACCACTTCTCTGCTGATGATTTCTTAGGTAAGGCTTCATTATTGGTTTTAAAGTAACGTCTCCAGATGTTACACAATCTGTATCAGTGTCAAGGACTATATTTATTAGTGCGAGAGCGATCTCGCTAAAGAGCCGTAAGTGGGACTTAAAGGATGACCATTTATTGTTATAGTGAACTGAGGAAGGGCAAGCGTCACTACCCGAGAATGTATCACACCTGGCCTGGTATCTATCTATCTATCTATCTATCTATCTATCTATCTATCTATCTATCTATCTATCTATCTATCTATCTATCTATCTATCTATCTATCTATCTATCTATCTATCTATCTATCTATCTATCTATCTATCTATCTATCTATCTATCTATCTATCTATCTATCTATCTATCTATCTATCTATCTATCTATCTATCTATCTATCTATCTATCTATCTATCTATCTATCTATCTATCTATCTATCTATCTATCTATCTATCTATCTATCTATCTATCTATCTATCTATCTATCTATCTATCTATCTATCTATCTATCTATCTATCTATCTATCTATCTATCTATCTATCTATCTATCTATCTATCTATCTATCTATCTATCTATCTATCTATCTATCTATCTATCTATCTATCTATCTATCTATCTATCTATCTATCTATCTATCTATCTATCTATCTATCTATCTATCTATCTATCTATCTATCTATCTATCTATCTATCTATCTATCTATCTATCTATCTATCTATCTATCTATCTATCTATCTATCTATCTATCTATCTATCTATCTATCTATCTATCTATCTATCTATCTATCTATCTATCTATCTATCTATCTATCTATCTAATCTACCTACCTCTCTCTCTCTGTCTATCTGCCTGCCTGCCTGTCTGTCTGTCTGTCTGTCTGTCTGTCTGTCTGTCTGTCTGTCTGTCTGTCTGTCTGTCTGTCTGTCTGTCTGTCTGTCTGTCTGTCTGTCTGTCTGTCTGTCTGTCTGTCTGTCTGTCTGTCTGTCTGTCTGTCTGTCTGTCTGTCTGTATCCCCTACCCATTTTCAAGAAAGTCACACAGAACACGAATTTATAGCGTTCAGTGACGATCGGCAAAAATTTTTGAAAATAATTTACTCATGAATTGAATGACGCAGTCAGACACATTAGTCCACTGTCTTCAAGGCACAAAGCAAACAAAACACTTGGGCGATGAAATTTGTTGTTTGTGCTTTTTTTGTCCAGATTCACAATAGAAAGCGTCGCTTAAACTTGAAATGCTTTCCCGTGTGAAAAAAACAATACATTGTTTTTTGTTTGTTCGTTTCTTTTTTAAAGGTTCACTTACGTTTGACTTGAATCGGTTCCCACGCGGTGCCAAAACCTCCCGTAAGTGCACACTGGACATGATCAAAACGGACGGCTCCGTGCCTCAGATGTCCCTGTTCAAACACAGGCGAGTCAAAGGATGGTGGCCGTTCTACGTGAAGAATGAAGGCAGCGAAGAGCTGCAGCTAACGGTAAGGACTAGCCTAAAAAATCATCTCTTTGTTGCTCTTCTCTTCACAGCAGAATCTTTCTCTCCTCCTCCGTCTGTTCGTCCTCCTCTAGCTCCTCCTTCTGCTTCTCCTCCTCCTCCTTCTCCTCACGTTCCTCTCCTAATCATTCTTCCCTCCTCCTCGTTCTATTGCTGCTGCTGGCCCTTCCTGTCCGCCCTCTTCCTTCTCCTGATTCTTCTTCCTCATCCTGTTGTCTTATTATTCTTCCTTATCTTTTTGATCTTCTTCGTTTCTCTTCTTCTTTTTTTTTTTCGTCCTTATCTTCTTCTTCTTCTTCGTCCTCCTCTTCTTCTTATTCGTCCTTATCTTTTTTTTTTCTTCTTCTTTTTCTTCTTCTTCTTCTTCTTCTTCTTCTTCTTCTTCTTCTTCTTCTTCTTCTTCTTCTTCTTCTTCTTCTTCTTCTTCTTCTTCTTCTTCGTGTGATGTGTTTAAAACTAAACTGAAATACTTGTGCCTTTCGTTTCAAGCAAAGTCTGAATTAGTTCCCTTTAATGACATGTTTTGTAAAGGGCAGTCACTTTCTATACTGGTTTTTGCTTTTATTTTCCTCAAAAATTGAGGAACATTTTGGTTTAAAAAAAAACAGAATGCCTGATCCACTCAAACTGAACAGCCAACAATGTTTATATGGCACAAGAAAGTTCAAGAAAGTGGAGCTTTTTTTGACGCAAAATAATCACATTCATGAAAGTGGAGCTTCTTTTGACGCAAAATAATCTCAGTATCTTTCAGTTTCTCTTGCTGATTCCTACATGCCTTGTTCTACGCAGTAATTCAGTGGAGAATTAGGGGTACCCCCCACGCCCATATACATGTGACGTTAAAACCGAAAGGGTGACATCACTGTACTGGGTTTAATTTGACGTAGCTCGGTCTCTCTCCACATTATTCAGTAGTCCCATTTACGATCGCCAGGGATATCGGATACATGTGCATCGTGAACCAAACCCAAACCAAACCTTAAGCACAGTATGGGTCGTAATGTGTCTCACTCCACGTACCTCGTATCCTTAACTTTCTCATGCAACTGCCTTCTTGTGTGTGCCTGTGACTGTGTTCTTGCAAAACTAATCTCTGGATTTCACAATTTCCGTTTG